>CM062804.1:1086531325-1087131325 GCA_031772625.1 Pinus tabuliformis
TCGCAGGCTCGATTTATTTTCATCAAATTTTCATCTCTTCTAATGATAACATTTTTGGACTTAAATGGAATAAGTCTATAACCTTTTACATCTTCAGAATATCCAACAAAAGTACATTTCTCACTCTTAGGTTCTAAAGCTTTATGCTTTTCATCTGGAATATGGGCCCATGCTTCACTTCCAAACACACGAAAGTGACTTACATCTGGTTTAATGGAACTCCAAGCTTCTTCTGGAGTGATATTCTCTAGAACCTTAGTAGGAGTGCGATTGATTATATAATTTGCACAATTAATTGCTTCGGCCCAAAAACTAAGACTGACTGAGTCCTTTAGATTGCAGCATACAATTAGCCATTTCCTTTAAGGTGCGATTTTTCCTTTCAGCTACACCATTTTGTTGTGGAGTGTATGGAACAGTATGTTGCATTTGAATTCCATTTTCGGTGCAAAAGTTGATGAATGCGTTTTTAACATATTCTCCACCATTATCAGTTCTTAGCTTAAGAATTTGATGTCCAGATTGTTTTTCAACAAATGCTTTGAAGGCCAAAAAAGTGCTAAATACTTCGCTCTTGAGTTTTAAGAAGTATACCCAAGTGCGTCTAGAGAAATCATCAATGAAAGTTAAGAAGTACTTGCAGCCAGAGAATGAAGCAACAGGAAGAGGACCACATAAATCACTGTGCACAAGCTGTAAAGGGGTGAGGCGTGCCAAGAGGCACGTTTGTCAAAACTGTCCCGATGATGTTTTCCGAGTACACATCCGGAACAAACACCATCTTTGCAAGATACCATAGGAAGACCTGTCACATTTTTCTTTACATAGATGCTGAAGGGAGCGATAGTTTAAGTGACCAAACCGCTCATGCCAAAGTTTGCTCACTTCATCATTATGAGCAACAAACACTGAGGGAAGATGGGATGACCCAAAGTTGTGAAACTTATACAACCTTTTGGAATCATCAGCAAGACCAGTAGCTAGAATCTGTTTAGGATCTTTTAGATCCTTGATTACAACATCATGAGGTGAAAATTCAACAATTTTACCTTCACCTGAATGAGTTATCTGATAGACAGATAGAAGGTTGCAGGATAAGTTTGGAACACATAATACATCATTGAACTGACCATTGTCTAGATGAACAGTTCCAGTCCCTACAACATTAAGAGATCTATCATCACCAACATATATATTTTTGGTGTTACAATCATTTAAAGAAGAAAACATGGCTTGGTTTTTGGCCATGTGACAAGAGGCTCCAGAATCAATGAGCCACTCATGAGAATGAGAAGAAGAAGAAGATACATTTAATGCATAACCAGACTGAGATGATTGACGATGACATGCAGAAAGTGCCGTTCCGGAAGTTGAAGTTGAAGTAGGCTCCAGATGGATGTTATGTTTCTTCATTGCGGCTTCCAAGGCTTCCATCTTCTTAAAGCATTTAGATTCTAAGTGGCCATCTCGATTACAAAAGTTACAATGTCTGTCAGTCCTCTTCCATTTGTTTTTATTGGTCTTGTCATTTTGCTGAAATGATCTTTCATCTTGAGGCTGAGTTGGTTTAGGACCATTCCTTTGAGGATAAGACTTCTTAGGATTCTTTGAATTTGGTTGCTGCTGGGCGGCTAACGCTTTCGAGGAAGAGTTTCCAAGATTAAGAAGACCAAGGTGTAAGAGTTTTTCTTGTTCTCTTATTTAGGAATCACAAAAGGAGTCAAAGGAAGGGGGTTTGTAGTCTTTGCCTTGACAAATGAAAGCTTCCCTTGTAGAATGGAAAGTGGAAACAAATACAGAGTAGGCTGGTCCCAACTTAGTAAGGATGGAATAAATAAGGTTACCATCTTCTTTCTTAACTTTAACACCTTCCAAGAGATATCTAAGGGTCTTGAATTTGGACAAGAAATCTTCAATGCAAGAAAAATTATTAGGATCCAAAGTAAGCAACTCATTCTCAAGTTGATGGGCTTCATGAGGAGTTTCAATTTCTGCAATGTGGAATCTAAGATCAGGAGAAACAGACATTCCTATCAAACCACGTGCTTGATCTTGTCTATTTTCCCATTTTTCGGCCTTGTCTTCATTCATCTTTCTTCTCTTGGTCTGTGGCTATTCTGAAGAGACCTTTACTTCTAAGTAAATCTCCCATGTAGGCTACCCATTGGAAGTAGTTAGTGCTGTCAAGAATGACTTGGCATGGACTTTCCATTTTTTGAAAAAAAAATCCTGAAGCTGAAGATGCTGAAAGTAAGTGGTCCAATGGATAGATCTCGAAAAAATAGGCGGTTTTAAAAAAAAACGGCTCTGAAAAAGGCTTCCGGATGAAGAAGATATGGCTTTTTGAAAAAAAATTGTTGACGTTGCCGGCAAAGTGCGCGAATGTGCGGGAATGAAAAAATCTGCCCCCACAAAATGGAGACTTGAACCCAAGACCTCTACTCTCTTAAAAAGTCTTTGAACCAATTGATCTATACAAAATATTTGAGAGAGAGAGAGAGAGAGAGAGAGAGAGAGGGGGGGGGGGCCTCGATTTGCGTGCTTGCCTTGGGAAGGCTCTTTTCCCCTACAAAACACAAAACACAAAACCCAACACGAATATGCAAAGAAAAACGAACCTTACGGCTCAAAGTTAGCTTTAGCCAAAAAACTAGAATTTAAAAAAAAATCTCAAAGTTAGCTTTTACCGAAAAACTAAATATTTTTCTCAATGTTTCTGATTTTCCAAGATCACACTAAGGTGCAGGGAAAAGAGCATACGCATGAGAAAATCCTTTCTTTCTGTTTCTGATTTGCCCAGATCGCACAGAGTCGCAGGGCAAAGAGCATACGCAGAAATGAAAGGTATAGATCCGGGAAAAAAAAGGCTAAATAAACCGAAACCGAAATAAGCAGAGAGAAAATGACAGTAAACTGCAAAAAAAAAACACTGTATACCTCCCGATCTGAAAATGACGCAGCTAGGGCTACCGGAAACCTTTTCGCGTGAAACGAAAGGGGTTCCTCACTGAAACAGATGCTCCGAACGCAACAGAGCAGTCCTCTCGGCCCGAAAGCAGTCAGAAACAGCAGATCTAGGAAACGACAGCCGCATGCAGTTCTACCGGCTTCAGATTTGGATCACCAACGGACGCGGCCCTCAAATAGCTCTGATACCATGTAGGAATTTACAGGGTAAGTTCCTCAGAAAGAATACCAAAAGGACACCGCTCACAACCAGATCTCAAATCAATACACCAGTATTTTTGACGTGGTTAAAACCCTCAGAGTGCAAGGAGGGAAACAGTCCACGGCCTGTCCCAACGTGGTACAGACAATTTATTAATCAAAGAATGAAAATTTACATAAGCTTCTCTCATGCACGGATTACCCGAACAATGACCCTCCATGCGCTTTAAATAGAAACTCATGGACCAATCGGGTGTCAAGCCACGGATCAAGTGTCGGTAATACCGAGGTGAGAGTGAACCGTCGGATCACTACATATCGTGACCGTCGGATTGTAAGTTACAAAATGTACAACGGTAAAGAAACACACTTTACCTAACTCTAACCTAACTCTATGCTAGACCAAGTTGAACTTAACTATATCCTATGTGTCGGAATATCCTAACAAATATGGCACAAGGGTGGCTAGCTGAAGAGAGATTTGGCTCAACCATGTTTAGGGTCGGGTGGTACATGGAAGTCCTAGACCTGGTTGCATTTTTCATATGTCAATAAGAGCTCTTTCCTCTTGTAAATGATGGTAAGTGTACTTGATATTATGTGATCTTGATGGTTGTACTATTATTGTTATATTGCTACTATGAGCATGTTTTATGACAGTGTTGATGCATGGTTGTCATCATGTTTTGATTTGTAAATAATTGAACAATGTATCTATGGCCTAATAGATGAAATTCCAGCTAATGATATAAGGGAACAATGCTTCTTAGCGATTCTCATATAAATATGAAACCCTATGCTCATATCTATTGTTTAAACCTGTAGATTACATAATTGTGACATGTTTGACGAAATTATTGTCATGGATAGTAGGGGTCCAGTCTAATCCTTGTTAATGATTTTGCAAATGCATCATTGTTATGTTGTGTAAATTCATTTATGAAAGTGTCATTGATTTATGGGCAGTAACTCGGGCTTTGGGCCAGAAAAAGTGGCTAAAATCCGGAGACGCAGGCACAACAGAGGGTAGAAAAGTCCCTGGACGCATGCATGCCCATGTTGTGGGAGTGTCCAAATCCCTCTGGACGCATGCATGCCCATATCAAGGGAGCATCCGAGAGTTTAATGGTCTAAAAACTTAGTGGGACCCAGGGGCTGGTTACTTGAGTGGTTGGGATGGTTCCTGGGAGTCTTGTTGCTGATGTGGAAGGTTTGTATGGTGTGTTTCCGTCGCTTCCACTTCCTTAAAGTGACTTAGGAGGTCGAATCATATCATAGTAACTCCTCGTCACATGTTTACTCTGATTGGTCAGTTACTTGAGTAGATGTGGGAGGAGCGTATTACACCACTAGCCTATTCCACTTGTACCCCCACCATTATTTCTTTTAGATTCCTTAATTGTAGCACAATTTACTATTTTTGCTAGTTTTTCGGGTCCCAAACTTTTTGATGCCCTAAACGACTTTTTTTGGAAAATGGAAAACTAGAGCCCCACAACACGGGTTTGCAATCGAAATTTGTAGTCATCGGTTAGATATTTCTAACAAGGTATCGTGCACCTCAAATAAAGATCATATGTAAAAGTTAAGACCAAAGGAAGTCGACGTACCAATTTACCCCAATGGGGCCATAGACTTTTGGTGCTTCATCTCCTAGGGTTAAGTTTTTGGATTATTATGGTTTTCCATTATTTCTCAATAATAAATAGGCCTTCGAGTTTCATTGTAACACAGTTTAGAAGGCATGTAGTTGCCACATCTCTTCTAACATAGTTATCGGTCAAATGAGAACTATTACCTCAAAACGAGAAATCTAGCAAAAAAACCCAAAAAAACATGAAAAAACAGCCCAAAAACAAAAAGTGTTGATTCTGCATCACCACTTTTTTTTAGAGTAAATTTTCAATATTTTTTAAAAATAACAGTGAAAAAAATAAAAGCCATTTTGTTTGGTGCAAAAAACAGCTTGAAATCGAAAAGTGTTGATGTTGGAATAACGTTTTTTTTTTCACGGTAAAGTGTCAAAAGATTTAGCAATGACGTTAAAGATGAAATATCATGACTCCGAAAAACCTTAAAATTGCAACAATTTTCAAGCATGACATTAAAGATAAAATATCATGTCTCTGAAAAGCCTTAAAATTCAAACAATTTTTAGTCATGACGTTAAACATAAAATACTTATAATTGTTTTCGACCATAACATTAAAGCTAAAATATCGTGACTTAGAAAAACCTTAAAATTTTGACAATTCTTCAGCCATGGAATTAAAACAAAATATCACGAGTGCAAAAAACCTTATGTTTTCAATATCTTCAACCATGGCATTACTGAAAAATTATATGATTAAAAAATCTTTAAAAATGAACACCTGAATAATAGAGTCATTATACTAAGAGTAATTTCTTTTTTAAATGTTAAAAGTATAGTTATTTTAAAATCTTAGCCTAAGACAACTTGACACATTGCAACAAAAATTTAAAAATCAACAATCAAATTGACATGTGGTGTAGGCGAACTCAACCTATTGCAATGAAATCTTAAAAATCAACCATGAAAATGATACGTTGTGGGGCAAAGCTGTCCATTATAACGATAACTTTAAAATCAACTATCAAATTGACATATAATGAAGTTGGGTTGCTAGTTGATGATTGACACAAAATAATAAATAAGTAGATAAATAAATAAAAATGAAAATACAAAACGAAGGAAAAATTAAAAAGTGAAAAAAATAAAAAGTAAAACAAAAAACCAAAAAGTTTTTAAAAATAACAACTAATAAATAACACAATATATTAAAACATAAAAAGATAAAAAATGACCAAAAATAAATCAAACACATTATATATATATATATATGAGAAATCACAAAGTAGTTTTCAGAGTCCAGAAGCTTCCACATGCTTCGAATCACTTACTACGATTCATCTTCAAAACGAAAATAATAAACTATATATATATATATATATATATATAACACAACAAAAAAGTAAGCATAAAATTTCTAAAAATAACAAAGATAATTTAAAAAGATACAAATTAAAAATAAAAAGAAAAAAATAATAATAATTTAAAACTAAAAGATAAATAAATAAAAATGAATTAGATAATAATAATTATATATATATATAAGAGAGATTAATACAAACTAAAAACAATTTTAAAAAATTTAAAATTAAAAAAAAAAATATTTAAATCATAAAGTAAAAAATAAATAAATAATATTAAAAAAAAGTTAAAAAATAAAAATAAAAATTAAAAATGATGATAATGATGATGGTTAATGTCCACTGAGACCAAACTTTGGTATATTGGACCTAAAGAAACGAATTATTTAGTTTGATTTAAGATTTTATTCATATGCTCAAAAAGCTTGGAGAGAAGCCTCGCGAGCTCACTGTAATTTTGACATTGTAAAAGGCTAGGAATGGTAGTATTGCAACCAAGATTTTGAAACTGAGATCTAATGTGGTTGTACGCGGGGCACTCTAAGAGGAAGTGATTTTCATCCTTGATGTTCGTATTCTCACAGGGATGGCAGAACTTTTCCATCCATAATGTAACAAAGATTTTGAAACTGAGATCTAATGTGGTTGTATGCGGGGCACTCTAAGAGGAAGTGATTTTCATCCTTGATGTTCGTATTCTCACAGAGATGGCAGAACCTTTCCATCCATGGTGTTTTAGGAACTGCGCAACGACCCGTCTCACTATGGAGCTCATGAGAATTCGTTCTAATCTTGGCTATATTAATTTTCTTCATAGACATTGTAAAAAAAAAAATTATAACAATAACAAAATAAAACAATTAAAATAAATTTCAAAAAACCAATTTTTTTTAATTACAGATTATTTAAAAAAAATAAAAATAAAAACAAAAAATATATATAATTAAAAAAATTATAAATTTATAAAAAAAACCAATATAAGTAAAAGGAAAAAAATAAAAATAAAAACTAAAACCTAAATTTTTTTTTAAAAAATAAAAAACAAAAACATAAAAAAATTGTTAAAAAAATAAAAAATTAAAAGAAAATGAATTAAAAAAAATTATTATTTAAAACAAATTATAAAAAATATAAAATATAAACATTATAAAAAATTAAAAAGTTCATTTAGAAATTCTTTCTTATTATTATTTTAAATTTAAAAACTTAAAAAAAAAACATGGTAAAATAATATAAAATATGAATTTTATAAAAAAATAAAACAATTAAAAAATACAAATAAATTAAAATTAAAAAAAAAAATAGAATAAAATTAATAATTTTTTCAAGTTTAAATATTTAAACAAAATTAAATTAAAAAAATAATTAAAATTTTATTATTAAAAAATATTTAATAAAATTATATAAAGTTAAATTAAAAAAAAAAATATTTAAAATTTTATGTTTTAAAAAATTATAATTTATAAATTTATAAATTAAAATTTTATATTTTAAATTAAAAAATATATATATATATATATATATATATATATATATATATATATATTTAAAATTTTATGTATTAAAAATTTTTAATTTATAAATTAAAACTTTATATTTTATTTTTATTTTTTTTTAATTAAAATTTGAAAAAAACATTGGCCACTGGCTGGCCGAGGGTCGACTTCAGCTAGGTGGGGGCTTGAGGGCCGCCCCATGGCCAGCCGAGCTGGCCTCTAGGCCCTCAGGCCCCGCCTTGCCGAGGGCTGATTCTCAGAATTAGCCCCCGGCAAGGCGGGGGCCTGAGGAATGCCCCAAGGTCAGCCGAGCGACCTGCCAGTCGGTCCTAGGGTGACCCTCAGGCCCCTACATGGCTAAGTCGATTCCGAAAATCGACCCTCAACAAAATAAGGGCCGGGGGCCAATTATTTTTTCATAAAAAAATAATTTTATAATTATAAATTTTAAAATATAAATTTGTAATTTGTAATTTATAAATTATGATTTTTTGAAATATGAAGTTTAAATATATATTTTTTTAAATTTAATTTTATATAATATTTTTAAAATTAAATTTTTTAAATTTATATTTTTTTTTTTCAATTTTTTGGAAAATAATAATAATAATAATAATAATGATTATTTAAATTTTTATTTATTTATATATTTTTATTTATTTTATAAAGTTTATAATTGATATTTTTTTTACCATATTTTCTATTTTTATATTTTTAATTTTTTTTTCCAAATTTTTTTTCTTAACTCGTTTTTTTATTTTTTCGTTTAATGTTTTTTAATATATATATATATATATATATTCATTTTTTATTTTTCTTAACTCGTTTTATTTTCATTCTTTTTATTAATGTTTTTTTTAAATATTTTTTTTTATTTATTTAAAAAAGAAAGCTTTTAGTTTGTGTTTAATTTTTTTTATTTGTTAAATTTTTAATTATCTATTTCACTTTATTTATTTGTTTTTTTAATTAAAATTCTAAATTATTTCTGTAAATTATATATTTTTTATTTTTATTTTTCTCGTTTTTTTTTTCTAATTTTTTTTTAGATTTTTTATCCTTTTGAAGTTTTTTTAGGAATTTTTTTTTATTTTTTATTTTACATATTTTGTGTTTTGTAAAATTATTATATTTTAATAACCATTATTTTTTGTGTATTAAAATATTAAATAACTATATATAAATTTATAAAAAGTCTGAACTGCAAAATATTAATGTCATTTTTTTTAAATGTTGCAAAAATAATTGAAAATTTTCACTATAAAAAACATTGAAAAACAAAAAACACATATTTGGAAATCCCTTAAAAAACACACATCTTAGAATGAAAAACAAGAAGAGGAATAAGATAACTTGAACAATTGTTAAATAATCAACATTTAAAAAAAAAATTGTGCATACTTAGGACATCAGAAAATTTTAATTGTAAAAATATGCCTTAAAAAAAATGATGATTTTCAAAATTTGCATGAAAATCACAAGCATTGGAAAAAAAATTATCCACACTCCATACAATAGAAAATTTAGAGTGTCAAAAATAAGCCCTCTAAAAAAAGGGGTTGATGTTGCATCAACACTTTTCAAAATCAATATGAAAATCACTAACATTTTAAAAAAAATGTTCATACTTGATATATAAACAAATTTAAAGTGGTAAAAATATGCTCCAGAAAAATTTAAAGTGTTAAAAATATGTTCCATAAAAGTTAAAGTGCCAAAAATATGCTCCAAAAAAAGTGTATTCTGCATCACCACTTTTCAAAATCAGGTGATTTTTTACTACCTCAAAAAAATGGGTACTCAATAATTTTCTCTTTTGATTGGTAACTATGTTTTCTAAGAGATAAGCTACCATCATCTGAGCTAGTTTATTTCCATTCTGCATGTAAGCATTTTTCAGTACTTTGTTATTAATGAATTGAATGTCGATAGCCTTCGACCATACTTTCCACAGTTATTGGACACATCAGACATTGCAGAACAACTAACACCAACAGAGCTAAACCCAGATTGCATGGAACATAACACAAGTGATCGGATCATGGACACGCAGATCAAGAACAATCGTCAGCAGAAGATTCAACTGTATTAGGTTGTCAAAGCTGGACAACTCCTGCATCGAGGCAAGTGGCTCATTAGGGACCAAGTTCAGCAGAAATTTCCCCATCTCATGGAGGTAGTCAACGTAATGGGGACCATTTCTTCCTAAGGGGGGAGGATTGACCCAAGTGGATATTAATGGCCACTCACCTATTCCACTTGGACCCCACCATTGTTTCTTTCAATTTCCTTAATTGTAGCACAATTTATTATTTTTCGCAGTTTTTTAGGTCTTGAACTTTCGAAGCAGTTTTTAGGCCCTAAACAACAACTTTTTGTATAATGATAAAACAAATAGCTCGCGGCACGGTTTTACAGATGAAAGTTGTAGTCCTTGGATAGATCTTTCTAATGAGGTATTGTACGCGTCAAACGAAGATCATATGCCAAAGTTACAAACCTGGGAAGTTGATGTATCAATTTACCCCAACATGCCTACAAACTTTTGGCGTTTCATCTCCTAGGGTTAATTTTTTGCATGTTTAGGGTTTCCCATTATTTCTCAATAATAAATAGGCCTTCGAGCCTCATTGTAACACAGTTCAGAAGGCATGTAGCCACCACATCTCTTCTTAGAGGTAAGCAATCATCATTTAAGCTAGCTTATTTTCATTCTACATGTAAACAATTTTTCAGTACTTTGTTATTAATGAATTGAATGTGGACCGTATTTGGCCATACTTTCCACCATTACTTGACACATCAGACATTGCAGAATAACTAACACCAATAGAGTTGAACCCAAACTGCATGGAATAGGCCACAACTGACCAGATCATGGACATGCAGATCAAGAACACTTGCCAACAGAATATCCAACTGTATTAGGTTGTCAAAGCTAGTCAACTCCTATACCAAGTTAAGTGGCTCACCATGGACTAAGTTCAGCAGAAATTTCCCCATCTCATGGAGGCACTCAATGCAATGGGGAACATTGCTTCCTAAGGGGGGAGGACTAATCCAGGGAAATATTGGTAGTCACTCGCCTATTCCACTTGGACCCCCCACCATTGTTTCTTTCAATGTCCTTAATTGTAGCAAAATTTACTATTTTTGACAATTTTTTGGGTCTTGAATTTTTAGAGTCATTTTGAGGCCCTAAACGACCTTTTTTTGGATAATGGGAAAACCAAAAATAATTGTCACTGGGTTGCAATCGAAATTTGTAGTCATCGGATAGATCTTTCTAACGAGGTATCAGACACGTCAAACAAAGATCGTATGCCAAAGTTACAAACCAAGGAAGTTGAAATACCAATTTACCCTAGCGGGGCCCACCAACTTTTGGTGCTTCATCTCCTAAGGTTATATTTTTGAATGGTTAGGGTTTTCCATTGTTTCTCAATAATAAATAGGCCTTTGAGCATCATTGTAACACAATTCAGAAGACATGCATTCGTCACATCTCTTCTCAAAGATAAGCTACTGTCGCCCGAACTAGTTTATTTCCATTCTGCATGTAAACAATTTTCAGTACTTTGTTATTAATGAATTGAAGTTTTGTTTTTGTTGTATCTCTGTGTTTATGTTTACATATGTATTTCATTTCGTTCCCTCATAAATTTGGATCAAGCACTACCACTATGGAAATGAAACTTTATTTAACCATCACACAATATAAACAACCTGGAGAATGCAATAATGATACAAATGGCTCATAAAAATAGTTTCATTGCAATATTAAACAAGATTGTGATTCTTCCAACTCATAAATAGGTCAACCATTAGAGTATTGAAATAATTGAGAACTTCATGTCTCAATGAAACAATCACCATTGCACATAAACCAAGGCATTATTCATAAAAACCACGCAAGGCATTCTTCAAACATAACTACCCAAGCATATTACCCATCTAGGGCATGCAGTAATACACATAGTAATCATTCAAAATAATTCAGAACCATTCATGCATTCATTACATACCAAAGCAGGTATTAAACTTAAGTCCATTGCATACAATCATGGCACTTATCTGAATTGTTAACACAGGTTGGGAACTGAAGGTGGGACTTCAACTCTCCACTGAACCATATACCAACTACAACATTATTTCTTGCAGTTGTTCACCTTGGAGCAAGATCCACAATCCAAGGGGATTTTGATGAGAATTAGCTAATATCATGCTCATTTCCAGGAGTATGGAATCATTTTTAAGGTGGTTTATCAATTGTTGCTCCTTAAGTTAAGCACTACAGGAACCCAATAGCTCGTAATTATGGGTGGTTTATCAGCCTACTTGATAAGCATTAAGTGGTTTAGCAACCCTCTTGGAAAGCACTTAGTGTTTTATCATTCCTTTCAGCAAGCACCCCAGTGAATGTTACTCTTCGTAGTGGTTTTTCAACCTCCTTGACGAGAACTGTGGGGTTTATCAACCTCCTCAGTAATCTCTTAGTCGTTTATCAACGACACAACAAGCACCCACCACCCACTGCTCTCCTTTTAGCTTTCCATTCACTTCTCCAAGATTGGACATGCACCTAGACCACATCTTCAAAGCATTTACACAGGGAATCTCATTCCCTAAGCTTCAACAGGCTCTTCCAGTGCTCAACATGCACTCAAGCATTCTCTTTCTCCAACATTCTCTACATATTGGTCTCCTCTTTTTTTGTTGTTCACAAATTGAATTTCCCCATTCCATTTTCTCCTCCTTTGTTTGTGTCCCCTTTTTCCTTTCACAAGACTTTTTGATTTCCCCAATCGCTCTCTTTTTAGGAGGTATGGAAAAAAACGTGGGCATTTTCTTGAGAATCTTTTCTCGCCAGTTGTTAAAAGAGGTGTGCTCTATTAGGCTAGCCTAGCACCACTCAACTTCTTCCCCTCAAATTGTGGATCCATATTTCAATCATCAGTTCCAACCAATTATTAAATTTTATTTATAATCTTTGCTTATTACAAAATCAAGGTGTATGCTAGGGGTATTGCATATTTGAACATTCTAATGTTATCGTGCTTCTTTTACTATTCATTATAAACATGAATTTTTTCAATTTCATATTGATTAATCTTTTCTCCCTATATATCTGAGAAGTAATTGTTCACATTATGTACTACAGTTTTTTATGTGATTCCATCACAATATTGAGCCTCACCTACTTTTGACACAAAAAAATATCACCAAACAGTAGTCACTTACAATTTTTTTTAAAGAAAAAATAGTTTATAAACATTAAAAAAAAAATATTTTATTATAAAAAATTATTTAGACAATTATAATCTTTTCTACATTCCAAGATATTAATTTCTTCTTATGTCAATTCCATTTTTATTTTTACTCAAAAAATATGAATCTTATATATTTCTTATTTTTTTCTTCTAAAGTAATTAAGTCAATTTTAACTTTTTCTTTTTTTTACAAATTGGATTAGATATTTAATATTATAGAAAAAAATAAATTTAAAAACAAAAATTAAATAATGACAATGGTAAAAAATAAATTCCAATATCATTTTCATTATACTTATTTTCTAAACTTTTATAATATATTTTATATATTTTTAATTTCTTTTATTGTTTATACATTTTACAATTTTTTCCTTCCCATACATTATTTAACTTCTTTATATTAAATATTTTTCAAAAATAAAAATCTAAATTCAATCCAATATCTTTTAAAATAAATTTTAAATTCAACCTAAAAAATCCCTATTTGATCTTTCTTAGCATATCTCTCCTAACTCTCTTCATTATGACTTTGATTATTCCATGCCAAAGATTTTTGCTTCCCCAACATGTAATAAAATGATTTCATGCCTCGCAACCCAATCAGTAAACTCGTTGCTTAAAGGTAATTCTTATTTTTCTATTCTGTTTCTCCTGATTAATATAAAATTTTAATTGATTTTCTTATTTTATAATGATAAGAGATTCAAAATTCTAATAAGGATAAACTTTGATTGAATATTGCATTTATTTGAATTTTTTTTATTAAAAAATAAATTTTTTATTTACTATATTTTCAAACTTGCATGAATATATAAACTTTTTATAAGTAAAAAAACAATACACATGTTTTTTGAATGCAAAAACTTTTTATTTGCACCATGATTGGGCATATCAAGGTGGGCGCTTCGCTTTGCAACAATGTTCATTTCTTCATTATAAAGCAAGGTACAGGATATTCCTTATTCCTTAGGGTATTAATGCGGTTGAGCTGTATAGGTCCCCGTCCAGTTTTTCTTTGGGTTTTTCTGAGGAGGCTTAAAAGTAAATTTGGCCCTTAAAAAATTTAAACTATTAAAATCATTCGTCATAAGTTTAGATTAAATTTGTGTATTTCAAAAAATAGGCACTATTTTTAATAATCTTTAATATTTGGCCCTCAAAAAATTTAAACTATTAAAATCATTCGCATAAGTTTAGATTAAATTTCTATATTTCAAAAGAATGGCACTATTTTTAATAACCTTTAATATTTTTTTTTAAGTTCTTTGAATTTACTCTTATTTTTATATAAGCAATAAATAAAAATAATAACAAGGTAACACTTCTTTGTATTTTTTCCGTGATGATCCCATCCATTGGTTCTAAAAACAATTCCATCTCTCAATGCCCCATCAACCTAAGTAAATCCAAGGTACTAACTTTTAAAGAACTCCAAGGTACTAACTTTTAAGTTCTTTAAGCATTAGTTGAAAAGAGATAAATGAATTGCTTTTAAGTTCTTTAAGCATTAGCTGAAAAGAGATAAATGAATTGTTATTGGTGAGGACAATAATTGTAAATCGTTTCATTCATTTGTATAGAGAATAACATTTTAAATTTACAATATACTCGTATATCCATCACAAGAGGATGGATTGGTTTTATGTAGGTTTTAAATGAAATTATTGTAAAAGTAGGCAACCAATATTTGTGAAGTTATGGCTCCATTAATGTATGGGGCAATGTATGCCATCTATTAGATTTTGTACTTGGCTAAATTTAAGGGTTGGCATACACTGCCCCATACATTAATGGAGCTATAGCTCCACAAATATTGATAGCTTTAAAAATAGGGGCACCTACATCTTAAAGGAAACTATTATAAAAGTAGGGGCCACAGAATCATATCATTCCTCTAAAATCATAGTTTTCTATCAACATACACTTAGTTTCGTCCGTTAATTTGAATTTTCAGAAGCAATTTAACTTTTCTTCACTATCCACTCCACTTTTAGAATTTGTTGAAGGCATGGGCAAATGAACTCAATTAATTTAATTAAATCTTGATTGATTCTTCACTCATATAAAATGCAGTGTATGCACGAATGGCGGCAACTTCGTGATTGTCTAGTGACACTTGATAGAATAATCCTCAAACACCCAATATATCAACAGATTCCTTACATTGGAAATAAATTATAAAATAAAAAATGAAATCAATTACACAACTTTTTTTTGTCTCATTTTCTCCGCAATATTTATCTTTATTCAAACTTTGTTGTTTGACTATACAACATTTGATGTACTCATCATTCATTTGGTTTGACAATAAGACCAAAGCAATAACTATGTTGTCTACAAAGAAGCCACATAGAATAGAAGTTTTAAGAATCATTGTAAAGCAATAACTTCAAGGTGAACTAGGACATGGGAAAGGATAGGGGATTGGTGATAGTATCCACCTACTATCGATAGTAGGGTACATGAGAAGACCACACACAGAGACCTCAAATGTAAGTAGGACTGCAAGGGGTTGAGATTGTGTAGACGAATAGCGATATGATGTGGGGCTAATGAAATCATGAATGATGATATATGTTAATGCGGTTTTGGGTACCAACATTAAATATTCTACAACGGGATGAAAAACATTGAGTCTCCTCAAATAACCCACATTGGACCATATAGTGGATTGCAATAAACAAAGAGATATATATATATATATATAACATCATTGTGAGTGTTGTTGTCTTGATGTGTTGCCTCTATTCTTCTTTCAATAATCATACTTTGTCATAAAAATAATAAGGCTAGCAAATTGATACCCCAAGTTGGCACTATTACACCTAGCACGGGGTGGCAGAGCGCATTGAATAGCCAATGAGCCATTCAATGAATTCACACACACTCTCGGCTCTCGCTCCTCCCTGATTATCCTCGAGCACTCTTTCCCTGCGAGTTGCATATATTTTTTCTATTTTCATTTGAACTGCAAGTTTGCGACCAATCATCCACCGAGGGTGCAACCCATCATCCATAGAGGGAAATTTATCATCCATGGTCCAACGCTAAATTGTTGTTGGCCTTTAATCAACACTAGAAGCAAAGGCAGGGCCAGTTGATTTGGTTTTCAAATCTATTGATTGAGATCGAGATGGAAACCTAGTAGCATATAAGGCAAGAGTAATACAAATTTCAATATCATCACCAGTGGCATTTGTCTAGGTTTTGTCCATTTAGATACAAGAGGTGTCGAGGCGAGAGCTCTGGCTTAATCCAACAAGCCGATTAGTCCTTGTGTATTTGGTCCCTTTTCGAAGTCTTCTCACTACACTTCCATAAAGCAGGTATTTAATGGAAGGTATTCTTCATTATCCTCCTATCAAGAAAATTTTGTTTGCCTCAATTTTTCATTGTGAGGTTTTGCTTAGGCTAGAAATGTCACTATGACAAATGTTTTGATTTCTTTCACACTTAGAAAATCTCCACTTGCTTTGTTGTTGGCATTTCTTTGGCATTTAAAGATTTAGAAAAACACTATTTCATTTTAACATTTCTTTTATTTCTTTTATGAAAGAGTTTATTTAATATACACTTGTCATTAAAATTACAAATTTTTTATAACCTTTCATTTATTAAAGGGTGGATGAATATATGCCCTTCCAAATGAAATTAAGACCAACACTTTACCATATGAGATGAAATATAGATAGATTGGCATGTCAAATCACTCGTTTTTTGAGGTGTGCAGGATCATAGGTGATTTATTTCCATATTCATTGCACATCGCCCCATTCATTCCATCATCAAATGCGATCTCATTCTGTATGTTCAAGCACAATGCACCATTTATTCCACCACTAATCACAAATGAATGGCTATCGCCTCATAAGAAGGAAGGGGTCGATTTCCTCAGCAAAATAGGGAATTGCGATACAAACAAATCTAATTTCAATATAAACTAGCAAATGATGTGAATTGAACCAAGAAATAAACTAGATATCAGGATATTCTACCTTCAAGCTCCACATCCTATAATGCTTTCCACACCACACCAGTCTTAATATTCCCCATTCGTAAAGTGTTGGTTATCACCTAGTAATTATTAGGTAGAAATTAATAGAGTCCCAGTTACACTTCAACATACCATTGATGCTTATAGTGGATATTTTTTAATGAAAATCCCACTCACATTTTTAGTAAAGGATAAGGACGTATGTTCTAGGGAATCACCACCACTCATCCTGCAATGAAATAACACCTAAGGAAAGTCAATTTCTCTAGCATTACAGGGAATCTCTAGTACTAAGGAAACAATTGTGCCACGACCTCAAACACAATTTTGATTCCAGTCTGTATTATGATCAATGATTATTTTCTTGTGAATATTTTTCGCTCGAGCATTCGTCCACGTTGATCAGTTCATATGAATTAATCCACCAACCATCTGTTTGTTTTGTTGAACTTAGATTTGGATGTATGCAATTGTTTTTTGAACTTGGTTGCAGCAAATAAGGCCACACACCTAGAAAGGCCAACTATGGATCCAAAATACCAATATTATTTTTTCATGCACAAATTGTTGGGAACTCCATGTGACATGTGTTATCACTCAGAATTTTCTCAAGGTTAAAGAAAGAAATTTCCGAGGTAACCACAAACCAATCTTTTAGGCTTAGGCTCTAGCCAAGCTAAGTCCAGAGAGGGCTCTCTCTTTATAATTTAACTTTGTTTTGGTGGAATTTTAGGCTAGTTCTTAGTGCTCATAAGGTTTTGAATTTTTTGGGTGGTGGAATTCTGGGAACAGATGGACAAAGCAAGGCCTTCAAGCCATTGGGCTATGGATTCAATCAAAGGATGGCTTAAGTAGATCAGATCAATCATTAAAGGAAGAGTTCACAGGGTAGGCTAGCACAACAAAAAGCAAATCTGCGGGTTCAAATGGATGAGGTAGTCCTAACCAAGGTAAAAGGGCAATGAAGAATCCTTAAACCGGGATCAAGATGAAGAACAGAAGGAGATCAGTAGCAAAGGGCAACTAAGAATCCTTTACTATGGACCTAAGGGGGGGAAACTATGGAAGTAAGGGAGCAATTAAGAATTCCCAGACTAAGATAGTTTAGCAGAAAACAGTGAGAAAGTAAACAGTCAAGACAAAGAGCATTAAAGCTAATTCTAAAATATCATTCCTTGTTTACCATTCAGATTTCATAGAGAAACATGTGAATATTTATAAACATGAAGAGAAAACAGTAATAAACATGAAATAGAGAATACTTATTTGATTTCCGCTTTACACAAGAATCATGTGAAATGTCTTTACTTTATTCCTTGATCCAGCAAGCCAATCCAGTCTTGATTACAATAGCTCCTTAACTTGAGAAGAAAATGTCTATAGAAATGTCTTTGAATCCACCCAAAATACTTCAAATGAAGAAGTATTTATACAAATTCTAAACTGAAATATCTTGAAAAAATATCAAGATTGGTTTTACAAATATCTCAAACTGTTTTACACTAATAGAACTTAAATAAAGGACATTCAAAACTAATGAATCTATTTGGAACTATTTTTATGGATTTATGGTGACAAAGAAGAAAAAGTCAAATTTGATAGAAACTCTTAATTGATGATGAGGCATCCAAGTCACTAACTGCATCCTTTCTTTGTGCATTATGCCCCAACAATTCTACAAAATGAGGGTCCATTGATACCTTTGTATATCTCAATCCGAGCTATATATGTAAAAATTGAAAGAGGTTAGTGTAGATAAGAATGCTTTTGAGATAAACCTCTCTCCGTTTCCCAAAATTCAGCTCCAGTTGTTCACAATATTCTCTGCAACAAGATGTCTAAAACAAGACTTTACATAGTCCGAAAAATAGGCTGTGAAGATATGCACTTATCTCACTTTTGGTAATCCCTGTGTAAAAAGTGAGATAGAGCTTTATAGATTGGCCTTTTACGAACAAAAACCTCCTTCATTTTCTCAAAATACTTCTTGGATTGGACACAATAGTTTCTGAAAAATTATGACTTAAACAGGAAAAACCTGAAGAATGTATCATTTCTGCTCTGATTTCATCTTTTAACCTTAAATTTATTTTAACTGTTTTTCACTTTTACTTTATATAAACTTCATTGTTTCTGATGAAAGTGTTTTCATCTCTGTTTAACCCTTACTACCTCCATATTTACTTTTACCGCTCTGTTTTTTCATCTGTCTTCACTTTGACATGAATATGTATGCTTTGTAGTTGTCTTCCCTGCTGTTTGTCTTCATGCTAGTTGTTTTACTTGACTTGGTCTTCAATCTGATACTCTTTTAACCCTGATACACTTTGACTATTCTTTACTGTGTCCTTTTACCTTCACTGTATATTTTAGGTTTTTATTGTCTATTTCAACAATAAATCATTTAATTCCATGTTTCCTCTGCTTGTTTTTTAACTGTATGTTTATTTTCCATCTCTGTTTGAATAGACTTGATAACAATATTAGAGTAAATAGGTCTTATGACTAGTATTAAGACTGTTTATCCAAGGTTGAGGTCTTTTGATCGCTTGTAAAATAAAACAAATTGTTAGGAAAACATTGGGTTGACAGGGAGGGTCATTAATGGGTTTATCGAGCTTTATAGGTCTATGGAGTGAGTTCAAAGTGATTTCGGGAGGTAAACCATGCTTGAATTGGTTAGCAGAGGCTTCAGGTGGCGCAGAAGGGTTACATAGGGTTTTACTGCACAAACAAGTGAAAACGAACAAAATTGGGGTTTTTGTGTTTATGCGCGAAAGTCAACTTTTGGCGAGTAAGGTGAACAATGGTACTTTGGCAGTTAGCAGGGTGATGTGATAGTTTGCATTTGGCGAGCAGCGGTATGCGGTTTTTTTCACACTGCTTATGAGCGTTGGGTGGCTTTGGGGGAGGCTGCCCAATTCCACTCATCGGGCGCCACATAGCCTTGGGGGCTCGGCTTAAAACCACTCATATCGGGTGGGTAACATTCGGACATCGGGCCCACCCGATATGGTTAATAACCGTCGGATCAAAGGGGAGGCGATCGCACAGTGATCGGGCTTGGGAGTTGTGTGGAGGGTAATGGAGGGTCCCGACTAATGTTTAAGCGCGGTGGTTTTAATTAAATGATGGATTGAGGTGGGGTTAATGCATCGGGCGTGATTTGATTGGTTAATGGGTTGACTTTAATTAATCACAGATTGATTAACTATGTCCTTTGTCGGGGTTCGAATATAATATAAAGTTTGTGTTTAAAACTTTGGGATAGGGGTATTAATATTAAGGGGGTTTAATAAAATATACGGAAAAAGGGTTTTTTTTCGGGAATTACCATATAAATAATGTTAATAGTTAATATGAAAATTGCGGGGGATAAACGAAGTGGCGCCAAGCATAATGTTTTTTTGTGATTTCATTCGCTTTTTACATAGAGACATTACAACTTAGGCTAAGTGCATTTTGTGGGTTTTTCATAAAAGGGGTATCCATGGGGTGCTTGCTTTTCCTTAGGAAAATGGTGTTTTAACCTTAGGAAAAGGGATTTATTAGGGAAAATGAATGAATTGAAGGGGGTGAATGTTTATGAGGGGTTTTTAATACTTAAGATCTATAAGTCATTGGGCCGAGGGTCCGGTCCCTCCAGAAGTCAGAGAAATGCTCTGAGCCCCTTTGACTTTAGATTTTGGGTACTTTAAACTTATTGTGGGAAATTAGTTAAGTAAAAGGTGAAGTGAGTGAGGGGAAATTAATCAATTTGACTTTGTGAACTTTATGCCAGTTTGATTTCTCATTCATACTTAGAACTTTCATGATGAGGGTGATAAATATGCTTTTGCCTAACAATCATCACAATTCTGCAACCTTTCTTCTACTTACCCATCTACTCCTCCTACCATTTTTACTTCTCTTTATTAGGGTGCATTTGAGCTAACAAACCCTTATCAAACATTTTTTCTTTTTCTTTACAATAGTAAACTAATTAAATCTAACCTTATTACATCCAAGGTCTCAGATTAAACAATTGAGCTCCTTTTATTTACTCTACCTATCTACTTATCTGCCAAGATTAAACAGTTTGGTCAGATTTTATTCTCTAACTATCAACATGAAATTTAAATCATGGCATAATCAAGATTAAATAGTTTTATTACCATGGATCGTGGCAAATATTACAAACTGCACACAATCATTTATTTTGCACAAAAAGTAAATAGTAGTGGCGTTTTGACTTGCACACTTTCATGGTCTTTTCTTTTCTTGGGGTTCATATTTTCATTTTTTTTAACCTTTTTATTCTTTTTGTCCTTTGATTATTCTTTTAGGACATACCCTCTTTACATTTTCTAATTTTTTGAATATGGAAAACATTTGCAGTAAGTAAAGGTATGTACATATTATAGGTTTAATCTCAGTCATTAAAAAATTATGACTCCTATTGGTATAGGAACCTAACAACATGCAATGATCTAATTTAGAAAAATATTTAGTTTTTTAGAATGATATTTTGGTGCCGGATAGACAAGTTACAACTATTTGAATTGCATTAAACTAGTTGGAAAACAATCTATTGAAGATATATGGTACTTGTCAATCCACTATCGTATAAAACCATGGAGATTATCTCGCTAATATTATTTACAAAAGGATGATAATGCACTGAATTAAGCAAGTAGCCACAACTTGAAAACATACATTGTCCATTCTCATTGTTTTTCATGTGGGCTTGTTGTACTTAGGGATGGAATTTGATATTTGATATGAGGTGATTTTCTTATCAAATATAATTAAAAATTTGCTAAACTATCACAATGGTTGAAATTAGAAATATGGGTAGGAGGTGTGAAAACTTTGATGGATAAATTTGTTTTTAAATTCCAACCCTGGTTGTACTCATGTATTCAATCTCACATGGTCTAATCTATTAAACTCATGTTTAGATATAATTGAGCCATATTTTTGAAACGACTACCATTCGAGAATGATATTTATTTATTTATTTATTTTTATAATAAGTCTTTCTAATGATTTACACTTAATACATGAATTAAATATTTGAACTTCAACATGTACAAGGATACAAATTTTTTTATGGCACTTCATGCAAGGATGCATTTTCATTTGCACATCCTTTGCCCCAATGATCCCAATATCCCTCTATGTCGTAGCAAAAATGTGAGCATGGATAACTTTTGTGCCAACACATGGAAGATATTTTCACCATGCTTGTATAAATGTTAATTCTTTTAATTAACAAAGGTTACTTTTCCACATTATCATTCTTCCTAATATGCTAGCAACCCTTCATGTTGTATTAAATTGTTAACTTCTTTGCATGTGGAACTTCTATGCTACCATTTCTTTCAAATTTCTAAAGCGTTTATTTGTTTTTAATGAGTTGATGGAATGAATATGGGGAGGACAAAGTGGTGTGTAAAAGTGGAGTTAGTGGAGTATGGAAGAATAAATTAATATAGTCAATTATTATAGAGTTAATAGAGATTTACATAGTACAATCACAATGAATTGGAATACATAGGGAGATTAAAAAAAATATGAATTTAATTTATTGCGAAAAACATAAATCAAGGTCAATGTTGTATGACAGAGTGTTACAAGGTATTTATAGTAGTTAGAATTCATAAAGTTGGATAAACACAAGTAGCTTGACATTTAAGGGAGTAAGGTTGATAGAGTTGGATGGACTCAGTTATCCAATGAGTTAAGGTATGTGAAGCCATATGAAGTTATCCAACTTAGAGTTTGGTGGAGCAAGGTTTACAAATTTGGATTAAGTTAGAAAGCCTAGAGTTCCATAGGGTACAATTTGTAGAGTCAAGAAGTTAACCTAGTAATCTAGAGTCAAAAAATAGAATTGATGTTGATAGAAACACAATAGAGTCAACAAACTAAACAATTTTTCATAAAGAAAAACATAGAATGTGGTTATAGTTGTGAGAAAGTTGTGAATGAACACCCACAATAGAATAATAAAAACCCTATGATTATTACAAGAGTCATGCCAAAAAAATCGATGATGAATTCCCACATATACATAGATCAAGCTAATAAATGGGTTGACCATATCCACTTCTTTGAGAGAATTAACAAAAGAAACAAAACACTATGTATTTACACCACAACTTGTTAAGTGTGATTTCTTTAGATCCTAAGGTTGTTTATATTCGTGTTTTACATTATACGCTATAACTTCTACAAGGGGAAATAATAAGTTGTTTATAGTTTATTTAGTTAAGTTCATCTTTAACACATCTAGGAAATTCTAACAATTAAAAGGTATCTTCTTTTCTTGCATTTTATTCACTTTCAATTTCTTTTTTTTCATCCTTAATCTCTACAGTAGATTCATTCAACATGGATCAATATTATTCTTCTAAATCTTCTAAATTAGCTTCCCATTGTTCTTACTTCGATTTTTGTATTCTAATATTATTATGAGGTAATCTAAGCCCTAATGATCACATTAATAGTTTTTGTAAACACCACATATAGGGCCAATGAAGGTTCATCCCTAAATTACATACATTTTGTAGATCCTTGACTTCAAAGTGCAAAAATGGATCCCAAAATTAAGAGTATGGATGTTTTCTTATGCATAACCTAAAGTAGGATGTTAAGATCACTAATTATGGACGTGGTGCTTGGAACAACGATGAGGGGGGCACAAGCTTTGGACTTTTAGTGTGAAATATGTAAGGGAAGGGAGGTGTTGATAAGAGAGGAATAAAGGACTATATCAATGCCATGTTAGACAGGGTGTGAAGCAATCAATCCTTGGTGTTCCACAAAAAATGTCTTAAAAAGAGGCATGAACAAATTTTTAGAAAAGTGAGTTTGGATTGATAAATGTTGTCAAGAACCTTTCTAGGGTTCCTAATGATTAGAAAAAATAAGGAATCAAATAATTACCAAACTAATAAAGGAAGAAGATTATGAATTACTAAAAAACACCCTCCTTTTAAGTTACATACTTAACTATTTAAAGGATTGATATTTTTATCTTTGCAAAATACTTGTTCATTAGTCATGGGGTCTTGTGATAGATAGAGGGAGGTCCCATTCACCTTTATAGTTCTAAAGTATTAACTCAAATAGCCTTCTCTAGCACACTCTCAAATTGTTGACAAATATCATGAAAATAATTTTAACTACTACACCATTCCAGTTTCCACAGCAAACCCAATTGTATAGCCCAAGATAAAGTTTCAAAAAAAATTGTGTTAATCCTATCATAACCATCCAAAATCTATCACTAAGGCTAAGTGATAGATTAGTAATATCAACAACTCATGACATGGACTTTAATTTTCCCATTTCACATTCCTTTGTCATAATCTTCCTATCAACTGCAGTTCATAAAGGTATCTCAATGTCTCCTAAGGCTTACTTGTCGCGTTACTTTGTTCATGTCACAATAATAATAAGATAACCAAATGTTAGACCTCATTGCCTTGTTGAAAAAAATACACAATTAACAAAATCCCATGGCTTTACTTATATAATCACTAGCAAATTATAATGTATCTTGCTTTTGGGACAATAACTCTAAAATTATTCCATGACTTTACTAATATAGCAAATTACAATTTCAAAATTAGAAAGCTTCTTGTAGTAGATAATAACTCTAAATTTTTTATATAATTAATTAATTTAGTAAAATGAACTAATTATTTAGGGCTTCTTCACTAACCTTCAAACTTGTCTATGATTTGTAGTCGGAGTTCAATTCCTTCGTTAAAGATATCCATAGGGGTTTGAGTTTCTTTCATGACATGATAATACTTATTAATCATACATATATTCACCAAATAGGTTTTATAGAAAAGGTAAAAATAATTTGTAAACAAATTAAATAAATATAGTCATCATCAAACTATGATATGTTAGAATTCTAAACTAGATTGAAAACTATTTACGAGACTTCCTAACAAAATTACCATGACTACCAATGCCAGCTTGTTTCTAATCATTCCATGTTGGGTGATTCAATACAAGTTGATATTGGCAGTCATAAAACTGTATTATAATAAAATTGTAACACAAAATTAGCCAAACATCCAACAACATTAATAAATTGATTTAACCCCTTGGACTTAATACTATTACTATATAAAATTTTACATTGTCACAAATTACTTTATTTTCTTATTGGATGATATTATTATCTACTCTAAGAGATAATAGGAACATGAGAAAAGCTTGAGGATGGTGTTATAGGTGTTGAGAGAGCACCAATTGTATGCCAAGTTGAGAAAGTGCACTTTCTATTAGAAACAAATCCACTAGACCACATTGTCTTAGAGGAGGGAATAACAATGGACCCATAAAATATTACGGAAATCAAAGAATGTCCATCACTAAAGAATATTTCAAAAGTAAGATCATTTATGGGTATAACTGGATACTACAAGAGATTCATTGTAGGTTTTTCCAAGATTGCACATCCACTTGCCTCACTATAAAATAAAGGGATAAAGTTTGAATAGACTACAAAGTGTGGAGAATTTTCAGCAGTTAAAAGATTTATTAACCAATGCATTGGTTTTAAATATTGTACTTCCAAATGAGGATTTTGTTGTGTGCATGGATGCATACAAGGAAAGACTTGGTGGATTCCTTACTCAAAATGGGAATGTCATGTATTATGAATCAAGGAATCTCAAAGAATATGTAAGGAATTATGCAATCAATGACTTGAAGCTTGTAGCTATTGTTCATGCACTAAAAATGTGGATACATTTTCTCATGGGTAGAAACTTCAAATTAGGGACAAGGCACAATGGTTTGGAATATTATTTGAGTAGCCAACGCTAAAAGTAATACACACTATAAGGTTGAATTCCTAAGTGAATATGACTTCGAAATCTAACACATCAAGGGAAAAGAAGCTAAACTGGCCAATGCAATTAACACGCGAGTTCATGAGATGCATGTTACCATAATAAGCATGTGTAAAATAGATTTTAAAAGTAGAAGACTAGTATTCTGAGTAGCTTAAAAAATGATTACACAAGGATAATGTATAACAAAATATTTAAATATTATAGGATGGAAGAGGATGGTTTCCTTTTTTATAGGAACAAAATTTATGTTTCTAATTTCTAGAATTGAGAAATTTAATGCTAAAGAAGATGCATAATGTACCTTATGCATGACATCCAGGGTAATAAAAAACTATTGCAGTTGTAAGAGGCTAATATTTTTGTCTTTGTATGAAGAAAGGTGTGGTTGATTACATATTAGCTAGATGCATGGAATGTTTGGAGGTAAAGGTTGAGAACAAACATCTATTAATATTGATACAACTGCAAAAACCATCCACCCCCTCTGGTTGTCTCACGATGTAGAAGTGTTACCCATTTAACCCGATCTCCAAGGTATGTCATGGAGATGGGGTTACATAACCTCAATTCTCATATTATTCAAGCCATTGAATTAATAACTCCATTACATTCATCTCATTGAGAGCTTGTTGGCAATATAAACTTCATCTCAATCTAAGTCTCAGATAAAAATTATTCTTATTAGAACTTTGGCCTATTAAAGGTGGCCAACTCATCACTAGGGAACTACATGGCACCCATATGGCCTTCACTTGGTCCAAGTGGCACTGCCATGTCATCCTTGTAGGGTTTGTAAGTGTTAGGCTATGGTAGGTCGGTTTATTCTATGCGAGGAATGAGTTTGATGACAGAGCAATTGATGGCCAAGGGCCACTAATCGAAGTGGATCTCCCAGGTCCACATAATAACAAACTAGGGATCCCTCAGCTCCATTCTATTTGCAACCATGTTGTTGATCAATGGTCAAAAACCAGAGAGCCCAATGAGCCCACCACGACACACTTCTCCTAGGACCAAGAGGACCTTCCTCCTCCATACTCACACCATTAATAGAGCTTGATGCTCAAGGGTTGAATACTATGTGGCCAACCCAAGGGTCGAATATTATGTGGCCAACCCCTAGAACCTTTTGCTCATGGTTATATTGAATCATCATCTTCTTGATCCATTTTAGCACCTTGAAGGCCCAGAGTGTGAGTTCCTAATCGGCCCAGCTTGACTGACGTCATCTCAACCTGATTTTTCTTGGTTGTGGCTCTCCCAATCTCTCCCTACATTAGCTTGATGGCTTGAAGGCCAATGGGGAAACCCACTATTCGTATTTTGGGTTGGATTTACTACTGAATATTCTACTTCACTTCTACTGCAAGGAGTCTAATGCCCTAATCATTCAGTAGGATGATTCCCGTGGTAGGGTTCTGCCCCAGGCCCACCAAACCTCCGTGGTGTATAACTTATGTGTTCAATGTGTTATTTAAATTTCCATGGTTTTTTGGGGTGAAATATATTGGAATCAACTATTAGCTCCCCCCCCCCCCCCCCGACGTTGTTCGATGATATCCACACACCTAGATGGGTTAGACCATGGTATGAACACTAGTGGTGGGACTAAACTCTACCATATGTGAATTCCTATTAACCCTTCCATCCACTAGTCTAGTAATAGGTAAGGAGCACAAAACATTGTGGGATTTTCCAAGTAAAGTAAGATAAGAAGGAAGCTACCCCAATATTGGTTTCTTGATGCTTTGTGGCTAAGGATGTGGGCAACCAAGAAAGTCTCACCAATCAAAAACATCTGGACAACAAGGAAAAATCACACTACTTTCTTGGCAACATCTAAAAACTAAAAAGGAAGGAAACATAAAAAACTAGTAAAGATGGAAACATCTCCATAGTTGTTTTATCTAATAATGTAATTGATTTTTATCTCAAATATTCTTGTAATTAAAAATGCATAAGGACAATGTTTGCATTGTTTATAAAATACTCATCTCTCCCTCATAATAGGATGATGGTATTGTTTTCCAGAACATATGTGTTATTCTCTCCTTTTCTGAATCTTTTTAGATCTTCATGTAGATCAATTATTATCAGAGCATAAGATCTTGGAAGCCATCCACTTGTTCAAAGATTTTTTTTAGGGATTTGTGACTTAACAATTCAACGCCCTTCTTAGTGCGCCTTCCTTGCTTCAGATTCCCATCATAGGTTGTTTCTTGAGGTCATCCCTTTCAATTCCTTTAGTGGATGAAAATCATGCCACCCCGTCGAGAACCCTCAACCAAGGACTCACTAGTACATGATTTAGCCATGGCTATTCAAGAGCTAATTACGCTGCAACAACAAAGACACCCTCCTAGACAAATTCAGTTGGATACACACTTTCAATTGCCCAAAATTTTGGGCCAAATGAATGGAGAGGTCGTCGATTCTTGGCTCCATAGTCTCTCTACCTATTTCAAAACATGTCCCACGATGGAAGAGGACATGAAGCTTCAAATCACCAGACTACATTTAGAGGGTCTGATACAAACATGGTGGGATACTCAACTCGAGAATATATCCTTGGTTGTTGAGCTCGGAGACCAAGCCAAGACCAGACATCTTGGGATGACTTCTTCCAAGCCTTAAGAGTACATTTTTACCTCTTGGATATCTCCAGAATCTCCTTGCCAAATGGTTGCACTTCGACAACTATCGAATCAGTGCAAGCATACATTGATGTCTTCTACATATTGCACATTCAACTCCATATCTCTGATCCAGAAGAGGTATTAATTATTAAATTTAATTCTGGACTACTAATGTTTTTTTCATCGAGAAGTTGAGTTGTTTAATAGTACTTCCTTGGACAAGGCCTTTATTTGGGCCTTGGCTATAGAACATAAAGTGGCTCCTCAAACTCGATCTCCTCAAACCAAAAATGGTCCATCTCCTACTAGTCCATCTAATGTGGCCCTTGAGTCATCCCGCTGGTGTACATTTCATAAGGCCAACTCACATGCTTCAGCAGACTGTCATGTACTTCAAAATATGCACCCCAACGAGACTCCTTTTACAGCGGTAGAGAAACCAAACTCCTCTACCTCACTTGTAGTTGTTTCTCTTGACAATCCTACCGAAGTAGACCCCTCTCTCATCCTCATGACTGCTAATGAATCTGGAACCTCTGTTGCACCTCTATTTACCCATAATTGTCAAATCAAACATGAGTTGGTGACTCTTATCCTCGACAATGGGAGTCAAACGAATCTTGTGGCATAAGACTTGGTTCATCGACTTTTCCTTCCCGTGACTCCACACCCCAACCCATATCAGCTAGGTTGGGTTGAAAAGGAATGCCCTCGTCTTACTGTCTCCCAACTTTGTGTCGTCACCTTACTATTGGTCCTTTTCGAGATATTGTGGTATGTGATGTTTCTCCTCTCGATTGTGTTGATTTGTTACTAGGCATTCCATACCAACAAGCCCGAGATGTTGTTTATCATGCTAAAGATATAAAATACCACTTGCAACATGAGGGTTGCACTTATGTGCTCACATCCTCGGCCATCACATCAATCCAACCTCTTATTGGAAAAGCCTCCATTAAGAAAGTCAATATAAACCAATACATTCCTTTGTGTTTGGTTTGCTCTGTCAAGCCAGAAAACAACACCAACCCAATACCCCTTGCCATGGCTCCACTATAGCTAGAATTTGCAAATATCTTCACCAAACCCACGGTGTTGCATCCCCAATGCTCTATTGAATACCAAATCAATCTTATTCCAAGTGCTTCCTTATCCACTGCCCCATCCTTTTTCCTTGCTAGAAAACCATCTATTGGACATGATTCATCAAAGAAACATGTTGTTGTCAGAGATCATACTAGACACAACAATATGCGGGTTGTAAAGTGATATCCAACATCCAATGATGGTAATAATGGGGTTCAAAGAAAGTCATCAATGGTAGCAATGGATGAAATCTCAAGTTCAAATTCTAGTTACAAGAGTGCCACACAAGTTGGCTAAAAGCTATTGTCAACAAATTTTGGGTAGAGTGTGGATACTATATTCAACAACAGGAAAACAACTAAAGAATGGCAGTCAATGAAGGGCGCTGTCCTCAAAAATTTGAAGGGCCCTGTTGTGGAAGATTTCGTGTTAGACAAGAAACCTTTTGCTTGTTCTCAAATTCATGCTACTTTATATGCAAGAATAATCCCAACATCTCACCGCTCACCGCTTCTGATGGCCAAGAATGCAACGAGTTCTGATGTTTCACAGGGGCAACTCTCACTGAGCAGAATGACACCGGTTAGGGGTGCCAATGTGGCTCCTGACTTATCATATCTTATTGGTCAGAAGGGACACACACCAATGCATATTGGTGGCCTGGGTGTAGGCAATATGAACAACCTCTCAAACCTGGTTACAATTTCTTCAATACCAGGCCAAATTTCTCCCTCTACTTCAATTTGCGTATCAGTCATTTAAGTAACAGCCTCATGCAATTTCCCTCCGATCGACACAACCCTTGTTAATTGATAAACAAGGCCTCTATTCCTATCAGAACTGTAATTCCAAAAGAATTACCCAAAAACACTATCGACAGGGTTTTGGTATGGAGTTCATGCAACACACTATCGGCGGCTTTCATAAATGAGGAACCTACATTTTTTTGTGCAGAATACACTATCGAAACTTTTCAACATTGTCGCGGTCGTTAAGTGGTCTTGGTGTAATTCCAAGGGAATTACACTATCGCACTATATTTCAAGTCCTTGCGTTAAACGCAAATAACACTATCGACACTTTTTATAATCGCCCTTTCCACCCTTTTCCCGATGCGATAATCGGCAATCGCTATCGGCGACTTCCAAAGTGCCTATGCTTGGTTCCCTCCACCTCCAGGTTTGCGATGTGATCGTCCTCACAGACCCGATGCCCCTTTCCGCCCTTCTCTATAATGTTTTGGGTTGGAATGTCGGGGTTTCACACTCGACAGTTCCAAAGGCTCTCTACTCCTCTTCCGCTTCTCCGATGCGATATTGGTTTGGACCTGATATGGGTATGAACCAAATCCAATAAAGTTTTAGGTCCGGAATTATTTTCCGCTTAAGGAATTATCACGATTTCTCTGTGTAAACAGAGTTTGCTACGAAATTCTGTAAAATGGCTTAATAAGCCTGCGCGCACTGATTATGAAGGGAAAACGATTCTAAAGGGTTAGCCTAAGCATCAATTAGAAAAAATGGGGCTAATTTATTCATATTCAATCTCAGAGTAAAACAATTGAGCCGATATGCACATACATATATCAGAAAACAGAGAACTATCAAATTAAATGCACAGAGAGAGGTTTTCTCAGTTGATACTACTTCTGGCCCGACTCCAACTTTGAGCCTCCCTTCATTTTATTTATAATCAATAGATAAAGCCTTCTTGGCCATCATCCTTTACAAAAGCATGCTTTTACATAGGGTGCTTTAAAGCAATCATGCATAAAACTTATTATCGCTTATCCATGAGCGATTATTACAAAATACTTTTATTCTTAATTCTATCCCTATCTTAAACTTAGAAAAGCATGGAAACTACTGGCTAAAGGACCCCACTCCTTTGCCTATAGTTTTTTTGGGATTTTTGGAATATGTTTGAAGATTTTTCCTCTAAGTCACGTGCTCTTGCATCAAACTCCTGAGGACAAAATTCTTCATGGGCTCCTGTCCATGAGTTCATCTACAGAACTGCCCAGTTTCTGTAGCATTTCTTTTGTAACCCAAGTGCCCTCAGCGGTCGACTGATCCTTCCACTTTACCAAATACTAGAAGTACTCTTGTCCCCTTGTTTTCTTAAACACCTTCTTGTCCAATATTCTTTCTGGCTGCAAATTCTTTGCTGTGGGTAATTGTTTTACCTAGTCAATCTCTTGGTTCTTTTGATCATGTGCTGTATCATCTACAGTTTCATCTTCATATTTGTACAGGTATGCAACATTAAAAATTGGTGATATTCCAACATCAGGGGGTAACTCAATTTCATAGGCATTTGCAGATAATTTCCTCAACACTCTGCATGGTCCATTTTTTTTGAACTTCAGTTTGTTATACTCCCTCCTTAGAAACCTATCCTTTTTGAGATGTGCTAAAATCAGATCCCCAACTTCAAAGTTCACCTCTCTTCTTCTCATGTCTACTCTGGTTTTATACTTGATGTTGCTATCCTGCAGCTGCTGCTTCACTTGTTTATGTATTGCCTGCATTTTTGAAGAAAAGTCTTCACCCTTTGCACTTCTCATTTCTTCTTTTCCCAAGTTTCTTAACTCAAATATTCCTCTTGGATGCATTCCATAAACAATATGGAATGGACTTTGTCCTGCACTCCTGTTAGGTGAGTCATTATATGCATACTCAGCTTGTTCCAATACTTGATCCCACTGCTTTGGATGTTCTACAGTAAGGCTCCATAAAAGATTTCCTAAACTCTTGTTGACAACTTCAGTCTGTCCATCAGTTTGTGGATGATAGGCAGAACTGAAACTTAATTTAGTTCCCAGCTTCTTCCACAGTGTTCTCCAGAAATGCCCAACAAATTTGGAATCCTTGTCTGAGACAATACTTTTGGGAAACCCATGTAATCTTACAATCTCCTTAAAAAACAAATTAGCAATGTGAGAAGCATCACTAGTTTTATAACATGGAATAAAGTGTGCCATTTTTGAAAATTTGTCCACTACAACAAAAATTGAATCATTACCTCTTTGAGTCTTTGGTAAGCCCAACACAAAATCCATACTTACCATATCCTAAGGCCTATTTGGAATTGGTAATGGGATATACAAACCTATGTTTTGGCTCCTTCCCTTTGCATATTGACAGATTTTGCAAGTTCTCACATACTTCTCCACTTCAGATTTCATTTTCAGCCAGAAATAAAATCTGTTTAGCTGCTCATAAGTCTTCTCCACACCAAAATGTCCTGCAGGTCCTCCACTATGTTTTTCTTTGATTAAATTCTCCCTCATTGAACAGTTTGGTATGCACAACTGATTTTTCTTAAATAACAGCCCATCTTGTAAGAAGTAATCCAACCATTTACTCCTATCCACCAAAACATGATTTTTACAAGCCTCAAATGCCTCTTTAAAATCTGAATCGGTCTCATATAATTCCTTAAGAAAATCAAAACCCAACACTTGGATTTGACTCTCTTGAAGCAATACATTTCTCCTACTTAAAGCATCTGCAACTTTATTTGATTGGCCATTTATATGTTTTAAAACAAAATGGAAACCTTGAAGATACTCCACCCATTTGGCATGTTTTTGGCTGTTGCATTATAAATTGTAGTGCATGGTTATCTGAATAAAGGAGAAATTCCTTTGTCATTAAATAATGCCTCCATTTCTTCAATGACTGCACAACTGCATAGAACTCCTTATCATAAGAACAATACTTCTTTTTGGAATCATTTAGTTTTTCACTAAAATAAGCTATTGGTCTATCTTCTTGGCTTAAAACACCTCCAATTTCTTCTTCGTTGGCATCACACTTCATTTGAAAAGGCTTACTAAAATCAGGTAAAACCAAAATAGGATTTTTAGTGATTAACAGCTGAAACTTTTTCTCCACTTCAGCAGTCCATCTAAATGGTTGTTTGTCCTTCTTTATGGTCTCAGTAATAGGTGCATTAATCTTACTAAAATTCTTGATGAATTTTCTATAAAAGCTAGCAAGACCATGAAAACTCTTTACCTCAAAAACACTCTTGGGTGAAGGCCACTCCATAATTTCCTTGATCTTCTCTGGATCCATCTTCAACCCTTCAGCAGAAATAACAAAACCCAAGTACACTAGCTCTTCTTTCATGAATGAACACTTCTTCAAATTCAACAATAATTTCTCTTGTTGTAGCCTTTGTAAGACATAATTTAGATGTCTCACGTGCTCCTCCTTAGACCTACTGTAAACTAATATATCGTCCAGATATATTACAAACTTACCAATGAACTCTTTAAGAACTTCATTCATTAGTCTCATAAATGTGCTTGGTGCATTTGACAACCCAAAAGGCATTACTGTCCACTCATATAGTCCCTCATTTGTCTTAAAAGCGGTTTTCCACTCATCCCCTTCTCTTATCCTTATCTGATGATACCCATTTTTAAGATCTAGTTTTGAAAAATACTTTGCTCCACTCAAACAATCCATTAAATCTTCAACTCTAGGCAAAGGAAATTTGTACCTGATTGTGATTTTATTAATGGCTCTTGAATATATACACATTCCCCAGCCTCCATATTTCTTTGGGCTCAACACTGTTGGTACTGCGGAAGGACTCAAGCTCTCCCTGATCAACGCTTTGTCAAGCAATTCTTGCACCTGCTTCCTAACTTCTTCATTTTCTGTAGGAGTCATTCTATAAGCTACTTTGTTAGGTAGACTTGCTCCAGGTATCAAATCTATATGATGGCTAATTCTTCTAATGGGTATCAACTCATTTGGCAAATCATCAACAATAATATCACAATATTTCTCCAACATTTCTTGAATTTCTATGGGTAAATCAGAAATTTTAGTAGAAGTCATTATTACCTTGGGCTTGCAAATTACAACAAAATTTACCTCATTTTCTTCAATCTGCTTCAAGTATTCCTTTCCTCCAAGTAACAGAGTTTTTGGATCAGTCTTCTTTCCTGGTACATCTTCTTCTTGCAGAGGCAGCAACGTATGATTGACACCATCCTTTCCAAACTTGTAGGTGTTTCTTTTTCCATCATGCATGGCTCCTCTGTCATATTGCCAAGGTCTTCCAAGCAATATGTGACACACATCCATTGGCATCACATCACATATAATTTTATCTTTATACTTTCCCACCTAAAATTCCACTTCACACTATTCATTCACCAACAGTTGATGTCCCTTTTGCAACCATGACACCTTGTAAGGTGTTGGATGTTTCATTGTCTTCAGCTTTAATTTCTCCACCACTTCTGTAGAGACCAAATTATCAGTGCTGCCACTATCAATGATCATCTGGAAACATTTCCCTTAGACTTTACACACTATCCTGAATAAAGTATTTCTTTGTGATGGTTCAACTACCTCCTTTGCTGGTTTGAGCAAAACTTTATTAACTACCAAAGATTATACCCTCTTTGGTATATTTTCTTCTTATGTCACTGTTGTTGTTGCTTCCCCCTCAACTTGAGCAACAATGGCATTCCTCTGATTTGTTTTTGCATTCTCTGGGCAATCAAAAGCTTCGTGTCCCAGTTTGTTACATCTGTAACATCTTATTTCTCTGCCTCTTCCTCTGCCTCCTCTTCCTCTAGAAAAACTCCCTCTACCTCTTGCATCACCTCTTATGGGTGCATGATGGGTTGAGCTGCTGCTAGCTCCATCTTTAGGTTCCGTATATCTTCCTCTACCACCTTGACTTCCCCTTCCTTGGAAGGTACCTCTCCCTCTAGAAGACTGCTTCCTCATGAGTTTTTGTTTAGCTTTCAGTACTATCTGATAAGCTTCCTTTATTGTTTTAGGAGACAATAGACTTATCTCATCTTGAATGTCCATCCTAAGGCCATTCACATATCTAGCCACCTTCTCATCTGTATCTCGAGCTTCTCCAGCTCTTATGCTTACCTTGTAGAATTCCTTTGTGTATTCTTTCACTGTCAAAGACCTCTGTCTAAGATTCTGCATCTGTCTGAACAAGGTTTGCTGATAATTACTTGGCAGAAACTTACCTCTCAGCCTTTCTATCATCCTGCTCCAATTATTGATTGGTTGCTTGCCAAGTCTCTTCCTTTCCGCGTGCACACCATCCCACCAAAGCGTTGCATGGCCTTTTAACTTGGTGACAATAAACTTGACTTTCTTCTCATCTTCTGTTTCTTCATAATTGAAAAGTTTCTCCATGCCATTAATCCAGTCTATCAATTCTTCTGGATTCAGTCCTCCTTCATATATCGAAACCTCAGTCTTTGGCCTGGTCGTGGATCTCAACACTGACTGGAAGAACCGCACTTCAGGAGTAATTGCTACAGCTTCCTCCTCTGCAGCTTCAATCTCAGGTTCACTAACATCTCCATCATCTATGTTTATGCCTGTTGTTAATGCATCCAATCTAGCTTGCATCTGTTGCACAACTTCCATTACTTCAGCGTTTGCAACAGGTCGTCCTCTTCCACCACATCCTCATCCTCTTCCAAATCTGAAAGCCATAATAACTTTCCTTCTCCTACCTCTGAGATTCAATCCAATGTCAGCTGGCTGCTCTGATACCACTAATGGTGGCCTGGGTGTAGGCAATATGGAAAACCTCTCAAACTTGGTTACAATTTCTTCAATATCAGGCCAAGTTTCTCCCTCTCCTTCAATTGGCGTATCAGTCATTTAACTGACAGCCTCATGGATTTTCCTCCGATCAACACAACCCTTGTTAATTGATAAACAGGGCCTCTGTTCCTATCGGAACTGTAATTCCAGAAGAATTACCCAAAAACACTATTGGCGGGGTTTTGGTATGGAGTTCATGCAACACACTATTGGCGCTTTCATAAATGAGGAACCTGCATTTTTTTGTGCAGAATACATTATCGGCACTTTTCAACACTGTCGCAGCGATTAAGTGGTCTTGGTGTAGTTCCAAGGGAATTACACTATCGCACTATATTTCAAGTCCTTGCGTTAAATGCAAATAAGACTATCGACACTTTTTATAATCGCCCTTTCCACCCTTTTCACAATGCGATAATCGGAAATCACTATCGGCGACTTCCAAAGTGCCCATGCTTGGTTCCCTTCACCTCTAGGTTTGCGATGTGATCGTCCTTGCGGACCCGGTGCCCCTTTCCGCCCTTCTCTATAATGTTTTGGGTCCAGAATGTCAGGGTTTCACACTCGGCAGTTCCAAAGGCTCTCTACTCCTCTTCTGCTTCTCCGATACAATATTGGTTCGGACCTGATATGGGTATGAACCAAATCCAATAAATTTTCAAGTCCGGAACTGTTTTCCGCTTAACGAATTATCACGATTTCTCTGTGTAAACAGAGTTTGCTACGAAATTCTATAAAATGGCTTAAGAATCCTGTGCGCCCGATTATGAAGGGAAAACGATTCTAAAGGGTCAGCCTAAGCATCAATTGGAAAAAATGAGGCTAATTTATTCATATTCAATCTCAGAGTAAAACAATTGATCCAATACGTGCATACATATATCAGAAAACAGAGAACTATCAAATTAAATGCACAGAGAGAGGTTTTCTCAGTTGATACTACTTCTGGCCCGACTCCAACTTTGAGCCTCCCTTCATTTTTTTATCTCAAAATCAGACCCTGATAGGTTGCTGACTAGGAAGACCTTGTGTAACTCTTTCAAACCTACTTTTGGCTGAGTCTTAGCCTCCTCAACCTGAGAGGGCTCTCTCAAAGGATTAATGATATTGATAATGGATTAGATGGCTAACTCTATTAAACAAATGAAGAAGTGTAAGTGGTTGAAACACAATCAATAAACATCCATTGGGCTTATGGAGTCAGAAAAGCTTAGTATGATAACAGTATTAGCTAAACATGGAAGTCAGGGCATCAAAAGTTCAATATATCAGTTAACACATTGAGACATGTAGGAAAACATAGTCTATAAATGTATGAAGGAATTTAGAGCATGTCAATGAGTTCTAAGTATCATACATTCATACTACTACAAATAAGTAAATAAGGACAAACATAAACAAGCCACCATTTAACTCTTTCTGAATCCTGAGAAGTAAAGCCAAAGTCTGCATTCATAAAAACATAATCTTCTACAATGGCCCAATATGAGTCTTTCTCTAAAAATTTCCAACCCTTTGTACATTAGATCTTCTCCTATATAGAGAGCTCTTTACATAACTGAGATTCCTCCTCTAGCATGAGGGGAATTTGAATTCTACCTTACCTGACACCTATTGACACTCAAAACTAACTATTAAATGTAACTAACTGTTAACTGGCAATTCTAGAGACCTAAAATAATTAGGAGTGTAACTCCTCATTATGATTAAAACCAACCTTATCTAGGAATTAAACAATCATTTTGACACCTATAACTCTTGAATTCGAATTTGATGATGCTCATAACCCTCCAGCTGGCCCTTGATCACTCATCCTTTTACTGTTCCTAGAAACTAGGAGATTGTTCCTTGCTCTGTTCTAGCTGAAAAATAGGTCTTGGGACAGAGCTCATATCTTCTCATAGAAAATGTATTTGGAAAAACTGAAGGAGGCTTTTGTGAACCAATCCATGCCGAACAAAAATATCTCCTGGTTTTTTGAAACATATTTCGTACCACCCATAATGTGTCTTTGAAAAACAGGTGTAAAACAGGAGAAATATGCTTGTGAAAAACTGCACCTAGAGCAGTTTCATAGCGCAAGTTTGGTCATTCATTTCTCTCAGATCATAATGGATTTGAAGAAAGTGGAAGAGGTTTTTGTACTTTAGTATCTTAGGAATGAAAACCTCTTTCACTTTTCAGAGATGAGTTTTTAACTGCTCAGAAACTCTTCTAGAAGTTGACTGGTAAAAACAAGGAGACAAAGTTCCTCCTTTTTTGCTTTTGGTCTCCACAAGGATCTTCGAAATCAATTATCCCCTTTGTTTCTTTTAATTGCAATAAAATGCATTTGATTATTTTTTTTTCCATGCCATGTGTACCTTGCTCCAGAAATACTTCCCTTTGTCCCTCAAAATTAGCCCATCGAATGATAATATGCAGCTACAGCAGTTTCGTAGCGTGCTACGAAACTGCTGTGTAATTTCAAAAACATAGCTTAGGATCAAAATTTTACTTTCTTGGCTTAAAAAAAAATTCAGAGACCTGATCATCAAATTCGAGCTTTTTAGAGGTTTTGGCCCTTTTAGTTTTGCCTTTACCTGTTTCTAATAAGTCTGCTTGAACCAAAGGAGATTCTTCAATGTCAATTGCTTGAAGTAAATCATTCAGACTTCCTTTTGAAACCGTGGTTGCCTCAGTAACCACTGTCTTGCCCTTCTCTTTAGCTAACTGGCTCCTGGTTACTCTTCTTCAGACTGTTTCTCCTGTGGATTGTTCTTGTATTCCTTCTTTGACCTGACCTTTCCCTTTCTTTCGGTAGACCCCTCCATGGAATTCCTGCAACGTGAATATTAAAGAAGTCTGCACCGTCTCAATCTCTATCACTGCCTCGCTTGCAATGGATGAGGAAAGCTGCCTCGCTTGATCTTCAAAGAATTTAAATTGAAAGCCTATCAATTTGTTTCCCATGCATGAACCCAAACATCATCATGACTGTGAACACTTGGCTCCTTTTCGAAACTTGCAATCTGTGCGTACCAAGACACCTAATGATGAGGATAAGTGGTTGAATTGATAGGCAAAGTGTATGGGCTGACAACTGATGACTTAGAAAAATAACGGATTTTGATAGATTTGACAGCTGGATGAGATTTGCTACGGATCAGCATGAATCCCCGATTTCGTAGCGCAGCCAGTGCAAATTCTGGGTTTTGTGCTACGAAAACTCCTAGACTGGGTTTTGCGCTACGAAATCACCTAGACAGTTTCGCAGCGCATAAGAACTTTGAAATAGGATTGACATATGGAGTTTAGGTGTGATGTGAGACCAGTGATGGATGAAAACGGAGTGTTGACCTTTATTTAAACATACCAACAAGACTCCTAGGACTTAGACACTAAATCAAACATGGAAAAATTAAACCCGGACTAACACCTAACCTTTACAATAAAACTGATGTGAACAATTTAGAAATTTCTTAAGTGATAACACATTTTATTTATAATCAATAGATAAAGCCTTCTTGGCCATCATCCTTTACAAAAGCATGCTTTTACATAGGGCGCTTTAAAGTAATCATGCATAAAACTTATTATCGCTTATCCACGAGCGATTATTACAAAATACTTTTATTCTTAATTCTATCCCTATCTTAAACTTAGAAAAGCATGGAAACTGCTGGCTAAAGGACCCCACTCCTTTTCCTGTAGATTTTTTTGGATTTTTGGAATATGTTTGAAGATTTTTCCTCTAAGTCACATGCTCCTATATCACATACCCAATGGCTGACAATAGAACCATTGAAGCACAATTTCCCTCATTTGGTGGAGGAAGATGCGACACTTTCCACTCTAAATAGGGAGGAATTGGGAAACCAAGAAAGGCTCGCCAATCAGAAACATCTGGACAACAAGGAAAAATCACACTAATTTCTTGGCAACATCTAAAAACTCAAAAAGAAGGAAACATAAAAAACTAGTAAAGATGGAAACATCTCTATAGTTGTTTTAGCTAACAATTTAATTGATTTTTATCTCATATATTTTGTAATTAAAAATGCATAAGGAGAATGTTTGCATTTTTTATAAAATTATCATCTCTCCCTCATAATAAGATGATGGTATTGTTTTACAGAACATCTGTGTTATTCTCTCCTTTTCTGAATCTTTTTAGATCTTCATGTAGCTCAGGATTCTTGAGGTCTTAAACCTCAATGTGCTAAGAAATGACTAGCACCAACAAAATGGAACCCTTAATGTTGAATGTTCAATTTTCAAGAATGAGAGAGGGGTCGAAAGGAAGCCCCAATTCTAGTTCTTAATAGAACTTGTGATGTTGTTACTAGAATAATGTATTAATCAACCCAACCTAGCTACACTCTTACAAGCTAGCTAGGCTTATTCAAGCTGATGTAAACTTTCCATTGTCTCAACAAGGAACATACAGGTCATGTAATTTCTCAAAGAGAGCTACAATCTAATTAACAGTCATCGCAATTCCTATTGAATAAGTTGAGTTAATGATCATAAATCATTAATATCAATTAAAAACTATTGTATAAACACCTAGATTATTACTTTCATCATGAACATAACATTGATCAGTATAGTCCAAAATTTTATTTCAACTATAAACATATAATATAAACAAAATTCATAAGTATGGCAGTAATTCTACATAATTCACACATTCAATACAACCATAGACTTGTGAGGTAACTTGTAAATTTTGAGTGTGATAGTAAATTCATAGTACCAAAAAAATTATCATAGTCTTTAAGATATCTTGTAGATATAAATATGGCAGTTAACTACATATCTTAAACACGCAATCTAGATTCATAAACACATTGAGAACATGACATCTACAGGTCATGCTTGCACATCTAAATATAGAGAACTAAAACTTATCTGATATTTACCAAGAAGGACTATTGCACTCTCACAATAGCTGCAATAACATCCATTAGGTCATGCATTCATTAACCATTCATTTATCAATCAAACATGATAAGATCCTTAACTTGGATCTATCATAAAACCATTCTTATAACCAACATATAACTAGATAAATAACAATAATAGAACAACCATTAAAGCCACATAATAACAAGTAAATTTACTCATAAATACAAGAGGAACTTAACTCTTGTTAACCATACGCAAAAGCCAACCAAGTCAGGGATGTAACACCCTCCTCCCACATCTACCCAAGCAACCGGCCAACTAGAGTAAACATGTGACGAGAGGCTAATATGATTGAATTTGACCTCCTATGTGACCTTAAGGAAGTGGAATCGACGAAACAAGACCTTACAAACCTCCCTCGGGTGCTTCAAGGCCCCCAGGAGCTAATCCACCACTCCAGGTGCCTAACCCCTGAGTTAACCTAGCATTTCAATGAATTAGTCCCAAAGTCACTCCCATGACAAGGCATGCATGCGACTGTAAACCTATAGCCGTTCCCACAATGCCTACAAGGGAGAGATTGCAGTCTCCCTCACCTAGTTCTGTGCCAGAGGCTGCGAGATTTAAACCACTTTTTTAGGGCTAACCTCCAAACCAATGCCTAGAACTTGATGAGACTTTCCAAGACAATAAATTACACCAAGGAAAAGCCTCTAACACAAAACTTGATCAAGGGTTTGACCTAACCAAGCCTAACCATGGCATACATTTTGTCAAACACTTAGTAAATATGCAACCTACAGGCGTAAATAACAAATCTGAGCGTAGGGGTCTCATAATTATCTGATATTCGCTATGAAGCATTATCTCCTTATCACATTAGCTTCCATTTCATCCATTAGACCATTAATACATTGATCATTCAGTAACAAGTAGTAACATGATGAGAGCCATGCATAATTGTTATCATAAAATACATACATAACCAACATAGTAGGGACAAAAATACCAATGAAATAACAGCCATATAATCCATCATAATTATCATAGAGATACAAGGAGAAATACCCTTTCATTAATGATGAAAAATATAAACCAGGGATGGGACTTCCACGTTTCACCCTACCGTAGAATGGCTGAGCCAAACCTCTCTTCATCCATTCACCCCCGTGCCATACTCCAAGCATGAATGTGAGATCTCATGGAACACATCAATCAAAACTCATATAAGTCTTCCAAAGGCCATCCACCTCAACCCATAAATAAATGATTACACCTCACAGTTGGACATCACAAAACCATCATCATATTGGTCTCCATCCAAGCCTTCTAGGGCTTCCAAAGCATTTTTCCAACCAAGGCTTGTAGGATTAGTAACTCAACCCACAAATTATAGAGGGCTTCTAGAGCGTTTGTCCAACTAGGGCTTCCAGGACTAGTAGCTCAACCCACCTAGGGCTTCCAAAGCATTTTTCCAACCAAGGATTCCACGACTAGTAACTCAACCCAAGCTGTTACAAGGCTTCCAGAGTGTTTGTCCAACCAGGACTTCTAGGACTAGTAACTCAACCCAAGCTAATGAAACATGAGAACCAACCAAAAACAAACAATGTAATTAAACCAACAATCATCATGGTTATCCAAGAAATGAAAAGGCTAGGCAATCCACTGTTAATCTCATCCATCCTCCATGCCAATGACAGATCACAACCAAAAATCCACATGCATATGCCATGCATGCTAAAACTTGTGAAGGAAACATACATGCAACTCGGTACCTGCAACAAAATCTGATGTAGTTGCTGATCCCAATGCCCTCTTGCACTTTCCAGATCTTCCTTTACCTTCTTGCTCCAAGAATCCAAATATTCCACACCCTCCAAGAGTGCTCCAAGAAAACTCTAAGTCTCCAAGAGTATGAGAGAGAGAGAGAGAGAGAATAATGAGAGAGATCCAACACTGAACTAGCCAAGTCTTGTTAATTCTGATAATTATCCATTGGAGGAGGTCTGATTTAGATTTGATGGATTTTGTGGCTTGGAAGATGGCTAAAAACCTTTCCGTTCCTATGTACTTTGGTCAGTTGAAAACAAATTTTGCAATGAGTGACAACATTCGCTCCAACTGGGGATAATTCCTTGCTGGCAAGGTGCTGAGAACCTGCAGACTAATAGGCTTCACCCTTAGGCATGGAGTTAAAAAATATAATAAGTCTATAAAATCAGAAAATCTCCATGGAACTTTATTTGTAGGGAGTCCTTTCCTCATAGAACTAAAATGCAGAAATAAAAATTCTAACAACTGGAAACTAAATACTCATATAGTTTGCTTATTTATATGTAACTCCTTATGTACAAGGCTCAATTTACCCTAGTGAAGTCAACCTTCCAATGATACCATTTCAACATCAGGGTACTGGACCTTATACCACCGTTCTCTAGGAATTCAATAATTAAAACAGGCATGTCTCCCGTAAAAGCTTTGGACAAAACTTTTGATATGTGCCCCCAACTTGGTAGTTGATACTCAACTCTTTTAATCTCCTTCATGAACATTCTAATTGGGTTGTGTTCTTAAAAATAAGTGGCTAACATGTGCATACATGCCATAAGAGCTTTAGACCAAAGGTTTGACACATATCTTGGAATAGATGTATACTATTGCAAGCCGAAGAAAGATACCATGTAATCAGCGACTGGATCATGGATTTGATGAGATAAAGTTACAGTTTTCTCCCTTTCTTGACCAGTTTCCAGGGATGAATCTTTCTACAACTAGGAGGCACAAACATTTCTTAGCTCTTCAACTTTGGGTTTCTCTTGAAGGATTTGTGACTGGAAGCCCTTTCCCCACTTGTTGGTAAGTAGATCCCTTTGACAATCTGTAGCCACCTCATCCTCCTCTGAATCATATGAATCATCAATCAGAGAATCTTTGTCCACTTTAATACCAAATTCTTGAACTTGTTCTCTATTTGAAGGATGTAAGTCGTACACTGAATCCTCTTTGTCAACCTCCTGGTGGGCCTCTTCTTGAAATATTTGTTGTTGGAAGCCTTTTTCCCACTTGCTGGTAAACAACTCCCTTTACAATATGTAACCATCTCATCCTCCTCTGAATAATATGAATCATAAATCGAAGGTGGTTCTTGAAATAGTTCTATGGGTGACGGATGTGCATCGTAAACTTGAGCCTCTTTATTGACCTCATGGTGGGCCTCCTCTTCTCGTGCAGCTTCCCACAACTGAGACTTTTGTGGTTCTACATCACTTAACTCTCCATCGGATTCATGCGCATCATAAGAAGGGGAATCATCAACTTCGACTGAATAAGATTTATGAGGGTTTATTTGTAACTCGACGTGGTCTCCTTCCTCGCTTTCTTGATCACTAGGTGATACTTCTTGATGCGAGTAGATATCTTATTGGAATAGAGTCTCAAAAACATCTTCAGTAGGATCATTAACCTGAAGAATATTTTCATCATTGAAATATGCACAACAATCTTCAAATAGAGCATCCAATGGCCATAATCTCTTGCAATAATGATTGAATGCCATATGAAAAATCTTTAAGGAAGATATGCTACCACATGGTATTATTTTGTACCAAATTCTAAAATCATCTTCTAAAGAGTACATGAACAATTTCATTTGTGCATCTTCAAAAATAATACCCTGTTGTTCCACGCATTCATGAAAATCCTTAAGATGCTTGTCTGGCATTCTATCTATGTTTCCACTGAATTTAGGCAAATAGGCATTCCATTCATGAAATGAAGGAACGTGATTCGGATAACCAGAAATAGAAGAAAAATCCAGTGGGGAAAATTTGTTAGCCAAGAATGCAGGAAGGACCATTTTGAAAACATCCCTAGGTGAGTGATCTCAAGTTCAAATGCAGGGAAATTCTCAGTTGCTTTAGCATCAAAGCGAGTATGAGGCTTCTCAAAAGCTAGGATGGTCAAATAAAGATATAGACAGTGGATTCACCATGATGTTTAGATAAAAATATGGACAGTGGAGTTGCTAGGATTATTATAATGAAATTATGATAGTGGAGTCGCCAAGGTGAGAGATCCTCAACCCAAACTTCCCTTGCTCACCTAACAGAGGGAATGTAAATATTTGTTGTATCCATGGAAAATATTCTAATATGTTCCCCGACAAAGATGCCAAAAAAATGTTGTCACTTTTTCTAGCACCTGTAGCACAAATGCTTCAGGAGATATAAAATCTTCCTAGAGGCAACCTCTGGGTTGATTTTAGACCAATGCCTAGGACATCTTAGATAGAGGAGTGCTTTGGAAGATTATCAATGGGGATTTTTGCTACACTCCAATTGTCACGTAGTTTGAAAAGATAATAAAGGGAGCTTTGTTCAATAGGCCTTCATCAAGGTAAACTCAAGCTAATACATGGATCCAAATTCTCAAGGGGTAAATAAGGCCAACCTCAAGGAGAAATGTCTGGTTCCGATGGCTGACACAAAACAATAGGATGCTTTAATATTAGTGTTGTATTAAAATTAAAGGAGGAAAGAAAGGAAGGAATTAGATGCATAGGGCTATAAACAATACATAATCCTAAGAAAAAATGTTCCAGCAGAAATATGGAAGACTGAAGAGGCAAAATGGCAAGAATAGTGGAGCGCTAATTAAGGTCCCAAGATCTATACATCATGAATACATTTGTCACTAACTAGAATACGTAAATCCATGCTGATACAGGTACTGTAGGATATCAAATAACACAAGTAAATTTATAATTACCACAGGTATTGTTACTACTAAGCAAAAATATACAACCATTAATTCGAGTGAAACCAACAGCTTCATTACACTATTTTGGAGAAAGAAAAACATACAAGAAGTGAGATATACAAAGAAGGAAACATACTACACATTCCCATGATTGGAATCACCAAAGAGTTTCCTTAACCCTCAAAATGAGTCCCATTCACTAGTACATTTACATTCAAAGATATACAACTCAAGTCCCTCATGAATAGACAAATAGAACCAAAAGTGGAATCACAGAATTTGGACACCTCGGGTGCAGAATTCCAGAACCTATAATAAGTCTTTCTTCCCTCTATTTATAAGGAGAGGGGAAGATCTGGAAAACAATTAAAAAATATCCCATCCCGAGCTCCAGCTTTCTAATAGACCAACTGTCTCAGGTTGTAAAGGTTGTTGCCCAAAATTATTTGATTCAAATTTGATTATGTTCTTGAAAATATAGAAATTACAAACTAAACAAAAATAATTAAAACTGAAATAAGGTGAGGAAAATATCTCTCTACCACCCTGTGATGGCTTAGGCCATGTCTCTACCTCAATGCACCTTTCCTACTGCTCAGTTGGTTCCTGTCACTTTCGCCTTAACTATCTACCTTCACCACTCTTTGGAGTTGGTAGTGATCAATTGTGTTGGCTTTTCATAGAGCATAAGTAGAGATTGGCCTGACAGTCCTGCATTGTATGACTGACTGAAGCTCCATGTTGAGGCATTAAGTCTTCTTGAGTCCCCATATCTCCATTAAATACGTCAGCTTCTGACCCATTACATATTTAAATCCTTGTACCACGCTATCGAAACGTAACATGGCTTACAAAACACCCATAATGTAATATTGAGGATTATACCTATCACAATCTTTACACATAATAATCTTTGTGAAATAGTGAACTTTGATTCCTTTAGGCCTCTTTTTCTTTGAGCCCTTTCGATACTTCTTCATCATATGACCAGGGGATATGACCGGGTGCTTAACCCTAAGTTGCTAGGGCCTTTAGACTCCTGTTTGGGGTTTATTTTCCTTTATAAACTACATAGCACCCTTTTCCTTTAATTTCCTCTAGCGACTGTGTGCCAGCTGAATATCGATGCTCGATAATCAGGGACTTCAAACTGAATAGGTTTTATGAAACAACAAACGCCAATCTCCGATTGTGCCCACTTCTACCTTAGCCCTCCTGGGACTTAGGTGGAAATTATATGATAGGAGCCTGGGAAGGGGGGTGATTCTTTGGAATATCATATTTTAAATGGTTCCGCTGCTTAAGGCATGGGACCACAATATGTACATGCCTGGGCTCATTTGAAATATCGCAATTCGGCGGTCGACGATTTGATGATGCTATATTTGGTGCATCCTCCCAAAACTTGTGATTACCGATATGTGATTTCCCCTTGCTTTTTAGCCCCAGCCTTCGATTCTTCCAGATGTTTGTGACTTGGGGCCAATCCCAACATCAAAGCCCCTCAATCGGCATTTTCAAGTGAGAACTATGTTACAAAGTGTCGATAAGCCTCAACCTTTGATTTGTGATTGCCGATGTGACGTTATCCCCCGCCACGTGTCACCTTGTGAGTGGTGACACGTGTCACCTTGTTTTGGCCTCACATGACTCGTAAAAAAGCCAAATCTGCCTGCCACATGTCCATCATACTCCCACTTCATGGTGACATTAGCAGCCACATGGCGCTTAAGGGAACCAACTATGTGATGCCAAGTATCATGTATCAGAACCAATCATGTATAGACATGTTTCATTTATTAGATCCAATGATGTTCAACCACATGGCCCCCTCGAGGAGAGAGAAAAGGTCAACCCTCTTCTTGCTTTGCAACTAATTTTCTTTGTTAAATGTTTCAAGGCATTCCCCGCAACTTAACACTAGAGGCTCAAATCTCGACGAATTTAACCGCAATCAGCATTTTATGCAGTATTGCAACTTTAAAAGGTTGTCACCTATGTGGTTGCTTATTGCGATGCACCAATCTCTTGATGCCCCGATGCCTTGGATCACCCATGTGCGAGATCGTCGATGTGCAAGACCTCCAATATGTTGGATCACTAATCGCATATCGGTGAAAAGTTGCCGCTGTTGCACTGAACCTTAGGACCTCCAATCGCCGATATGCTGGGATTTTACCCTAAGGCATTTTCTCCTTGACTTCTGGTTTTCAAAGGTAACTTCAATCTGCTATAACTTTTGATTCCGGGGTCCATTTGAGGAGTTCTATATACCATTGAAAATCTAACTCCGAGCATTATCCATCGAAGGAGGTATGATTTTGCTTGGAGTGCTTTTGTGGCTTGGAAGATGATTAAAAGCCTTTCCATTCTTGTTTACTTTGATCAGCTGAAAACAAATTTTGTAATGGGTGACAACAATAGCTTTCCAATCCTGTAGTCTCAGATTTGTGCTTTGATTTCTTATAACAATGCTTTAGCTTCTGTATGGCCTCCTCCAATGATTTGGGCTCATCAAATTCAATCTTCTTCTTGAATGCTACTGGAAACCCACTGATAAATCTCTGAATATTCACCTTCTACTCCTTTAGGTAAGGCACATATCTCAATAAACTCCAAAAATCTTCCAGTGTACTCCTCATTGGTCAAAGATCCCATTTTCAAGTCATAGAATTATTTTTCTCTGTCATCATAGTATCTCTTCAATGAATACTTCTTCCTAAATAGTCTCTCAAACTCATTCCAATTCAACTCCTCTTCGTGAATGGCTCTGATGTTCTTTACATCTTCCCACCAAATATTTGCTTTACCTTTAAGACTGAATGTAACGATTATGGATTTCATGTTCGCTAAATAATCATGCAACCTGAAGAGCTTATTCATCCCAAGCAACCATGCTTCGACATCCTGTGACTTATTCATTTCCCCATCAAATGTAGGTGACTTTTATTTCTTGAACTCGTCTGGAAAATATCCCCTGTCACTCCTCCTAGAACGATGATAACGATGATGATCATAATATCTGTCAGACCCAGAACTAGAATGGTACTTGTGTCCATTTCCTCCCCTATCTAGAATGTCCAAGAACCTACCATCTCTAATTGTGCCATCTCTATCTAACCTATGCCCACCATGAGACCTACTTCCATATGCCCCATTAGTTCTATCCTCCTATCCATGGTTGATCCGAAGTGGTATCTGTCTCTGCAATTCCAACAAACTTTGAAGTATTACTGCATTAACTTATGCTTGTTTCTACTGTTCCTAAATGATTCTGTCATTAACTACTTTGCAACTTCTTATTTCTTCCTTCAAAATTCTAAATGTGTCTGCTAAGTTAGAAGAATGCCCAACACCACATTGCTCATCTGATCCATAGGGAGAGTCTCGTGAACTGGATTCTACCATCTTGCTAGTTATCTTTGTTCTCTTCTTCCTACAAGGTATATTATGTCAATTAAACCAATCCATAAACAAACCAACGTACCTTAGCATAGTTCGGGGAGGGTATCTTATCTACAAGACCAACCAGATTAGAAATATACATAGATAAACATAATAAATGCAACATATAATGATCATTTAAACCCTTATATAATTATCAATGCGTGACTATATTGGCCACATACCATGAATTCATGCACACCAACCATCACCAAGTTAATGTATGCGTAACAACATATAAAAACTAACATGCATAACCAGTGCATAACCAACATATATTCACAACAAATACAATTAGTAACGACACCATCAACTTTCATGTGGAGACACAAATGAAACCACAACCACCACCATGCATACACAACAAGAACATAGACCACAAGCATGAAGAACGCATATGCAACTGATATGTATGCATGACTGACACACCGCCTATCTAGTCCAAAAGGTGAACCATGCTTTGATACCACTCTGATATCACCCTCCTCCCACATTTACCCAAGTTAACCAGTTTGTTGGGGTAAACATGTGACGAGAGGCTACTATGACATGATTCAAATCCCCATGTACAGTTAAGGAAGTGGAACCAACAAAACACAACCAATCTGACCTTCTACACATGTTACAAAACCTTTAGGAGGCTAACAACCCTTTCAGGTGACCAACCACTAAGGTAACTTGACATTTTACTGAACTAGAGCCTCAGTCGCTCCCATGACATGGGAATTCATGTGATTGGGACCCTTCAATCGCTCTCATAGTAAGGGCATGCCAGTGACTAGGGACTTTTCTAGCTACTTCTGAGCCTATGGCCCTAGATTTTATGCCACTTTTTTAGGGCTATGTCTCAGGCCACTTCCCAGAACTTCATGAAACTTTCAGGAATGAGAAATAACATCGAAAAAATGATACTAAAGAAAATACTTGAACAAATACTTGACTAGACCCCCACTAGTCATGACAAGAATTTTGTCAAACATGTCACAAATATGCATTCTACCAGTCGTAACAACATATCTAAGCATAGGGGTCTCATACTTATCTGAGAATCACTAAGAAGCATTGATGCCTTATCACATTAGCTGCATTATCATCTACTAGGTCACATATTCATTGTTCATTCATTTACAAATAAAAACATGATGAGAGCCATACATCATCACTGTCATAAAACATGCTCATAACCAACATATAACCAACATAAATATCAAGGATATAACAACAATAAAAACCAAATATAAAAAGGTATATTTACCCATCAAATACAAGAGGAAATAAGCTCTTCTTAACATATTCAAAATGCAACCACATTTGGGACTTCCACGAATCACTCGACCATATACTAGGCTAAACCAAATCTCTCTTTCAGCCAGTCACCCTCATGCCATACTCCAAGCATGAATGTGGGATCTCATGGAACAATCCAAATAAAACCAAACCAGAGCTTCTAGAGGCCAAACCACCTCAACCCTCAACTAGTGATTCCACCTCAAGGTTGGACATTACTAACCATCACCATATTGGTTTCTACCTAATCTTTCCAGGGCTCCATAGCATTTGTTCCAACCAAGGCTTCCAGGACTAGTAACTCAACCCACGGCTGTTGTCGAGCTCTAGATAATTTGTCCAATAAAGGCTCTAGGATTTGTAACTCAACCCACCAAGGGCTCTAGATCATTTTTCCAACCAAGGCTCCAGGAACTAATAACACAACCCACATACAAAGAAACATGAGAACCAACCATAAACAAAAGGAAAGAAACCCACAACACCATGGCTATCTAGGAAATGGAAGGGATAGGAAAAACCACTATCAAACTAGGCAATCCTCCATGGCAATGATAGATCATAACCAAATAACCACATGCATGCCAAAACTAGCAAGGAAATCATACATGTAACTCTGTACCTACAAGCAAAACTCGTTCTAGCTGTTGATCCCGATGTCCTCTTGTGATTTCCTGCTCTTCCTTTGCCTTCTTACACCAAAACTCCAAGTATGCCACACTCCTCAAAGAGTGATCCAAGAAAACTCCACATTTCCAAGAGTATGAGAGGGAGAGTATAAAACGAGAGCTCAAAAACTGAACCAACAAAAATATATGAACTGATCATGAGAAGCCTTTTTATTAATGAGGCCTCTATTTTCTTCAATTTTCCATTATTTTCCTTCATTTTACTCCTCACATGCAACATGTGACCTTTCACCTTCCTTCTCTCCTAATTTCCATTATTTTCATAAATAAAATGCCAATTAATGCCACTTTGTCTTTCCAAAGATTTTGCCAATTTCCATAGCCATTAATTAATCACAAGTGATCCCATCACTATGTTTTTTCCCAACATTCAACTTGGAATACACATCCCATGACCAAGGTCTTATTTTACCTTTATTAACTTTATTACATGGAATTTTAACCAGGGTTATTACAATTGAGCTTCAAAGATTAATGCTTGTAGGGTGAAATAAGTATCTATCGAGGCACTTAAATTCACCCCGGTGACTCTGTTTTGGCCTTATATGCAAAATCATTAAAAATGGTTGATTGTGATAAGGAAAGTACCCATGAAATTATCCCCGAAGATGTCCAAAGGATGTGGGAAAGATTGGATTTGTGGGCTAAGCTTTGTGACCATCTAATAGAGCATATAAACAAAGACTTTATAATTAATTTCTATAACAAGAGTAGAGAAGACCTCTATAGCATAAGGTAGGAATATGAAGAAATACCTACAAATTATATCTTCTATGAGATTTCTTATTATATTGGTGCATTTAATTCCTTCTCTCACAATATCAAAGAAAAATATGGCTCATTACCGGATGAGGATTTGGATGACCAAGATGATTGAGAAAATGAGGATAGTGAGGAGATGTCAGTTGTAGAATTGGAAGCCATTGGAAACGAGGTGGGGAAATATACTCCAAGGAGGATGAAAAAGAGTTTGACTCTGAAAGCTGCTAGATCCTACAAGAAATAATCACTGAAAATAGTAGGTCATGCAGGGAGTTAGTAAGGGAATATAATGCTAAAGACTTATTCTTCCATTTAGTACACTAACAACAAGAGAATATCTATAAAATGAAATGTGAATACAATAGGAACCCTACTGATGCTCTCCTCCTAGAAGAGTTATACCAAACTCATGTAACATATACCTTAGATATTGTTCTCCAATAGAAGAGGAAAGAGGAATTTTACTTACTTAGAAAAGAGGATGCTTTTGAGGAAAATCAAGATAACCAAGCAAGTGAACAATTTTTAGGAGACCGTGATTTGGAAAGTGGTATGAATTAAGACCTTGTTGAGATCCACAAAGATGAACCTGGTGATGTAGTGCCTCTCATTCAAGGAAGGACAACAAAGGGCATGGGTATTGTGGATCCCTATGATATCAACATTTCAGAATTCTTCTATATAGACAAGGTCACAAGGGAAAATGGGATATCAACCATAATTTGAAAATGACCCTATTTATGATATTGAGAAGGAAAATAAGGTTGAAATTGATTCCCTTATTTTTCAGGACATTACTCACAATGATATACCTACTAACACCATCGAAGGGGAATCGACCCCTCGACCCAACGGGGCGCCGAAGGCCCATGGGCGGGCTTGCCTGGGCCCGACAGACTCGCCCACGGGCCTTCGAGCCCCAACTGGGCCGAGGGGTTGAAGGCCCATGGGAGGGCTTGCCCTGGTTGGGTCTGCCAGGCTTGGGCAGGCTCGCCCACAGGCCTTTGGCCAATGGGGGCCTTCAGCTTATATATATATATATATATATATATATATATATATATATATATATATATTCAGGAAGATGGCTTGAAAGAAGGTCTCTGTGAATGTTTCTAGAACAAGGAAAACAATTCCATCATATAAAGTTATAGTTGGACACTCTACGAATACTGTTGAACATGCCCGAACTGAGAAACATCATAAAAGTCAAGCAATTGTCTCGTAAAGTACATGCAAGATTATGTTTAAATGGATAAATTCATGGGAAATTAAAAAAAATAAATTACATGGCATGTTAAAGATATTAAAAGTGATAATAGTACACATATCTATCTATATTGTGGTATGATTAACTTTGGTGAACCATATGAGGTGATGGGCAGAGTACGAAACATATGTTTGGTGCTAAATACAGACACTGTGTATGTTCTTGCAAATTTTCCAAGACACATGAAAAGGTTAGATATCATCTCTCAAAGGTCAAGTATGACATATATGAAGAATCTACACCATTGTGTGAAGAAATCACAACCAAAATTTCAAATAAAATTATAAGTATGCTTATTTATATTTATGTTATATGTATTATTGTAAGGATCATTAAATTTTTTATAAATGATTGACGATCGACAATTGTATTTTGTTTGATAAGATTTTGCTAAGATTCTTTCAATGATGTTGGAGGGTATTTATTATATAGAGCCAAATATTATGAATGTGATCAACAGTTTCCATACATAGACAAAAGAAGAAAGGAGAAGGAAGAAAAAAGCAATAATCCATGACACTGCAATAGTACATATAGGGGATCATCAAAGAATCCCTAAGGTGGGTCAATCTAGCAAAGCTAAACATGTTTCTTTTGAAGATGTGGAAATTTAAGCTGAATATGAAGCTAAAAAATATGTTACCATTAGTGAGGAGGAGATTATAACTGTTGTTCAAAATGATAAAAGAAATAAAACACCAAAAATAAAAATGGCCATGGATGTCTCTCTTTCAGTTGATGATGAGGAGATTGTTTATGTAGAAGAAGATATGTTAACCAGTAAGAAGAAGAAATCAAAAGTTGGTCAATCTGTTAAAATCATGGGCAATAGTGAAGATCAAAGTGAAAGTTCTAAAGGAAACAAAGAAATCATAACACCAAGTGTTAATTTAGAAGATGACATTATTAAAACAAAACAAAATGTCATTCGAGATCACTTGATGAAGAATAAATTAATTAATGGTGGAAAAACATTTCAGCTCAATGTCAGCCAATTCTATAGGCCAGATGAAGGACAATCTCAATATCAAATTAGAAAGACACATCACCTACATGTCCATAATTTGAAAACATTGTTCAAGTACAATCCATATGCACATGTGGTGGATTATGTGGTTCTTCTTGATCCAAATCAATTTCCCAACAAAGATGAATTTGATAGGACGTGATGTTTTGAATACAAATATTATGGAATTGGAGGGAACCATTCAAAAGAGGCCAAAAGACAATTGATTGAGGAACCAATAACTCTGTTTTTGAAATAGTGAAATCCATCATTTATGTTTGTTTAATAGAAACATAGGCAAATTTATTGGTATGTGATCATAATGCAGATAATGAGTATAAAATGTCCATGACTTTCACCTAAAGAGTCGGATTTATTTGTAATGAATTTGTAGAAAAATGTGGTGGGGATAAGACAAAAGTCAGTTTAAGCTTTTAGAAGGAATGTTTTATGGAAACAGGTTATCAAATTGAGGATAAAATTAATTCAGAAGGTGACAAAGTAAATTCATAATTATTCAAAGGCATGGATAACATTTTCCATTTGGCATTTAGAACCGGGGAGATACAGGAATTGATTGATGAGATTTTCAACATGTGGAAGAATATTGCGATAAAAAATCATAAGGTTAAAAAGTCTAAACCCATAATATGTACCAACAGTAAGACATGCCCTGAAATGAAGCAACTTCCAGATGATATTCACACCTTGGAGAACATTGCAAGGAGTAAAGGATGTCAAACTAGTCAAATCAATACTATGTCATGAGAAGCCAGGTGAATTGTCATTGGACGAAATGTGCTCAAAATTTCAAAAGTAAGTTTGTTGAATTTTTTTTACTTTTTCCTTGGATTATAACTTTCTTTTAAGTATAACATATTTTTGTTGGTAATATTTATTATACATATCACTATATTAAATATTTTTACTTTATTTATTCATTCATAAGATTTTCAGACAATAACATATGGTAAGAATGTTGAATAAAGATAGTTGGGACGATGTTGTACGCAACTACCTAGAGTCAAGTTCTACGATGTTGTACGCAACTACCCATAATCAAGTTGATATTTACATTCATTTTATTCATATGTAATTTTATTTTATTTTATTACTTATATTTGTTTATTTCATTAAAGATGTTGAAGAAGGATGTGGGTGGAGTACCAAATACTTTCAAAAGATTTATTAAAAAAATTAAGTTGGAAAAACTGAGAAAGAAACGTCTTAGGAATGTTGAACTTGATCCTACTCTTACTCATTTCACTTGGAATGGTTTGGACACTATCCAATATAAAATACTATAAGGTGATTGTGAAGACATTGAAAAACTCATACCTAAAAGGAAATATGCACTAGTTATTGCAAACATTCTTCATGGTTTCAATTTCCTAGACATTGAATATGATAGTGAGCCTTATTCTTATGAAGCTTTTAATAAATTGGTTACAAGCTTTCAAGAAGTCACAAGTCAAATCATATTTCTTCCAGAGATTAGCCAATTATAAGTGATTGTGAGTTTGTCTGTAACAACACTGGTGAAAATTCCATGTAATAAATGTTAAAACAATAACCACAGATGACTAGGACACTCATTCAAAGATGAATGTTGGGCAAGACATCCTAGGGGGTGTTCATTTGATTTTTTATGGCTAAAGAAATTGGCAAAGGCAATGGATAAGGCATTAAAATGGTATTTTGGCCCATTTATTTATGAAAATAATGGAAATTAGGAGAACAAGGAGGTGAAAGGTCATAGGTTACATATGAGGAGGAAAATGAAGATAAATAATGGAAAATGAAGAATATAGAGGCTTCATTCATAAAAAGGCTTATGAGGATCAGTTGGTAACCTTTTGTCAGTTAAGTTTGGAGCTCTCTCATTATTCTCTCTCTCTCTCTCATACTCTTGGTTACATAGAGTTTTCATGGAGAACTCTTGGAGGGTGTGACATACTTGGATTCTTGGAGAAAGAAGGCAAAGGAAGAGAAGGGAAGCGCAAGAGGTCATCGGTATCAGCAACTACATCAGATTTGCTTGCAAGTACTAAGTTGCATGTATGATTTCTTCACTAGTTTTGGCATGCATGGCACATGCATGTGGTTTCTTGTTTGTGATCTGTCATGGGCATGGAGGATGGCCGAGATTGAAAATGGATTGCCTAGCCTTGCCATTTCCTGGATAGCCATGGTGATTTTGGGTTTACTTTCATTGCTTTGTTTTAGTTGGTTCTCATGTTTCCTTAGCTTGGGTTGAGTTATTAGTCCTAGATGCCCTAGTTGAACAAACGCTCTGGAAGCCCTGTAACAGCTTGGGTTGAGTTACTAGTCTTGGAAGCCTTGGTTGGACTAACTCTCTGGAATCCCTTGGTGGGTTGAGTTACTAGTCCTAGAAGCCTTGGTTGGACAAACGTTATGGAAGCCCTATATAAGCTGTGGGTTGAGTTACTAGTTCTGGAAGCCCTGGAAGCCCAAATGCTCTGGAAGCCCTAGTTGGACAAATGCTCTGGAAGCCCTGGAAGGCTTGGATGGAGACCAACCTGTTGATGGTTTTGGCGATGTCCGACCATGAGGTGGAATCACTATTTGAGGGGTTGAGGTGGATGGCCTCTGTAAGCCCTGGATGAGTTTTGATTGATGTGTTCTATGACATCCCGTATTCATGCTTGGAATATGGCACAGGGGTGAATGGCTGAAGATAGATTTGGCTCAACCATTCTACGGTCGGGTGGAACGTGGTAGTCCCATCACTAGTTGGTTCATTGCATTCATTAATGAGAAATCTGTTCCCTTGATTTTCATGTGAAAAGTTACTGATGTATTTATGGATTTGATGGCTGACATGTTTATTGTATTTCTGTTCTTATTATGCTGGTTATATGCACATTTCATGGTAGCAACTGTGTATGGCTCTCAGCATGTTTTTACTTGTATATGAATGGGTAATGTGTTTATGAGTTAATGGAGGATAATGTAGAAAATGGGATGAGGTAAAAATGGTTCATAACGATTCTCAGATAAGTATGAAATCCCTACACTTAATTCTATTATTTACACCTGTAGGTTACATGTTGATGATATGTTTGACAAAATGCTTGTCATGGCTAGTAGGGGTCTAGTTATGATCTTGTTCATCTTATTTCTTTTTCATCCTTGTTTCCTTGCATCCTTACTAATTCTAAGTGATCATTCCATTCTGGGCAGTATCTCGGGCTCTGGGCCGAAAAAGGTGGTTCAAATCTGATAATTCTAGCAAAACGAAGAGTTAGTTTGAGACTAAAGCACCTGGGAAGTGTCTGGGAAGTGTTATAAAGCACCTTTCTAGTGTCTAGGGAGTGTTAGTTCTGAGACTTGTAGGAATTTACAGGGTAAGTTCCTCAGACAGAACACCAAAAGGACACTGCTCACAACCAGATCGCAGATCAATACACCAGTATTTTGACGTGGTTAAAACCCTCAAAGAGGGAAACAGTCCACGGCCTGAGCCAACGCGGCCACTTCAGGCAATTTATTAATAAAAGAATGAAAATTTACATATGTTTCTCTCATGCACGGATTACCCTACAAATGACCCTCCATGCGCTTTAAATAGAATTCATGGACCAATCGGGTGTCAAGCCACGGATCAAGTGTCGGTAATACCGAGGAGAGAATGAACCATCGGATCACTACATATCGTGACCGTCGGATTGTAAGTTACAAAATGTACAACGGTAAAGAAACACACTTTACCTAACTCTATACCTAACTCTACACTAGACCAAGTTGTACTTAACCATTTCCTACGTGTCGGAATATCCTAACATCCCCCCTTAAGAACAACTTGGGATAGGATTGAAGGATTTACAAATATGACACAATAGGAGAAGGAAGGAGGCACTAGAGCCTATCCCCCCTTAGTGACAACTTCCTGAACTCCAACCAGAAATCGAAGTTTAGTGAACTTCGCCTCTGTGAGAGCCTTTGTAAAGATGTTTGCCACTTGATCATCTGTTGAACAATATTGCACTTCAAGAACATGGTCATGAATGAGCTTTCTGATGAAGTGCATGTGCAGTTCAATGTGTTTGCTGCGCTGATGTTGGACTGGATCTTTGCATAGCTGAATGGCACTTTGATTATCACACCAAAGTGTAGTCGGATGCTGCTGCTGAAAGCCAAACTCTGACAGGATCTGACGAAGCCACAAGGCTTCCTTACTAGCTTCTACGGCACCACGATACTCTGCTTCTGCTGATGGCAGCTTGTTTCTTACAAGCCCATGTAATAGGTCCTGAACCAAGAGTGAACACATAACCGGCAGTAGACTTCCGATCATCAGGGTCACCAGCCCAATCGGAATCATTGAAACCAACCAATAGAGGAGCTGCTTCGGCACTGTAATGAATCCCAAACTGAACTGTACCTCGAACATAACGAAGTATTCTTTTAGCTGCTTTCCAATGACTTTCACGGGGGTTTTGCATGAACCGAGCAACAAGGCCAACAGCAAAGGAAAGGTCAGGACGAGTATGGGTTAGATACAAAAGTTTTCCTACAAGTTGACGATATAAGGTAGCATCAACTTCAGGAGAATTACAAGTGACTGAAAGTTTGACTCCAGACTGAAAGGGAGAAGGGGCTGGCTTACAGTCTTCCATGTGAAAATGACGTAGAATATCACAAGCATACTTGGACTGGGAAAGGGAAATACCCTCCTTGGATTGCAAGACTTGAAGACCGAGAAAATAGTGTAAGTGTCCTAAGTCTGTCATTTCAAATTTCCTTTTAAGGCTAGATTTCACATGGTTTATAAGGTTGGGATCACTACCAGTAAGGATAAGATCATCAACATAAAGAACAAGGATGATAAGAGAGTTGCCCACTTTCTTGGTGTAGACAGTATTGTCAGAATGACACCTAGAAAAGCCAGATTCTAAAAGAAAGCTATCCATTTTGGCATACCAAGCCCGAGGAGCTTGCTTGAGACCATAAAGGGATTTCTTAAGTCGACATACAAGGCTGGAGTCTGTTTGTATGAAGCCAATGCGTTGTTCCATATAGATTTCTTCATGCAAGTCCCCATGCAAGAAGGCAGATTTAACATCCATCTGATGGACTTCCCATTTGAAAGAGGCAGCAAGGGAAAGAACAAGGCGGATAGAGTTCATTTTGGCAACAGGGGAGAAGGTTTTAGTGTAGTCAATGCCTTCAACCTAAGAAAAACCCTTAGCAACAAGACGAGCTTTATGTTTATCAACTTTCCCATTTGGTCCATACTTGGTTCTGTAAACCCATTTGCATCTAACAAGTTTTCGTCCCTTTGGTAGAGGAACAAGATCCCATGTATCATTTGCCAACAATGAATGATATTCTTCATTCATAGCTGCTTCCCAATCTGGATGGCCTGAAGCTTCTGCAAAGGTGTCTGGATCATAATTTACTGGAGCTTGAGCCAGTAAAGAAGAGGCTCTCTCGAACTGAGAACGTGTGCGTCGCTGATCTGTAGGATCACCTGCTGCATCTCGAGTAGCACGAACCCATTTTGGAAGCTCAGGAGCTGAAGGAGGATCCTGAGGTGGTGGGGGAGGATTGTCATCCTCGCTTTCATCATCTGAAGAAGAAATGTTTTCAAAGGTAGAAGAGATAGAGAGAGGTGGCACATCCACCGGACTAGGCTCGCAGGCCGATATATTTTCATCAAATTTTACATCTCTTCTAATGATAACATTTTTGGACTTAAATGGAATAAGTCTATAGCCTTTGACATCTTTAGAATATCCAACAAAAGTACATTTTTCACTCTTAGGTTCTAAAGCTTTATGCTTTTCATCTGGAATATGGGCCCACGCTTCACTTCCAAAAACACGAAAGTGACTTACATCTGGTTTGATTGAGCTCCATGCTTCTTCTGGAGTGATATTCTTTAAAGCCTTAGTAGGAGAGCGATTTATTATGTAATTTGCACAGTTAATTGCTTCTGCCCAAAAACTAAGACCAAGTCCTTTAGATTGTAACATACAATTAGTCATTTCCTTTAAGGTGTGATTCTTCCTTTCAGCTACACCATTTTGTTGTGGAGTGTATGGAACAGTATGTTGCATTTGAATTCCATTCTCAGTGCAATAGTTGATGAATGTGTTTTTAACATATTCTCCGCCATTATCAGATCTTAACTTAAGAATTTGATGTCCAGATTGTTTTTCAACAAAGGCCTTGAAGGCCAAAAAAGTGTTAAATACTTCACTCTTGAGTTTTAAGAAGTATACCCAAGTGCGTCTGGAGAAGTCATCAATGAAAGTTAAGAAATACTTGCAGCCAGAGAATGACACAACTGGAAGTGGACCACATAAATCACTATGCACAAGCTGTAAAGGGGCTGAGGCGTGCCAAGAGGCACGTTTTTCAAAACTGTCCCGATGATGTTTTCCGAGTACACATCCGGAACAAACACCATCTCTGCAAGATACCATAGGAAGACCTGTCACCATATTTTCTTTACATAGATGCTGAAGGGAGCGATAGTTTAAGTGACCAAATCGCTCATGCCAAAGTTTGCTCACTTCATCGTTATGAGCAACAAATACTAAGGGAAGATTTGATGACCCAAAGTTGTGAAACTTATACAACCTTGTAGAGTCATTAGCAATGCCAGTAGCCAAAATCTGTTTAGGATCTCTTAAGTCCTTGATTACAACATCATGAGGTGAAAATTCAACGATTTTACCTTCACCTGAATGAGTTATCTGATATACAGATAGAAGGTTGCAGGATAAGGTTGGAACACATAATACATCATTAAACTGACCATTGTCTAGATGAACAGTTCCAGTCCCTACAACATTAAGAGATCTATCATCACCAACATATATATTTTTGGTGTTACAATCATTTAAAGAAGAAAACATGGCTTTGTTTTTGGCCATGTGATAAGAAGCTCCAGAATCAATGAGCCATTCATGAGAATGAGAAGAAGAAGATACATTTAATGCATAGCCAGACCGAGATGCTTGACAACCACAAGCAGAAAGTGCCATTCCTGAAGATGAAGTTGAAGTTGAAGATTGCCCCAAATGGATGTTATGCTTCTTCATTGCTGCTTCCAAGGCTTCCATCTTCTTAAAGCATTTTGATTCTAAGTGCCCATCTCGATTACAAAAATTGCAATGTCTATCAGTCTTCTTCCCTGTGTTTTTATTTGTCTTATCATTTTGTTGAAATGATTTTTCATTTTGGGGCTGAAATTGCTTAGGACCCTTGTTTGGTTTAGGACCATTCTTTTTAGGATATGACTTCTTAGGATTCTTTAAATTTGGTTGCTGCTGGGCGGCTAACGCTTTCTTGGAAGAGTTTCCAAGATTAAGAAGACCAAGGTGTAAGAGTTTTTCTTGTTCTCTTATTAAAGAATCACAAAAAGAGTCAAAGGAAGGGGACTTGTAGTCTGTTCCTTGAGAAATGAAGGCTTCTCTTGTAGAATGGAAGGTGGAAACAAACACAGAGTAGGCTGGTCCCAACTTTGTAAGAATGGAATAGATAAGGTTACTATCTTCTTTCTTAACTTTAACACCTTCCAAAAGATATCTAAGGGTCTTGAACTTGGACAAGAAATCTTCAATGCAAGAAAAATTATTAGGGTCCAATGTAAGCAACTCATTTTCAAGTTGATGGGCTCTAATTTCATTTTTAATCCCAAAAACTTTATTGATTTGTTTCATTGCTTCATCAGGAGAATCAATTTCTGCAATATGGAATCTAAGATCTGGAGAAATAGACATCCCTATCAATCCACGTGCTTGATCTTGCCTATTTTCCCATTTAGCAGCCTTATCTTCATCCTTCGGTTTCTTTTCTTGGCCTGAGGCTATTCTGTAGAGACCTTTACTTCTAAGTAAATCCTCAATGTAAGCCAACCATTGGAAGTAGTTGGTGCTGTCAAGGGTAACTTGGTATTGGCTTTCCATTTCAATGGAAACTGAAGCTAAAGATGCTGAAAATAAGTGTTCCAATGGATAGATCTCGAAAAATTAGGCTGGTTTAAAAAAAACGGCTCTGAAAACGGCTTCCGGATGAAGAAGTTATGGCCTTTTGAAAAAAAAGTTGTTGAAGTTGCCGACGAAGTGCGGGAATGTGCGGAAATGAAAAAGTCCGCCCCCACAAAATGGAGACTTGAACCCAAGACCTCTACTCTCTTAAAATAGCTTTGAACCAATTGATCTATACAAAAAATTTGAGAGAGAGAGAGAGAGAGGGGGGGTGCTTTGGGTTGCGTGCTTGCTTTGAGAAAGCTCTTTTTCCCTACAAAACAAAAAACACAAAACCCAACACGGACATGCAAAGAAAACGAACCTTACGGCTCGAAGTTAGCTTTAGCTGAAAAACTAAATATTTTCAAAAATGAACCTTGCGGCTCAAAGTTAGCTTTGGCCGGAAACTAAATATTTTCCTCAATGTTTCTGATTTTCCGAGATCACCCTAAGGCGCAGGGAAAAGAGCATACGCATGAGAAAAATCCTTCCTTTCTGTTTCTGATTTGCCCAGATCGCACAGAGTCGCAGGGCAAAGAGCATACGCAGAAATGAAAGGTATAGATCTGGTAATAAAAAGGCTAAATAAACCGAAACCGAAATAAACAGAGAGAAAATAACAGTAAACTGCAAATAAACATTGTATACCTCCAGATCTTAAAAATGACGCAGCTAGGGCTACCGGAAACCTTTTCGCGTGAAACGAAAGGGGTTCCTCACTGGAACAGATGCTCCCAACACAACAGAGTAGTCCTCTCGGCCCGAAAGCAGTCAGAAACAGCAGATCTAGGAAACGACAGTCGGATGCAGTTCTACCGGCTTCAGATTTGGATCACCAACGGACGCGGCCCTCAAATAGCTCTGATACCATGTAGGAATTTACAGGGTAAGTTCCTCAGACAGAACACCAAAAGGACACCGCTCACAACCAGATCGCAGATCAATACACCAGTATTTTGACGTGGTTAAAACCCTCAAAGAGGGAAACAGTCCACGGCCTGAGCCAACGCGGCCACTTCAGGCAATTTATTAATAAAAGAATGAAAATTTACATATGTTTCTCTCATGCACGGATTACCCTACAAATGACCCTCCATGCGCTTTAAATAGAATTCATGGACCAATCGGGTGTCAAGCCACGGATCAAGTGTCGGTAATACCGAGGAGAGAATGAACCGTCGGATCACTACATATCGTGACCGTCGGATTGTAAGTTACAAAATGTACAACGGTAAAGAAACACACTTTACCTAACTCTACACTAGACCAAGTTGTACTTAACTATTTCCTATGTGTCGGAATATCCAAACAAGACTAACTCGCCTGGGCAGTGTCTAGGGAGCGTTACCCTGCCCTAAGTTTCTCAAACAGCAGTGGGACCCAAGGACATGCAGTCTGAGTGGCTGACTTGTTTCCTGAAGCTTATTTGGATGATTTTAGATAATTGTATGTTATGTTCCATCGATTCCATTTCCTTAAAGTCACCAAGGAGGTTGAATCTTATCATAGTGGCTTCTCGTCACATGTTTACACCAGCTGGCTGGTTGCTTGGGTAGATGTGGGAGGAGGGTGTTATAGAGTGGTATCAGAGCATGGTTCAACTCTCAGATTGAATGGGTTGAATGTGTGTTTGTCATGCATGCATGTCAGTTTCATGTGTGTCTCTTACATTTATATACTTGTTGCATTTTCTTGATGATGGATTAGGGTTGTAGTATGGTTATCATGGAGAATTTGATATTGATTTCATAAAGTATACTTGAAATGAGTATGTGACTGACTGTGTATGGATTATATGTCACTTACATGTTGATTTCATTATACCTACTTACATCTTTGTATGTTAGCTTACATTTTTTAATATTTTGATTACATGCATCAGTCTTGTAGGTTGATTATAAGAACTGATCGATTATGTTCGACTACATGTGGTTATGCGTATTGGTAGTTGGTTTGGCACTGCTTATGAATACTGTTGGTTGCATGTGGAAATGTGTACGATGGAGAAAATGTGTTGTCATGCATGAAGTCATAGCATGTCTTGTTGATATGGCCTTTCATTGGTGATTAGACCCTAGTTAGAGTGATGTTTATGAGTTGATACATTTATTTGCGTATGTTGATATGTTTTTATGATTATGTTATACATGTATCACACTGATTTGGTAATCTCGCATACAAGTATCCTCCTCGAGCTATACTAAGGTATGTTGGTTTATTGTGATTTGGTTTATCTGACATATTATGCCTTGCAGGAAGAAATATCAAATGGCTAGCAAGATGGTTGACTATAGAGACTCTCCCTACGAATCTAAAGACTAGTATGGTGTTGGAGCCCCTTTGACTTGGCAGTTACATTGAGAAGTTTAAAGGAGGAGATAAGGAGTTGTAAGGCAGAGAATGACAAAATCATACAGTCACAGGAAAATTCAGCATAGGTGAATTCAGTAATACTTCAAAGCTTGTCAGATTTGCAGCAACAAGGACCACTATGGATCAGTCATGAGCAGGAAGATAAAATGAATGGGTCATATGGAAACAAATCGCATGAAGGTCACTGATCAGATAGAGAGGACACAATCCGGGATGGAAGATTGTTGGAAACTCTAGAGAGGAGAAGGGATAGACACAGGTATTATTCTAGTTCTGATTCAGATAGGCACTACGATCATCATCGATATCATTCTTATAGGAGGAGTGATAGGGGGTATTTGCCAGAGGAATTTAAGAAGGAAAAGCCACCTAATTTTGATGGAGAGATAAAGAGATCATAAGATGCAGAGGCATGGTTTCTTGGCATGAGGAAATTATTCAGGTTTCATGATTATTCAGAGAACATAAAAGCTAGAGTGGCTACTTCCAATCTTAAAGGTAAAGCAAACATCTGGTGGGAAGATGTGCAGAATGTAAAAGACATAGATGAGGAAGATCTAACTTGGAGTGAATTTGAGCAGCTATTCAAGAAGAAGTATTTGTCTGAAAGGTACTTAGATGACAAAGTAAAGGAATTTTATGAACTAAAGATGCGATCCATGACAGATGACGAGTACACTAGTAAGTTATTGGAACTGTTGAGGTATGTGCCTTACCTCAAGGAGGAGAAAGCTAAGATTCAGAGATTTGTTAGTGGGTTACCAGTTTCATTCAAATATAAGATTGAATTCGATGATCCTAGATCATTGGAGGAGGCCATTCGAAAGCTAAAGCATTGATATGAGAAATCGAAGTGTAGAATCGAGACTAAGCCAGTCTCGAGAGGTAATGAAAGGAACAAAGGAAAATGGGATAAAAAGCGGGCAAGGAAACCAAGTACAAATAATAAGGAGAATGTGGCACCACCTAAGAGGTTCAATCCATTAGATATAGGACAGGGACATAGAGTTGAAGAGAAAAACAAGGATGGAGGCTGGAAGCCCCTAGAGTGTTGGACTTGTGGTAAAGACCATCGTAGGAGAGATTATTCATAGAATCATGGTGATAGACCCCATATATATAGTGCACAGGAGGTGCAGACAATTGGAGATGTTGGACAGAGTATTCCTCGTATCTACGCATCCATGGAACATAGGCAGGCAAAACACCAAGCATCTATCATTGAGATGGACGGTAAGCTTTGTGATCAAGTTATTTCTATTTTGATTGACCCTGGATCTAATTATATCTTTGTTTCCTGACTTGGTGGATAAGTGTGGTTTGAGTAAGGAATTGCATGCAGAGTCTTGGTTATTCCAGTTGGCTACATGTACAAAGAAGCGAGTTCATCATTGGGTAAGAGCTTGCACATTTGATTTAAATGGTATGCCTACTGCAACACATTTGAATGTTTTACCGTTGGGTTCATATAGTATGTTGTTGGGAATGGATTGGTTTTATCTACATAGAACCAAGGTTGACTGATATTACAAAGCTATTGAATGTGCTGATGACAATGGGAAACCAAGATTTTTGCAAGGTAAGAGGAAAGCCACATTAGTTAGGATGGTGACAACTATGCAAGCAAAGCATAGCCACAAGGAAGGGTGCAAGCTACACTATAAGAAAAAAGTTCATTGGTGAGGGTCATGCCTTTGACGAACCTTTAAGGTCCATCACCAATGTCGCATATGGTGATGGTCTTTAAAAAAACATTTTTGTAAGTGTATATAATGATGGTCCTTTAAGGTTTGTCACCAAAGCCATTTTCAATGAAACTTTTGGTGAGGGTTGTTAAAGGCCTGTCACTAATTCTCTCTTTGGTGACACTTTTGGTGAGGGTCATTAAAGGCCCATCACTAATTCTCTCTTTGGTGACACTTCTAGTGATGATCTTTTATTGACTGTCACCAATGATATTTTTGGTTACTTTTGGTGATGGTCAATAAATGTTCGTCATCATTGATCATTCCAATGAGTTTTTGATGATGCTTCATGCTTGTGATGGACCTTTAAGGTCCGTCACCAATGTTGCATATGGTGATGGTCTTTAAAAAATCATTGTTGTAAGTGTATATAGTGATGTTCCTTTAAGGTTTGTCACCAAAGCCATTTTCAATGAAAGTTTTGGTGAGGGTCATTAAAGGCCCATCACTAATTCTCTCTTTGGTGACACTTTTGGTGAGGGCCACTAAAGGTCCATCACTAATACTCTCTTTGGTGACACTTCTAGTGACGATCTTTTATTGACCCTCATCAATGCTCTTTTTGGTTACTTTTGGTGATGGTCAAAAAATGTTTGTCATCATTGATCATTCCAATGAGTTTTTGATGACACTATGTACCTGTTACTATATTTTTTGTCAAAGGATAACGATTTAAGGCCATTGTTGTGGAGTCTTTTTCATTATGTGTCCAAAGTCATAGTGGTTATAATAGTCAGTCAATTTGTTAAGAATTAAGTAGTGTGTATCATTTCCCTCAAGTCATAAGAATATAGTTTTCCTATGAGTCAACACATGATTCATATCTATTAGGTTAATTATCTAGAAAATTTCCTTTAAATAAAGTTCCACTAGTGAATGTAGGAAATATATTATTTAATATATAATAAAGCTCTGTCAATTCTATTAATGAGAGAGACCTAGCACTCCTCAACACTCATGGCATGCCCTAACATAGCATAGCACTCCCCTATCATGTGTTGGTATGCCCTGTAGTCCCTAGCATTCCCTAGAACACCTTGGCATAATATTGCATTGACAAACATTAGCACTTGGCATACATTGGCACTTGGCATGTATTGGAACATATTATTAGTGTGTGCATGCCCCTTTTGAAAAAGATAAAGTCCCAACTTATTAACCCTCTTATGTGTTTATTTCCTTTCATTTTAGCTTGGTTATTCCTTTTATTTCCTTGAAATTCCTTGACACATATTGGCATACTCTGGCACCATGCACATCCTAGCATGTCTTAGAACTTGGCATGCCTTGGCACTATTTGGCACATGTTAGCACACCCCAGAACTGCCTAGCACACTCTAGCACTTCTTGATGTTCCCTCATATTCCCTAGCATGCCTTATCCGTGCTTAGCATACCTTGTCACTCCCTCCTTGGCATGACAACTAGCACTCATTGACACTCCCCGACACACCCTCATATTCATTCACTTCCATGCATTTTGACCTAGTGCTCCCTTCCGTTGTCCTAGTATTCCCTAACACTCCTCAGCATGCATTGGCACTCTCTAGCACACCTTAACACTATTCGATATGCTCTACCACTTCATAGCATGCATCAAACTCCCTAACGCGCATTGGCACTTGGCACATGTTGGCACTTGGCAAGTCTTAGCATGTTTGGCATGCGTTGAGATGATTTGGTATGCTTTGGCATGGTTTAATATTAAATTTATTTGAGATCAGTTATTGGAAACTAGATGAGAAGAAATGGAGGAAGATTTGGCACTTAGAATGCATTGACACTTGGCACTTGGCACCTATTGGAACCTAGTGTTGGTGTGCCTAGCATGCCCCTCATGGAAAAGGTAAATTTATGACTTATTAACCCTATTATGTGCTCATTTCCTTGTAGTTTAACTTGTTCCTCCCTTTTGTTGCCTTGACAGTCCCTGGAATGCATTGTCACACCCTTGTACATCTTGGCATGCCTTAGCACTTGGCACATATTAGCTTGTTTGACATGTCTTCGTACTATCTGGCACATGTTAGCATGCCCTAGCATTCCCTAACCAGGGAAAATTTTAAGGATGAAAGTTTATCTTAAAGTTTAGCAACCTTGGTGAATCTTACTAGTCCTAATATCCAAATTTTAAAATATTTGATGATAATTTTGTAAAAATGTTTAGATTTATAATTATTTTATATTAAACAATATATAATATTGGCGATTTTTAAGATAAAATAATTTAATATTATAAAATTTGGGCGAATTCATTTTTAGAAAAATGGAAATTGACAAATCTTTTTTTCTGGAAAAAACATGGAATATTAGCCCACTTACGAATATTAGCCCCTAAAAATTTCCCTATCCCTAACACACCTTGGCAGTCATGACCTCACAACTAGCATTACATTTTTCCATGACTTGGGAACCTTACATTCACTAGAACACCTTGGCACTCCCTAGTTGTCATGCCTTCTGTTATCCTCCACAATGTTCGAGGCTGATGAGGAGATCGACAGAGGTAACCATAGCCCAAGCTTTTAGTTTGGTAGCTAGTCCTACCAAATCAAAGAGGGCTCTCTCTATGAAATCAAAATATGACTGGAATGTAAAGAATTTTAGGTTAGAAAGCCAGGCTTAGGTGGGTTTTGGAAAATTTAGGGTTTTGTTTCTAGATAAGGGAGAAAAACTAGGTAGCTAGGTCAGAGGATCAAAGGGTTACAACAACAAAGATATAAAGGAGAAAGGTAGCATTACTTTTGTGATGGATCTTAGGGTTTTTCAGTGTAGTGTAGTTTTTAGAAGAAGCAAAAGGTCTTAATGAGCATGAAACATGAATTCATTAAGCAAGAAAGAAACTAATACATAATGATTTTTCCATCAAAACACTGTTTTATGCAAATAATTTTGTTAATAAACTGTAAGGAAAACCATTGAAGAATTGAATAATGGAAAGATAAGATGAATATATTTCATATAAAGCTATAACAGAGAAAAAATAACATCACAAACTTATTGCATATGAATTCCTAGATAATAGTTGCAAACTGTGTCCTTTGATTTCCAAAAAATGTCCAAGTACAAGCTACAATAGTTCTCTCCTCTGAAATCCAACCCGTTCTATCACTGAGAAACTGATACATAAAGACAAAAAAAACATCTCCTCACCCTCAAGGGTTGAATCCATGACTCTAGGAACTGTTCCATGATGTTTTCTAACCAAACCCTAATGTCTAGGGAAGTTAAAAACACCTTCTACAATTAACTTTGACTCCAACCTCTCTCATAAATGAGGTCAAATTTACATCAAAACAACTTACAAAGTATAACCAACCATTATTTACATTTACTTTTACCCCTCACATTAATCTACTTCACCCTTTTGACTTTTACCAAAGTCAAACTAGGAATTACAAAAAATTACACAGTGAAAATTCTACAAAAATCTCAGAAATTTCTAGGTGTGCATCGAGCTGTTGGAGGCCATTTTTGAGTCCCTTTCTGAAGTCCAAATCCAAATCTGAATCCTTTTCTAAAAATATGGGAGAGTTTATATGTCTTTAGAGTATTTGTGCACTCACAATGACCCATGTTTGGCTGAGCTATGGCCATTCTCCCAAGGTGTCTCTGGGTGCACAACGAAATGGTAAAAGAAGGCCAGAAAGGTGATTTTTGGCCTCTTTTTTGCAAATTTATCAAAAAATGAGCCCCAAGCTAGGAAAGTGGGCAAACGGGTTTTGAGATGGGGTCATAAGATTTCCAAAAATTCTGAGTTTCCATCATTTGGATCCCTGAGGAAGAAGCATAGTGTGAGCTCGCTGCGCTCCTAGATAGAAAATTGCCAAAAAAATTACAAGTCTGCACCAGTCTACACTAAAACACAAAATTTTCTCCAAATCCTCAAAAAATTTGTCCAGAGATGCTTGATGAGGTATTTTATGCAATCATGGATGCATTAGCAATAAAATCTAACTTACCCTTCTCCTCTTGGCTGATTATGGTTTCCTTGAGTTTTTCCTTCAATTGCTTGATTTTGACCTTGGCAACCTGATTCCTCGTGTAATAATGGATGGCCCTTTTATTTTGAAAATTTTTATCCCTGTTGGCCTTGTCAAAGAGATGCTCAATGTGCAAGTTAAGTTTTTCAAGGGAAAACTCCATGTCCTCATTTATTTCCATGGCAATCCTCTCTTCAAAGGCCAATTCTTCCATTGGTGGCTTTTGTTCTCTTTCCCTCTGAAGTGCCTTCCTAAGACCCATTGTTCTTGGTATCTTCCTTGCCACATGTACTTCATGTTGATAAATGCCCTCATGTTCCACCACTTCCTTGCCTTTAATATTTTGTTTCTTGGCTTTTAATTTCTCTTTCTCCATGACTAGTTGTTTTGCCTTAAGTTGACTGTTTTCTTGCTCAAGGAATGAAATGATGAATTTGGCCCTTTCCAAATTGTCCTTGAGCTCCATGATATGAGAATCCTTCTCTTTGATGACTTGTTGCAGGGTTTGATTCTCATCATGTGCCTCCAAGTCAACTAGGTCAAAGTCATGCTCAATGGGCTCCTCATCATGCAAAGAAGCCTCATGATGTGATGGTGATCCCTGTTCTGTTGATGTAGTAGGCTTGGCCCCTTCCTCAATTTGAGGAGAAAACACAAGGCTTCTACCTCTCTGATATGTCTTGGTCACCTCAAGCCTAGGTTCCTTGGAAACCTCATCATGTTTTCTTGATGACCCCACCTCCATGGGTTGTATTGACATGGTTTGGTGCTGGCTTGGTGAAGTGGTTATATGCATTTTCAAGGTTGCCTCAATGAAGGTGTCCCATGTCATGTTATTCTCTTTCAACTGATGGAGTACTATAACCTTTATCAGGCTATGGTGAAAGAGGCTGGGATAATGCACTTTTCCTTTCAATTGCACCCTTTCAGACATTTTGGTTAGGTTCCTATACAAGTAGCTGGACAAATTTAGAGACTTGGCAGCTGTAAAGTGCATGAGCAGTCTTATGTGGTATTGATATAGCCTAGAAAATATGCCCTCACATGTGAATAACTTCATGACAGCCTTCATCAATGGTGCATATCTCTCCAACAAGTATCTGAATGGGAAAACATGTGAGTGAGCTCCTTTGTATTGTGATTTCAAGTAGGGTTTGTACTCTTCTAGGTCTAGGTTCATGCCTTTGAACCAGTTTTCACCATGGTTTCATATGGATGTAGCTTGAGAGATGGAATCCAATGAAAACATGAAATCAGTCCCTGCAATGGTGATCTTGTCTTCCTTCAAGGTGAGGGAAAATATACTTGTGAGATGTTCATGGTAACCTACTTCCTGCACTCTTTGACAAAACCCTAAACAATTGACATCTTCAAAGAATTTCATGACAAATGGGGAGGAGGTGATTTCATTTCAATTAGAGGGCTCAAACCTCAGTATCTTTCCCCCCTTGTTTTACTTCCTCTTCTCTGATGGTGATGAGTCAGGCTCCATACTTCAAACCCTAGGTGAAAGGCAAGCAAAAACAATGAAATTTGCTGCTGTGAGGGAATGAGGTGGTATGATGGACTTAGGAGTTGCCTAAATTTGTAAGGAAATTTAGGAGGGTAGGGGATGATGTCAGTGAGTAGGGGAAAAAGGAATTTTGGGAAATGAGTGAGGGGAGGGGGTGGAAAAGGCCAAAACACAGGCCTATCCTAGAAAGAGATAGGGTAGATTAGGGTTTAGAGGAAAATGATAGAAAATGAGGGGATAAGGCTTTGTGATGGATGGAAATGGTGTATTAGTTGCAAACATAGGTGTAGGGACAAGGAATCTAGGGTTTAGGGCAACAACTCATCATTTGAGGATCAAAACCATGAAAATCATGTAAACCCTAGAAGAAGAAGTATTTGATCATTTTCTTGACATATGAGGCAAAGGAGGGCATGAAAATGATTAAAATTACTTGTTATAGAGCCTGGAGGATGAAATGACTGAAGAGGAGATTTGAAAAATGAATTTTGGTGGTCAAACAACAATTTTGGACAACTTTGCCTCGTGCGCAGCGAAAGCTTCCTGTGCGCAGCGTGCTGTCTAGGTGCACAATGAAGGCTCATTGTGCGCAATGACAGTCAATTTTTGCCAATGAGGGCTATGGAGTCACAATTTTTTGCAAAGGAGAAGGAGGAGCTCGATGCTAGGATGGTAGACAAGTGCCAACGAGTGTGAATGAGCTCCTCCATTTGCTTTTGGGGTCTAAGTGATTAATGAGGTAGGATGGCCCATCTCACCAATTCACTTTCTTTTTGAGTTTTGTAGCCTTAGGACCTCTTCTCATAACTTTAGAACCTTAGGAACATTATTACATCTAAAAACATAAATTACATTTGAAATCAAGTGTTATTGAACAAAATTACCTATTGCTACTCCTCATGTGCCAGATTTATACATGAAATGACTGGTTTTGTGACCTTAACCCTAATGACCTAATGGTGACATTGAGTTGCATGGAGACCATAATGATGTGACTGAAGTGATATTAATGATGATTTCATGATGGTAGACTCAACTGAGTGATGAAAGTGACGGACATATGAAATTCTTGAGAGAGTGGAAATAGCCCTAGACAAACTAGCTAGTGACCAAATTTTTATTTGAAGACTCACTGAAATGACAAAAAATTGACTTGACACCCTAAAAACACCTTGTAGGAGCATATTTGATCACTGGTGACAAACTAAACTGACTGACACTAACACCCTCACAGATAACCTTAGTTTTTTTGCGACTTGGGAACCCAACCAGTTCATTAACAAAACAATATTGTGCCCAACCAAAAGTCTCCCTTTCTATGAAATTGCTTTGTCCACACCTTATCACAACCATAGGCTTGCCTCCTGAAAGTTCTATTTTGAACTTCTCCTAAAACACTTCATCCTTGGGACACCTGGAATTCACTGACACTCCTTGGCACACACTCTTATTTGTTCATTTCCAAGCATTTTGACCTAGTTCTCCCTTGTGTTCCCTTGAATCTCCCTAACACTCCTCACCATCCATTGACATTGTCTACCATGTGTTAGCACACCTTTTCATTCCTTGGCATTCCCTGGCACTCCTTAGCTATCATGCCCTCACAACTACCCTTAATTTTTTTTAGACTTGGCCAGGACCCAATCAAGTCCCGCCCCGACTATAAAAACTTAACCAAGTTATAGGTACCACAACTAAACTATGCCTTGTTCATCTAAGAACTACCTATAACACATCTTAGGCTATTCATGTCCAATCTCAACTCATCCCACTTAACAAGTTACCAATTCAAGGCTCACGTCCAACCATGGCCATAAAACAACTAAGAAACACAGTTTACATCTTGACATGCCATAACACATGGCACGTCTAACAATCCTTAGCCCTATGTGGCATGTGTTAGAATCCCCTACATTTCTTGGCATGCTTTGCACTCCCTAGCACACCCTACCACTCTCTGAAATGCCCTGGAACTCTAGAATGCCTTGGCACTGCTTAGCATATAACCTTGTCACTCCCTCCTTAGAACACTTGGAACTCGTTGACACTCCATATCTCACACTCTTATCTCTTCATTTCCATGCATTTTGAACTAGTTCTCCCTTGTGTTTTTTTGGCACTCCCTAAAATTCGCTGGCACGCATTGACACACCCTAGCACATGACACATCTTGGTGTGTTGCCTTGGCACTCTAGCATTACTTGGCACTACCTAACATATCTTGTCACTCCCTCCTTACCACACCTATAACTCACTAACACTCCCTGTCACAGACTCTTATTCATTCATTTCCATGTATTTGAAACTAGTGATCCCTTTTGTTTCCTTGGTACTCCATAACACTCCCTAGCATGCATTGGCACACCCTAGCACCTGGCACATCTTGGCATGTTTCCCTAGCCTCTAGCATGCCTTAGCACTGCCTACCATACCTTGTTACTCCCTTAGTACACCTGTATCTCACTGAAACTTCCTGTCACAAACTCTTATTTGTTCATTTGCAACACTAGTTTGACCTAGTGCTCCCTTATGTTTCCCTGACAGTCCCTAACACATCTTAGCACATGTTGACACACCCTAGCACCTGGCACATCTTGGTTGCATGTTGCCCTAGAAATCTAGCATGACTTAGCGCAACCTAGCATACCATGTCACTCTCTCCTTAGCACACTTGGAACTCGCTGGCACTCCCTGTCACACACTTTTATTCATTCATTTCCATGCATTTTGACCTAGTGCTCCCTTATGTTTCTCTGGCACTCCCTAACACTCCTTAGCACGCATTGGCACACCTTGGTGCTTGGCACATCTTGGTATGCTTCCCTAGCACTCTAGCATTCCTTGGAAGCAATGCATAGCATACCTTGTCACTCCCTCCTTAGCACACCTGGAACTCGCTGACTGTAATGTTCCAAACTAGGAAAAATAGTGCTATGCAAAGCGGACAATAAAAATAACACCATAAAATTAAATCAAACCATTAGACCACAAAACTGTCTGGCATGTGTTAGCACACCTTTTCATTCCTTAGCACGCCTTGACACTCCTTAACTATCATGCCCTCACAACTACCCTTACATTTTTTGCAACATGGGAACCCAACAAAATCCTACCTCAACTATAACAACAACTTGACCAAGTTACAATTACTACAACTAGACTATGCCTTGTTCACCTAAGAACTTCCTATAACTCATCTTAGGCTACTCATGTATAATTTCAACTTATCCAACTTAACAAGTTACAAAGACAAGGCTCACATCCAACCGTGGTCATAAAATTAAACAACTAAGCAACAAATTTTACATCTTGACATGTCATAACATCTGGCATGCCTAATAATCCCTTGGCACTATGTAGCACGTGTTAGCGTCACCTGTACTTCTTGACATGCTTTGGCACTGCCTAACACTCCCTGACACTTAGCACACCCCGTACTCACTAGCTAACACTCTTTGTCACACTCTTATTCATTCATTTTCATGCATTTGAAACTATTGCTCCCTTGTGTTACCTTGGAACTTGGCCCTAACACTCCCTAACATGTGTTGGCGCCACACCCTGGTGCCTGGAACTGTTTAGCATGTGCTAGTACTTCCTAGCATTCCCTAGAACACCTTGGCACTCCCTAGCTGTCATGCCCTCATAGATAGCCTTACTTTTTTTGCGACTTGGGAACCCAACCAAGTCATTGACAAAACAATGTTGTGCCCAACCCAAATTCTCCCTTTGTCTGAAACTACCTATTACACACCTTATGAAAACCATAGGCTTGCCTCCTACAAGTCCTATTCTGAACTTATCCTAACACACTTCGTCCTTGGGGAACCTGGAATTTGTTGACACTCCTTGGTACACTACACTCTTATTTGTTCATTCCCAAGCATTTTGACCTAGTTCTCCCTTGTGATGCCTTGGCACTGGCTAGTATACATTTTCACTCCCTCCTTAGCACACCTAGAACTCACTGACAATTCATTTCCATGCATTTGAAATGATTTCTCCCTTGTGTTTCCCTAGCACTTGGCCCTCACACTCCCTAGCATGCATGGATAAAATATTTACAAAATTTGCCCATATCCTACTATCTAGGGTTTGGTTTTTGACTAACTAAAAATGTGATAACTGAAGAGATAATCATGGGATATGATAGAAAAATCCTCAAACTTCATTATCCAAATATATTTGATGTCAACCATGCCAAGTTGGAGGTCCACCAAGTTGAATTTCAAAAATTTCTAGAACCCTGTCAGCAATTATGGCCTAGCGAAATTGTGAAAAATGGGTCTCAAAGTGCCACCTGTAACTCCAAGACAGTAACTGTTGTGTAACAAATGAGATAGGCTTTTGTTTTTGGAATGTTATGAAAAAAATCCTCCTTCCGTTTTCAAAAATACTTTTCCATTTTTTCAGAATCCAAGCTTGAAGTTGGTCACACAGGCACGCAACAAATATTTAACTTGAAATTTGGATGAATTGAATGAGGTTTTGAGTGTTGTTGAAGACCTGTGAAGAAACTTGGAGATTTCCACTACACCCTGGAGCCATTAAACCATGCAAAACATCATTTTAGCCTCTTCAAACTTGATTCCAAAACTAACTATCCAAAAGCACAATGAAAAGAGCAACAAAAAAGACAAACTTATATATATTTTAACCATAAGACCTGTGCAAAAACTGAAGGAGGTTATTGTGGTTGGTTCCATGTTTAACAAAAACCTCCTTTGGTGTTCCAAAATTCATCTCCATTTGGCCATAAATATATTTTGAAAAGGATGATAAAAATAGAGTCAAACGTGCAACAACTCTCTTGTAGCAATTGTATTTGGGGCATATATCTCAAACGGTAAATAAAAATGGGCGGAAACTTTTATAGAAAGTTAATATCATCATAATTCACCTCCAAAAAACATTTCAGCCCAATTAGAGTCACAAATATGGAGAAAACCCCAAAATGGCGTTAAATGATGATGGCTCATTTTCTCGAAAACCGTGCATCATTTTGAGTTGAAATTGAGTGGGTGTTTTCATTTCATCCCCATCCATCTCTTGTAAAAATTTCATGGAAAATGGGTGTGAGGTTTAAGAGATATGATGAGAACATGGTGACTAGGTAAAAGCGTAGCGCGAAAGAGCAGCAACTTAGGGGAAGGGAATGAGATCTATTTAAAATCATATAAATTAACTACAAACAATTCATTGTTATAAAATATAAATTTATTTTTTTTAATAAACTTAATGTTAAAATCGATCTAAAATCACAAAAAAAACCTCAAATAATTCATGATTATAAAATATAAATTTACCTCTTTTCATTTCCTCTCCTCGTATGCATGGCTTTCTAATTGATGGTAAACTTACTTCTTCTATGGAAAAAAAACTCCAACACGTCTTCAAACAACTTCAACTCTAATTGATGGTAAACTTACTTCTTCTATGGAAAAGCAACTCCAACAAAGAGACTCCAACATGTCTTCAAACAACTTCAACAAAAAGACTCCAACGCATTTTCAAAGAAAATTCATTGAGTGGGAAGGAGTTCTATTCTCAATTTAAATAAAATAGTGCTTAAAAAATGTAAGAAATCCTAAAAATATTGGTGGGAAATTTACATCCTAATAAAAGTGGTGGGAAATATAACTCTTAATTTCGACATTGAATAGGAAGGAGTTATATTCTCAATTTAAACAAAATAGTCCTAATTTATTTTGGCAAGAAACCCTAAAAATATTGGTGGGAAATCTAAATCCTAATAGAAATGGTGGGAAATCTAAATCCTGATTTCATTGAATAGGAATGAGTTCTATTCTCAATTTAAACAAATTAGTCCTAACAAAATGGCTTGAAACCCATAAAAATATTGGGGGAAAATATAAATCCTAATTTCATTGAATAGGAATGAGTTTTATTCTCAATTTAAATAAGATGATGATAAAAAAATGGTAGGAAACTCCTAAAAATATTAGTGGGAAATCTAAATCCTAATAAAAATGGTCTAGCTAATGAGGAGAAACCAAAGTCCATGTGATCCAATACATGGTTCTCTTTTGTCGACAATTTGGGCCCTTTGTCTCAAGATATCTTATCTTCTTTGGAAATAGGACATAAACAAGTTGTTCTATATATTTCAAATTGAGAACTCTTCACCTATGTTCCTCTCCTTTGTGTCACATGTGATGTGAATGTCAATTGTCATTTTCTTGACTTAAACATTCTTTTTTTGTAAATGTGACCCTTGACTATGACATGAAAACCTTCCAAAACATTCTTAACTGATGGGAGTTGTTATTCATGCGTGAAGCTAGTGGAATGTGACAAGTCATCCAAGATACCTCCAAATATTTGATTTGTGCCTTGGGGAATGTGAATGATACCCTCAATATAAAACATGCATACAAATTTGTAGCCAAGTGACCTAAATGTGAGATATTTCCACTTGTGCAATTGTGCTTCCAAATATGTGAACTCAACAATAAAGCACACCTTAAAATACATGAATGTCTCTTATGGGGTCTTTTATGTGACTAGATCACTAGCATTGAAAACCATCTTTACATTGGATGGTTTAACATCTTGTTGATCCCTGTCCTATTGACCACAAATTTTGTATTCATTATTGCTTTCATCGCAGCACCTCCAGTAGATATTGGTGGTGTTCATGAGCCTACTTCTAGTTGTGATAAGGGGATTAGGGGCTCCCTTATCACATCCCATAACCCCTAATGTGTTTAATCCCTTGGCCAAGGGGGCCCAAGGGTGTACTTGTAGAGGCATTGGGACCAAATTTGGGGGTTCATAACATTAGGAAACATGGAATGGCATGACCAAAAGGGTTGTGGGGGGGGGGGGGGGTATGTTATGGTGTATTGAATCGGGCAAGGGGGCACAAGGGTAGCATGGATGGTAGAAGTCAGAGGTAAAATCATGGTTTACTAATATCTATAATCCTAGAATTAGAGAATGAGAAGGGGGCTTAGGACTTAATTTCATAGGGTCTAGAGGACTTAGAGGGAAGGTAGAAAGATAAATTGATAGGGGAACCCCCAAAAGTGGTGATAAGGGGATTAGGAGTCCACAAGCCCTTAACCCATAACCACTAAATTCCCTATCCCCTTAACCCCCAATCCATAATCCCTTAACCCCTACACTCACAACTCATAACCCATTAAATCTTAAGGCACTAACCCCTAACCTATAATCCCTGAACCAGCTCCTAAGCCATAACTCCTTATCCTCTTAACCTGTGACCCTTAACCCCTAACCCTTCACCACCTAAACACCTTAACTGCTAACCCCTTAACCAATAACACCTAAATCCCCTAAATCTTAAGTCCTTAACCACTAAACTCAATTGTGTCAATGTAGAATAATATACATAAGAGAAAATAAAATGATATTATCCATGCCAATGCTTGAAATAGCCTTAAATTAGCCATGAGGGGTGAGCCAGGGGGCGAATGTGGGGCATTATTAAAGTTACATCATGTTTAAATTCCTTTTACATTGTGAGGTTGTTCTCTAATAGGGTTGAAGCATCATCACAAGGAAGAATGACACATTTTTGTGGCGGAACGATTAAAGTTGTAACATAATTCAAGTGATTTACACCAACTCCAATGTAAATGACATCATTGTATGTTTGTGTTAGGTTTTTAGAGAGGTTATTTATAGACAATACATTCAATGTACTTAGACTTCATCTTTTCAGGGTCTCGACTCTAACATGGATTTGTACTAGGAACACTTCATGCAAATGAAAGGGGGCCTTTTTGTTTAACCACATACACACACCTAGAGTGCCAAATGTTTCCCTTCAAATCCTCCTTGGTGCGTTCAAAGTGAGTTTACATTTGCGTCGAGTTGAAATTAATGATAATGACCTTCCTCTTCTTAATAACATCCTATTTTCACTTGTGAAATTGTGCTTCCAAATATGTGAACTCAACAATAAAGCACACCTTAAAATACATGTCTCTCAACATGTGAAAGAATTAAACCCTTACCCAAGTCTTCCTTTGTTGGCAATTTGGGATTTTTGTCACAAGATATCTCCTCTTCTCTGGAAAGAGGACATAAACAAGCTTTTTTTATGTTTCTAAATGGAGTACTCTTCGCCTATGTCCTTCTCCTTTACACCATCTTATACAAATCCCAATTTTCTTATTGTTGGCTATGGTGTTCTTCTTTTATACATGTGACCCTTGACTATGCCATGAAATCCTCCAAAATCTTCTTAAAAGATGGGAGATCCTCTTCATGCATGAAGCTAGTGGAATGTGACAAGTTATTCAAAATTCATCCAAATATGTAATTTATGCCTTGGGAAATGTGAAAGGTACCCTAATGTAAGAGCATCCAGACTTAGCCAACAATGTGATTGTATGTTCACATGTTATGGCTAACATGAGATGAATTTCATTGACATGAGTGGTCAAAATCAGTTTTAATAGAGAGAGTTGGATCTCTCGAATTTATCTTTACTTCAATTATTGTAATAATTAAACCATGGTATTATTTTTAGAATAGGAGATAAGTTGTTAGAATAGGTGTGTATCAGAGCTTGAGAATAGGGATTTAATAGTTGAGATGATAAAAATAGAGCTTGAGTTTTCAATGTTGTTAGGATAAGATTCGATCCATAAAAGAAAGGAAAAACATAATGATGGATAGAATGGAATAGCAGAGTGAGAAGCGAGAAATTGAGAGAGAAAGATAGGATTTGAGAATGAAACAGAGGTCAAACAAATTGTTGTAATCGAGCCGAGAGCGCCAAGACTCTGTAATTTCTATATTATTGAATAATTGATTTAGTGTGGTGTTGCGTGTTATTCCTGGTGCATAATTTCTCTTAAATCTGCATATCGGCGTTTTGTACCCTAATACTAAAGCTATTCATTGAACACGTGAGCGGGATTAAAAGGCAGTAAGTGATAATCGCGCGGAAAATAAATGAGAAATGGTATTTCTCCAAACTACGCGATCAACCTAAGCTGGTGACACATAGCATGGGAAAACCACTTTTCTCGCACGCTCTCAACTTGATATTGGTCGTGCAAGAAATCATGTGAGATTGTGTGATAACCATTGGATCGAACGGGACAGATCGACAGTAGAGGTCGTCTGGGCTAGTTGGTGCGTGATATGACGCGATATTCGTCAAATTTGAAGAAGCTAGATCAATGGTGGAGATTGAAGTGCTCGGGGAATAAGAAGTCAAATTAAGACCGGTGGTGATTGGTCAGCTTAGTGGGACCCTAGGGAGGAAATACACGTACATAATCTTATTAACGCGCAGCTGATTGGTTTTGAAGTGAACCATTAGTGTAATTCTAGACTACCACTTAAAATTTGGTAGCCATCCATAGCATTTGGTATCAGAGCCCAAGGATTAAGTTTGCTATAGTAAACATGCCACCTAGGAGAGGAGCTAGCATAGGTTAGGGGAGACCTGTAGCGAATGCAGTTCTGCTGGAAGAGATTCGAAACTTGTGCACAAGGATGGAGACAATGGAAATTGCTCAAAGGAGAGCACCTAATGAAGGAGATGCCAGTGCTGCAGAGGAATCTTCTTAGGAAGAAGAAGAGGATGAAAGTGAAGCTGCCAAAGTTCTCAAGATATTGGCTAAAGCAAGTGGAAGACCAAAGGTGGAAATACCTTTGTATGATGGGAATCTCAATGTAGAAGAGTTGATGGACTGGATCAGTTCATTGGACAAGTATTTCAACTATGAGGAGGTTGATGACAAAAAGAAGGTGAAATTTGCAGTTACCAGATTGAAGGGTCATGCAGCTATCTGGTGAAATGAACTACAAACATCCAGAGCAAGAAAGGGAAAGCCCAAGATCAAACAATGGGATAAAATGGTGAGTAGATTGAAAGCTAAATTTATGCCAAAATATTATCAATTAAATCTTTTCAGACAATTGCAAAATTTGAGACAAAAAGGAATGGATGTCAAAGAATATACATAAGAATTTTATAAGCTGAGCATTAGAGCAGGACATGTAGAGGATGATGTAGAAAAGGTAACCAGATACATCAATGGCTTGAGGTATGACATACAGGATGAAATCAGCTTGCTGAGTCTGACGAAAATTGAAGATGCCTATCAAGCATCTTTGAAAGAAGAGGAGAAGAAGTTGAAGAAAAAAAATCAGAGGAACAGAGGGAAAAGTTCAGCAAGAGGTAGAGGAACTGCCAGATCAAGATTTCAGCACCCTCAGGGTGAAGCAGGAGGTTCAAGTAGTAGACTACCACAAAGAGGAGATTTTATTAGAGGGAGATTTTCACCCAGAGGAAGAGGCTGAGGAAGAAAAATTCGGTGTTATACATGTCAAGAATGGGGAAATGTATCATGGGACAAACCTCATAATAAAGCAACAAATCGGTGGAATGTGAATGTGGCTGAGGCAAAGGAAGAAAAACCTGAAATTGTAAATAAGGAAGAATCACCTGAAGTAGGAGAATCTTTGTTATTGAAAAGGGTATTGTTCAAAGCAGAGAAAGAGACAAGAGAACCATCTTAGAGAAAGAATTTATTCAGAACTACATGCAAGTCCAAAGGAAAATGTTGTAAAGTGATAATTGACAGTGGAAGCACTGATAACCTGGTTTCTACAGAAATGGTGGACAAGTTAGGATTAGTAAAAACAATACACCCTACTCCTTACAAAGTATCATGGTTGCAAAAATGACATAAGCTTATTGTGACAAAAAAATGCAAAGTAGAAATCCAGATTGGTACTTATAAGGATGTGGTATTATGTGATGTAATGCCAATGAATGTATGCCATGTATTGTTGGGAAGACCTTGGCAATTTGATAGAAAAGCCATCCATGATGGTAGAAGAAACACCTATACCTTGGAGAAGGATGGAGTGAAGCATACATTGTTGCCATTAAAGGATGAAGCAGATAAAGGAACAACTGGAAATAATGTTACGTTGATGAGTGGAAAGGAGCTATTGCAAGAAGTTGGAAAAGGTGAAGAAATGCATTTTGCTGTCATAGGGAGACCTAAGGTAATTTTGACTTCCACAAAATTAGATGATTTATCTGAAGAAATCAAAACTTTGTTGAATGATTTTGATGATATTATTGTGGATGAGCTGCCAAATGCATTGCCACCAATCAGGAGTATTAGTCATCACATTGACCTGATACGTGAAGCAAGTTTGCCAAATAAAGCAGCAGACAGGCTAACTCAAGAAAATGCAGAAGTTGGGAGACAAGTGCAAGAACTGATGGATAAGGGATTAATTAGAGAGAGTCTTAGTCCATGTGTTGTACCAACAGTGCTCAGTCCAAAGAAAGGAGGTGAGTGGCGCATGTGCACAAATTCTAGAGCCATCAAAAAAATCACAATCAGGTATCGTTTTCCTTTACCACGAATGGATGATTTGATGGATTGTTTAAGTGGTTCAAGGTATTTTACTAAGATAGACCTGAAGAGTGGATATCATCAAATAAGGATTAGAGAAGGAGATGAATGGAAGAGTGCATTTAAAACAAACAATGGGCTGTATGAGTGGTTAGTGATGCCTTTTGGACTCACTAATGCACCCATCACATTCATGAGGTTGATGAATGAAGTATTAAAAGAATATGCAGGCAATTTTGTCATTGTTTATCTTTATGATATTCTAGTTTTCAGTAGAAACAAAGAAGAACATCTGGAGCATCTTAAGTTGGTTCTAAGAACTCTGCAGAAAGAGAAACTGCTAATAAATTTGAAGAAATGTAGTTTCATGAAAGAAGAATTAATCTATTTGGGGTTTGTAGTTTCTAAAGAAGGTCTGAAAATGGATCCAAAGAAAGTCCAAGCAATTTGGATCTTGCCTATTCTAAGAAATATATTTGAGGTAAGAAGCTTTCATGGTCTTGCAAGTTTTTATAGAAAATTTATCAAAAGTTTTAGTCATATTTGTGCACCAATTATTGAAACAATAAAAGAGACTAATCAGCGATTCAAGTGGACAGAAGCAGTAGACCAAAATTTTAAGTTGCTGAAGAAGAAAATTACAGAAAAACTAGTTTTAGCTTTACCTGATTTTGGAAAAGTTTTTCAAGTTGAAACTAATGCTAGTGGAGTTGCAATTGGAGTAGTTTTAAGTCAGGAACAGAGACCAATAACATACTTTAGGGAGAAACTAAATGAAGCTAAGAAGAAATATTCTTCTTATGACAAAGAATTTTATTTTATTGTGCAAGCTTTAAAAAAATGGAGACATTATTTGCTACCAAAGGAGTTTGTATTGTACTCTGACAATCATGCATTGCAATTTATAAACAATCAACCAAAATTGAATCAAAAGCATGTCAAGTGGGTAGAGTTTTTGCAAAGTTTCACTTTTGTGATAAAACATACAAGTGGTAAGTTGAACAAAGTTGTTGATGCTTTAAGTAGGGTAAATTTCTTTGTGCAAGAATTAAGAGTGGGTGTTGTAGGATTTGAAGAAATGGTTGATATGTATAAAGATGATGTAGAATTTAAAGATATTTATGCAGTTGTAAAAAATCCAACAGGTCATAATAGAAGCCAGTGGTTAGATTATCTTATCCAAGGAGGTTCATTGTTTAAAAGTAACAAACTGTGCATTCCCAAATGTTCTATGAGGGAAAACATAATTAAGGAGAAACACAGTGGAGGGTTATCTGGACACTTTGGACAAGACAAAACCATTGCTCAGGTAAATTATTTTTACTCTTGGCCAAGGATGCAAACTGATGTTAAGAAATTTGTTGAGAAATGTAGGATATGTTAGCATGCTAAGGGGAGAAGCCAAAATACAGAATTGTACTAGCCATTACCAATACCAGACCGACCATAGGATGCAGTTAGTATGGATTTTATTTTGGGATTACCTAGAACCCAAAAAGGAAATGATTCCATTTATGTTGTGGTAGATAGATTTTCAAAAATGGCACATTTCATTGCATGCAAAAATACTAGTGATGCAACACATATTGCTAATCTGTTTTTTTCAGAAGTTGTAAGGTTACATGGATTGCCTATAAGTATTCTGTCTGATAGGGATACAAAGTTTGTTTGGCATTTCTGGAGAACTCTTTGGAAGAAACTAGGTACCAACCTTAGTTTCAACTCGGCATATCACCCTCAAAAAGATGGACATAGCGAAGTGGTAAACAGAAGCTTGGGAAACATATTGAGAAGTTTAGTGTATCAAAATCCTAAGCAGTGGGATTTAGCACTTGCTCAAGATGAGTTTGCCTACAATGACACTCCAAACCGAAGTACTGGGATGATTCCATTTCAGATTGTTTTTGGGATGAATCCAAGAGGTGTGTATGAGCTCAGAAATTTGAGCAAACAATAGATAAGAAGTGAAAAGGCTGAAGAGTTTGCAGAGCAGATGTAGAGACTACAAGAAGATGTCAAGGACAGATTGTAGGAAAGCAGTGGCAAATACAAAAAGGGAGTTGATATGAGGAGGAAAGAAAAAGAATTCCAAGTGGGAGATCTAGTGATGGTGTACTTGAGGAAAGAAAGATTTCCTGTTGGGAATTATAATAAACTAAAGATGAAAAAGATAGGGCCATGCAGAATTGTGAGGAAGTTTTCAACCAATGCTTATGAAATTTAGTTACCAGGAGGGATTGGAATATCACCTATCTATAATGTTGCAGATTTATATCCAGCAAGGAGACAAAGGCAGAGTTGTAGGAGGAGCCCGCAGAAGATGAAGAACATACCGTACATTGGGAAGAACAAATGCCAAAGACAATTAAGAAAGAGGTGGAAGCTGTTCTGGAGAAAAGAGTAACTAAAAGAACCAGAGGACAAGTTTATTTTAAGTATTTAGTCAAATGGAAGGGAATCCAACAGAGGATGCCAGTTGGTTGACAGCAGCAGAGTTGCAGAAGTATGGAGTAAACCCTGAAAGTTTGATGGATGATTCTTTTCCTCCCTGGGAGTCTAATGCAGGAGCATCTAGAATTAGCCAGTAATGTGATTGTATGTTCACATGTTGTGGCTAACATGAGATGAATTTCATTGACCTGAGTGGTCAAAATCAGTTTTAATAGAGAGAGTTGGATCTCTCAAATTTATCTTTACTTCAATTATTGTAATAATTAAACCATGGTATTATTTTTAGAATAGGAGATAAGTTGTTAGAACACGTGTGTATCAGATCTTGAGAATAGGGATTTAATAGTTGAGATGATAAAAATAGAGATTGAGATGTCAATTTTGTTAGGATAAGATTTGATCCATAAAAGAAAGGAAAAAATGTAATGATGGATAGAATGGAATAGGAGAGTGAGAAGAGAGAAATTGAGAGAGAAAGATAGGATTTGAGAGTGAAACAGAGGTCAGACAAATTGTTGTAATCGAGACAAGAGGGCCAAGACTCTGTAATTTCTATATTATTGAATAATTGATTTAGTATGGTGTTGTGTGTTATTCCTGGTGTAGAATTTCTCTTAAATTTGCGTATCAGCGTTTTGTACCCTAATCAGACATTATTCCCATTTATGTGTTTTATTATTAATCATTGTCAATTAGCATTAATGCTCAATTTCGAGATTAGCTAAACCTTTTATTAAACCGTGGTTCTTAAAGTTATGCATTGAACACATGAGCGGGATTAAAAGGCAGTAAGTGGTATATCGCGTGGAAAATAAATGGGAAATGGTATTTCTCCAAACTACACGATCAACCTAAGCTGGTGACACATAGCACGGGAAAACCACTTTTGTCGCACGCTCTCAACCTGATATTGGTCGTGCAAGAAATCACGCGAGATTGTGCGATAATTTTTGGATCGAACGGGACAGATCGACGGTGGAGGTCGTCTGGTCTAGTTGGCACGTGATATGATGCGATATTCATCGGATTTTAAGAAGCCAGGTCAACGGTGGAGATTGAAGCACTCGGGGAATAAATAGTCAAAGTAAGACCGACAATGATTGGTCAGCTTAGTGGGACCCTCGGGAGGAAATACACATACATAACCTTATTAACGCACAACTGATTGGTTTTGAAGTGAACCATTAGTCTAATTCTAGACTACCACTTCAAATTTGATAGCCATCCACATCATACCCTCGGTGGAAAAATATGCATAAAGATTTGCGACCATGTGCCCTAAATGTGAGATGTTTCCACTTATGAATTGTGCCTCTTGTTGATGATGAAACCAACACCCTAGTTGTGCAAGGCTCACAAAGTGTCACTTGCGTCAACTCAAGGTTGTTGCCATTTTCATCTTAGCAACAAATCCTCTCACTTTGGATTAATTATTGAATCCTAGGGGTGTCCCAAAGAAAAACCTCATGGGGTCTTTTATGTGACTAGATCACTAGCATTGAAAACCATCTTTACATTGGATGATGTCCTATTGACCACAACTTTTGTATTAATTATTTATTTCATCACAACACCTCCAATAGATATTGATGGTGATCACGAACCTATTTCTAGTTGTGATAAGGGGATTAGGGGCTCCCTTGTCACATCCCATAACCCCTAATGAGCTTAATCCCTTCGCCAAGGGGGCCCAACTATGTAGTTGTAGGGGCATTGGGACCAAATTTGGGGGTTCATAACATTAGGAAAAGTGGAATGGCATGACCAAAAGGGTTGTGGGGGGGTATGTTATGGTGTATTGAACGGGGCAAGGGGACACAAGGGTAGCATGGATGGTAGAAGTTGGAGGTAAAAGCATGGTTTACTAATATCTATAATCCTAGCATTAGAGAATGATAAAGGGGCTTAGGACTTAATTTCATAGGGTCTAGGGGATCTAGAGGGAAGGTAGCAAGACAATTGATAGGGGAACTCCCAAAAGTGGTGATAAGGGGATTAGGAGTCCACAATCCCTTAACCCATAACCACTAAATTCCCTATCCCATTAACCCCCAATCCATAATTCCTTAACCTCTACACTCACAACTCATAACCCATAAACCCCTTGACTCATTAAATCTTAAGACACTAGTAACCCCTAACCTATAATCCATGGACCAGCTCCTAATCCATAACTCCTTATCATCTTAACCTGTGACCCTTAACCCCTAACCCTTCACCACCTAAATACCTTAACTACTAACCCCTTAACCACTGACATCGAAATCCCGTAAATCTTAAGTCCTTAACCGCTAAACTCAATTATGTCAATGTACAATAATATTCATAAGAGAAAATAAAATGATATTATCAACATCAATGCTTGAAATAGCCTTAAATTAGACATGAGTGGTGAGCCAGGGGGTGAATGTGGGGCACTATTAAAGTTTCATCATCTTTAAATTCCTTTTACATGGTGAGGTTGTTCTCCAATAGGGTTGAAGCATCATTAACAAGGAAGCATGGCATATTTTTGTGGGGGAGAGATTAAAGTTGTAACACAATTCAAGTGATTTACACTAGCTCCAATGTAAATGACATCATTGTATGTTTGCGTCAGGTTGTTAGAGAGGTTATTTATAGACAATACATTCAATGTACTTAGACTTCATATTTTCAGGGTCTCAACTCTAACATGGATTTGTATCAGGAACAGTTCATGCAAATGAAAGGGGGCCTTTTTGTTTAACCAAATATGCACAAGAGCACCGGATGTTTCCCTTTAGATCCTCCTTGGTGCGTTCAACGTGGGCTTACATTTGCGTCGAGTTGAAACTAATCATAATGACCTTCCTCTTCTTAATAACATTTGATAGATTTCCATATACATGAGATAAAATTAAAGGATGACCTCACCTGTAGATGCCCCCATTTATTATGAGATTCAAGGGATGTTCTATTGCCTTTATCAACATTTGGATGGGTCGTTATCATGGTTGACTGCAATTTGACTGCAGAAACTTATAACAGTTTTTCTCTCTCCTTTCACTGAGTTTGACCGAGCTATTTTAGGCTAACTTTGACCTCCTGACTAGGTTGAGTTTGAATAGGGAAGACCGAGCTATTTTGAGGATGATTTATTGCTGATTTGACCAACATTGACTTTTTGGTTAGGGCTGAAGTTTGACTGCATAAATTGACAGGGTTGTTTTGACTTTGAATTGGGAAAGTCAATTTGACTTTTGTACTCTCTCTCTCTACTGAACTTTTGATATAATAATAAGAAGAATTGATCAAAGGGTTTTCCCAACATTGGAGTTTTTCCCTAGCACCCACCAAGTATGGTGTCCTCTTGTCTTGGCTTGTCTTCTGCATATTTTTTTATGTTCTATCTATTTTTACTGTTAATGTGATTAATGGTTAATGTGATTGCTACTGGAAATCTAAATTGAAATTGTTATTGGGATGCTTAAGGAACATTGAAGTAACTGTGCTAAGCATATAACATACCATTGTTAACTAAAATTAACAGATTTTCATCACAACCCCTACGATTCCTGTCACATTGATCATTTTCCATCTAAGGTGTTGTAGCATCCATTGTCATTTGAATTTTCTTAATAATATTACAAAAGAAAAAAAAAAAAAAAAGCAAAGAAAAAGATCAAATATTATGTATGAATTTCTGAAAAATCAAAAAGATCTAAACGCCGAGTATTATTTTGTTTAAAAAAAAAAATTGAAAATGTAAATGGACCCGACCCATTTACTAAAGTTCATGCAGGTTTAAGAGGTACAATCAAGTGATAACTCGATAAGCACATTGAGGTGTGCTGCAGGGAAGCAACGAGCATGAAAATTAATTTAGGCTCAACCCCCGCAGTTGATCGTGACGTTGGCATGATTGATCACGATCTACCACCTGAGATTACTGCGTGGGTTCAACTTTGATAAAGCTCCCATACATTCCTTACCCCCGCGGTGGGCCACCCAAATCGTTCCGCTCCACGTCGCTCACTCCACGTCTTCCGCCACCTTCATTCGTTAATCACCCACATCACTCACCGTACCCCGCCACCTCATCCACCACTCCATTAATACACAACATTTATTTCACAGAATTTATTGTAGATTTTTCCCCCATTTGGTTATTGTATATAATCAAAGTGTAAAAGAGAACATTGTATTAATCATTCGCTTGTAAAACAGAGCAGCTTCCTTTCTAATTCAATATTCCGAGTCAGCAATTGTCTTCAGCAACTGTATTCCGAGTCAGCAACTGTCACCCACCAGATGCCATGGCCAAGCAAGTAAGTTCTTCCTCAATCATTCATACCCCATTAATGGATGTCGAACATGATATTTCTGATACCCTTTGTACAATTAAGCATCTACCATTATATCAAGAAGTCATTCTGAACCAGAAAAAGTCCCCTATATCCATGGAAATGGTTAGGTCAGGTGTTTTAGTAGCCTTCGTCCCTAAGACTCACTTGTTTCCCAAATTCATCCAATGGCTAGCCTCAGCCATGTACCCTAAGAAGTGCTTCGTAATGAATCATTTTGGAGAAAATGTTTTCCAAGTAACCACTCAGTTAATTCACCAAGCACTGAATTACCATGTGTCTGGAACATACACCACCTTTATTGAGGAATCTCTGGTCTCCCATTATGATAGCTTATCACCCCAAGAATTGTCTCATGTCACCTCATTCTTAGCTCCTAAGTCAGGACAATTCTCTCTAGATGATAATCTGTTCTCTTTAGATATTTTCGTAGTTGATATAAGACCAATCTTGCAAGTAATTTCAAAGATTTTAGGGAAATAAGATTCCAGACAGATTCATAAAGTGGTGTTGGGATTCTTCTCCTTAATGATGAGGCCAGAGGTAGTGCTAGATATTCCATCTTTTTGGGTAAATGTCATCAATACTCAGTTCATGACTCTACCTCTTACTGGATTTTTTAAGTTTCCTTCAGTCATTACTTATCTGTTTTTATACCACAACGTTGAGCACTTCTCAGGGTTGGAATTAAATGTCGTTGATCTGAACAAGACAAAACAATTAGTGGTATTTTGGACAGACTTGGTCAGAGGTGATCCAGGGGATAGTGGATTGTTTGAGTTCACCTCTTTATTTCTTCCGGTGATTTACAAGATCTTGAATGGAACCTTACCTCCAGCTTTCTTCCCAAAGCTTAGGAATTCCTTCAGTTAAGTAAAGTGTGAGGTGTGGTGACTAGTATGTTTTTTAGGATCATGCAGAGATTAGGCTTTATGGAGCCTCAGTTAAACCATACAGGTTGCCCAAATTTGTGCCAATGAGGCTCTTTTCCCTAGAATTTATCAGACAGGGTTTGAATGTGGATCAAGTCCATTTTGTTTGCATGAAAAATTGTTATTTGTTTAAGTTTCCCAAAGAAGTAGCTCCTTTCATTGTGAACACTGGACAAGCTGCTCAAGGGTTTGATAGGCTATTAAATGACATGTTCCTTTTACAGGTGGTTGAGTGGGCCTATGACCCTCACCAGGTTATTTCCAAGAGGAGGATGGAGAATGGGTATTCAGCATTTGTACACGAGAGTAGACCAGAAATAGAGAAGATGGAAAATGAAGGTTTACAAGTCACCGAGGGGGCAGATATTGAAACTCTGGAATTTCAAAAAAGGGTGCCAAGAGGGCTAGAGAAAATGTTATTGACTTGGATGAAGAAGAAGCAGAAGCAGCCAAAAGTTCTAAACTTTCAGATGTAGTGACAGTAGCTCAACCTGGACTAATAATTCAATTAGGAGAAACAGAGGGTGCACTGGCCTCTCCATCTTCCAGAGAGCCTCCTCATGATCAGGTTCCTTTAATTCAAAATATGTTTGCTCAAATTGCTGAAAGAAATAAAAAGATGTAAGTAAATATGGAGGCTCAAGCTGAGTCTCAAATTGTTCCTGAACAAACAAGATTGTTATATGCTATGGACTTGCAGAGAAGTCAATTTAAAATTGCTTTCTCTCATCCCACTGAGATGTCTATTGGATCTGCCAGCAGTTTCAAAATTGTTAATTTGACTATTGATACTCACAAGCTTCCCATGCTTGACAAGATCAACTTGCATATGCCAACTGGGAAATTGATTGTTAATTACTTACACAAAACTAATGCAGTTGCTATTAAAGCAGAGAAAATGTTGAACAAGGTAATTCAACAGCTGAAATTGGAAAAAGCCTATTATAGGGCCCTGAATGCCTAGGTAGAACTATTGAAGAACATTATTGTCAAAATAGGTATCAACCCTGATGATCAACCTGCAGTACAAGAACTGTTGAAATCTGCTAAGGCAGAGATTGGAGTTTTGAAGAAAAAGTTACATCTACCTACAGGGGAACATCCCATTGTTGTAGGGATAGCTGAAGTAGAAAATAAAAAAGAGAAGCTATTACATGACGTATTGCAGAAAACTGAAGAAGTTTCTTTACTTAAAGAGTCTTTGGATAAACTGCAACAACAAGTGAATTCTCATGTTTGTACAATAGTCATGCCAGCAAATATAGAAGATCCAGCAGCACAGGTATTGCAGTTGGCAACAGAATTGAAAATGGACGAACATGATACCAAGAAAGTACAAAGGGAGTTGGAAACGGCTTGCAAACTGTTAAATTTGAGTGAAGACGAAGTAAGGACAAAAAAGGAGAATGGAAAGAAGTGTCAGGAAGATCTATTAAGGACTGAAGAAGAGGTGAAAAGACTGAAAGAAAAACTGAAGGGTAATATGTCCTTAATTCAAGCCAGGGAGATTTTATGGGATGAAATCATTGAGATTACTAGGAACATCTGGGAGTTCCTTATCATTATGTCTGATGAAAAAGAACTGGTCAGAGATATGGAAGGTGAAGTTATGATTATGTTGCTTGTCGCTGTCTTGGCCTTGTCATCAGTGCTTGATTTTTTGCATTAACGAGCTGTAGTGACCATTCCATTTCTGCTTTGTGCTATTTTTTTATCCTTTGACAGGTGGACCGTGCCTCTATAATTGTCGACCTGTAGCTAACCAAAAGAAAAAATAAACAAAATTACCTGAGTAATGTCTCCATCATTCCTTTCCACCAATCCTCTGTAGGCAACTGATGTCTTTGTATCTTTATCAGTGTCTCATCAACTTCAGTGTATTTATAAAAGTTGGGCTGGACTTCAAAAAGATGGTTAATCTCATGTTTAATATAGAACAGATTTTCTAGTTTGTCATAAAGATTCTGTCCAGAGGGAGGCCCTGTTTCTTCTGAGGTGCTTGAGGATGCTGTAATTTGATTGGAGGCATAGTTGTTTACCCTGTTGGCATATTGCTCATGTGACAGCAATCTTCCAGCGCTGGTTAATAAACTGGGTAGCCCTCTGCTCTGTAATGCTGCAGACTTTATTCTAAAGTCATTTACCTCTGCTTGCACTTCTTGGCATTTTCTTTCCAGAGTTTGCACAAAATTCCTTAGGGTCAGCACCCTTTTTACTAGTAAGATGGTATCTGTCCTGTTCCTGATACCTATTGCTGCCAACTGCTCTTTGGTATGAGTGTTGAGAAATTGGATCATTCTATTGGCTTGCTCAGGCATATTTCCTAAAGATTCTCTAGCCTTTTGATTTTCAAATTGAGATAAGCCTATCAATTCCATTTGCTCATGTATAGTTTCAATGGATTGCCATTGGTCAGTAATGGATTGGCCAATTTTAGCCCACATCAGTGTCTCATCAGCTTCAGTGTATTTATAAAAGTTGGGTTGGACTTCAAAAAGATGGTTAATCTCATGTTTAATATAGAACAGATTTTCTAGTTTGTCATAAAGATTCTGTCCAGAGGGAGGCCCTGTTTCTTCTGAGGTGCTTGAGGATGTTGTAATTTGATTGGAGGCATAGTTGTTTACCTTGTTGGCATATTTCTCATGTGACAACAGTCTTCCAGCACTAGTTAATAAACGGGGTAGCCCTCTGCTCTGTAATGCTGCAAACTTTATTCTAAAGGCATTTACCTCTGCTTGCATTTCTTGGCATTTTCTTTCCAGAGTTTGCACAAAATTCCTTAGGGTCAGCACCCTTTTTACTAGTAAGATGGTATCTGTCATGTTCCTGATACCTATTGCTGCCAACTGCTCTTTGGTATGAGTGTTGAGAAATTGGATCATTCTATTGGCTTGCTCAGGCATATTTCCTAAAGATGCTCTAGCCTTTTGATTTTCAAATTGAGCTAAGCCTATCAATTCCATTTGCTCATGTATAGTTTCAATGGATTGCCATTGGTCAGTAATGGATTGGCCAATTTTAGCCCACAAAATTTTCTTGACTTCAGCTAGAGTCTTGTCAAGAGTAAGCTCCTTTTCCAGCTCTTTTATCCTTTTCTCTAGGGTTTTTACTTCCCTTGTTTTCTCAGCTACATCCATCTTTGATTTATCATATATTACCTCAATTTTGGCTAGCTTTTCTTTGGCCTCTTTCAATTCTACCATCTGTACTTCCAGAGCCTTTATTTCTTTCATCATTTCCTCCATACTCAGACTAGTCTCTTACTCTGCTGCTGTTGTAGTTGTTGCTGAAACTGGTACTGAACTTGAGGTACCTGCTATGGATGTTGGATTAGTGGGAGGGACTGTTGTGGTGGTCGTAGGAGGAGCAGCTGTAAGAATGTGAGTTGTTTGAATTGGCTGAGAGGCCAACTCTCCCTGTCTCCCTTGTAGTGATGCCTCCAAGGCACCCTTTGTTTCTATCAATCTTTTATGCATCCTCATGAGCAAGGTAACCACATCCTCCTCTTCTTTTTGTTGTGCCACCTCTGTAGTTTGAGGATGTATTGTAGCTGGCAGCCTGAGTTGTCTTCTGAGGGCTGCTATGTCTTCCTCTTTCTTTTTGATCAAGGCCTGAATGCCCTTAGGATCCTTGGGATCATGTCCCAACTCTATAATAATCTCCTCCAAGGATTTGATTCTATTATCCTTAGCCATTGAGGAGGCCTTCTCTAATTCCAGTTGGGCAGAAGTATTGTGCAATGAGTTTTGCAATCTATGGGCCAACAATGTTTTGTCTGCCAAGGTAGAATATACCATTTCGCCAGTTTGTTTGTGCAATTCAATCTGGTCCATTGGATGGATATCCTTGGAGAGAACTTCTAGATTGGTTCTGATATAGTCAGCAGCTGATTGTGGTTGCTGCATTATAGGTCTGAAATGACTAAGGGTCATTTTCCCCTCTTGGATGTCATAGGCTGCCATTATCCTTTACTGATTAGTGGGAGCCATTCTTAGCAGTTGGTTGTAAAGCTGGAACCTCACTGGCTCATTTCTAGCCTTGATATCAGTGAATGCTTTTTTGATGTCAGAGCCCTGTCTGCTCTGTTGCCTAGTGGATGTAACCTCCACACCTTGTTGTCTCTCTTGCTCTGGCTGAAAGGAGCTAGCTGATGTCTCCATACTTGGGGGAACTTGTTGTTCAATTGGCCCCTCCGACATTTCTTCTTCTGAATAAGGATTCAATCTTTGTCTCTTTTCTCGGTGGTGATCTGTAGATGTCCCTGTGGGTGTTTCTTCCTGTCTATCCCTTTTCTTAGCTCTTTCCTCATTAAGAGGAGTCTGCAACATAGGGATTTTAGTTGCCTTTTCTTGTGTTGAAGGGTCTTTCCCTTGACTTTGTTCGTCTGTTGAAACCGGTCGGTCTGCCATTGTCTCTTGCTGCTTAGAATGGTGCACTTGCTGTTCTGAATGCTGCACCTCTTTTCCTTTAGATATGTCTACTGGTGGAGCACTTACTTGGGCAGGTTGCTGGGAAACCGTGGCAGATGAGGTGCCTTCTCCAAGGTGCCGAGGACCTGTGAAAAACACCTGTCCAAAAGATTCCAGGTCAACTGATTTTTCAAGGTTTTTGATAGCTTTTTTTGTTATCTCTTCTTCAGTAAGCTCTTCCACTAGTGTGCCCTCTACCCATTCTTGTTGATTGGCATATTGTTCAATTTCATGGATTATGTGGTGTAGATATCCTGTGAGCTTGTTTTTAACTCTCCTACAGTTTATGAAATGTCCAGGGTCATAAGGTGCCCAATGGAAACTTAGTTTGAGCTTAAGTTTCTCTCTCAAAATAGTGTCAACATCCTTCCATGCTTCTTCCCTTTTATTAAAGATAAAAGGGCCCAGTTGGTGTCTTATCTTGAGCTGTGCTTTTTTCCTAGCACCATAGAAGTGAGTCAAGTTTGCACTGTTGAATTGCCGATAGTACTCCAAGGCAAAGAGTCTCATGGGGAAATATTTTGGCAGTCTGTAGGGGGCTAATTCACAGCCATAAATCCTTATTACAGTGTGGTTTTGGTAGAAGTACCAGTCACCAATGTTGTATCCTTTTGAGAGATGTAGGATTCTCTGCATTTCAGCAGTGAGCCTGGGAGGAGGATCTGTTGACAATAAGCAAGTGGATGGATAGAAAAAAAGGTCAATGAACTCACAATATGTGTATGGGGAGTAATTAACATGATGGAACACTGATGATCAAAATATCACAAACCTTCGCTCCCCCCTAGCATCCAATTTCTTAAGGAAGACCGGGAAACTATCAAACTGATAGTACAGCAGCAAATGATATATATATGAAGTATATTTGAACACCCTTTCCCTCTCTAAGTTCATGAACTACTCATGAATCTTGTTGGCTATGAAGGTGGCATAGTCATACTTGACAGCAGGGGGCTGTCCTGGAGTAAACATGGACATCAAAGCAAAGACAGACTCATCCACAATTTCACTTGTTTTGAATCCCAGGATGTAGGAAATCATATCTATGAGCATTTTTCCATCCTCAGTAAACCAAGCATGGTGATAGGGGATTGTGAATCTGGAGTAACACTCTGGTGGCATGAACAGCTTGGCAATTCAGTCAACTTCTGCAGAGGACAATTTTGAGGCTTGATCCAACAATTGTCTCATGGAAAGGGGGACCAAAGGCTGAGTTGGCTTGAATTGCAGCATCTCATTTATGGACTGAGGGATAATGTAAAAGAGGACATTTCCAGCAGGGTCCATCACTGCCTTTTGAGAAGGCTCATAATTAGCACAACCTTGATGGATGAGGTCAGGGAAGACATTCACTAAGGGCAGGTAACATATAGGCATGTTGGATTCCCATATTCCTAATAGGTCAGCTTTGTTTCTGAAGTTATTCCTTAGTTCACAGAAAGCCTGAAGGTGAGGCTTGATTCCCTCCATATCATCAATTTGATAGTCTCTGTCAGCAAGAGGTATCCACTCTAACTCTTTATGAGGTGCATTTAATGGTGCAATATTTAGGGCTACTGGAGCCTCCATGATTGATTGTGATTCTAGTTGGATTTCGCTTATATTTGAACAGGAAACAGGGTGCTGACAATGGATTATTTTTTTGACAGGGAATTCGCAGTTTGAGTTTTGTGCGAAGATGCCCCTGCTGAGTAGAGCTCAACGGGAATAGAGAGTATGTAGGGCTCTGCAACAAGGAAGCTTTAAAGGAGTGAAGATAGCAGGGATTTTGCTAGTTTTCTGGTGGTTTTGCAGGTGAACAGGAGCTGGATTTCAAGCTTTAATGGGCAATTTGCAGATGGTCACATAATTGGCAGGTTCTCCTCGTCTGTATGGTTACACAGTGGAGCAAAGCGGAGGAGTTTGCGAGCGGTAATGTCTTTGAATTCAATTTAGATGTATTGGTGATCTTTTGCAGAGAAATTATGAAAAAATAGGGTTATGGGCGTTCCCAGGTAAATACCTGTTTGTTGGAGACTGTGCTATGGAATGCGGTTGCAGGTAGAGCCGAGGAGGTTGGGATTGCAGGTTGCATACGCCTGGGTGGCAGACTGGGACATCAATGGCGGATTGGACGTATTTTTCATGCAGAGACTTTCGCTATTGGTTGCATAAAAAACAAACAAAAACATCACTTTCGTTGGTTTTTAATGAAAATTTGTGGTTTTTCGGACTTTTTGGCGCTTTTTGTGCTGACGTCAGCATGATGTCACCTTGTCCTATAGCAAGGTACGGCGGGTAACGTGGCGCCTGACGTGGATGGGTGACGGGGTAGCCACGGCGGACTGTACAGTAGCGAGGGTGCTGACGCAAAAGCCGACGTGGGGATGACGTGCGCGGCGGGGAGGACGAGCGGTAAGTGGTTTCCATCGGACCGCTTTTGGTATGGGGATGGTTTGTGTCAGCGCAGGCCTGATGCAATCGAAATGGGCCACGCGTCCCTGCGTACGGCGGCAAAAGCGCTTTCTATCGGGAGCTAACCCTCGTACAGCGGGGTGGCTCCGATATCAGCGTGAGCCATCGGATCTGCAAGGCCGGATCGGAGGGTTGACGGGATGTGTAGGTGTTGGTATGATACGGCGCGGGGACCCGCCCGTATATTTAATATTATAAAATGCCGCGGGGGTAAAAACTTTGGGTTAATGGGTTTTGTGGTTACACGGGTAGGCATGGTTATTAATTCAACCAAAGGTTAAATTAATCCCGAGTAAAGGTATATGCGCGGGGTGCTTATGTATGGTTTATGTGTGGGGGGGGGACTATGGTTATTTATTTAACTAGACGTTAAATAAACCCGACGGTTTGCACGCGGAAGGGTTATTATTAAAGTCCCAAGTGGACTTAATAATCCCCAAACTTTGTATTATATGGCTATACTTGCCAATGGGTAGGGGTATTTATATTTTTGGGTTTTTATACAATTTTTGTAAAATAGGGGTGGGGAAATAAGAGAGGGAGCTAGATAATAAAGTTAAATGTTAATGTGACTTTATGGAATGAAACTATAAGAACAGATGCTAAGTTTATAAAGTGAAAACTTAGGCATAAGAAAAATGGAAGGACTATGGAATGATGATTTTTACACAAGAAATGTGGCTTCTTTCCACTAAGTAAACTCAGAGTTTAACTTAGTATTTCTCATAGAATGAAGTGAAACAGGACTATTGGGCAGATCCCAAGGTCCTTGAGGGGATGTTAGTAAAAGATTTCTGGGGGAATGATGGGGGAATTAGTCATGCTTCCATTGTTCTGCAGCCAAACAACTGCCATGGTCCTTGTGTCATTGATGAGATGAGTCCTTGTTGACAAGGCAAAAGATCACAACCTTATTTCTGCAACCTCAAACTACCTACCCAGCCTAATGCACCTAGCATTTTTTCTTCATTTTCATTGGGTGCATTTGAATTTGCAAACCCTGATTCTCCTCTTTTCTTTTGACTGCCCTCCTATCTAGGTCTACCCTTATCTCTTCCAAGGGCCCAGATTAAGCAATTGGGCTCCTTATTTTCTCTATATGTCTACTTATCTGCCAAGCTTGAACTATTTGGACAGATATTCTTTCTCTATTCTACAACAACAAATTTAAATATGGAATGGTCCAGATTGAACTGTTGGGCCATCCATCAAGTGTGGTAAGCAACAATATTTGCACATTGTGATCTTGCAAACAAAATAGCAGTGGCATTTTAACTGGCCACTTTCCTGGTCTTTTGGTTTGGGGTTCATTTCTATTATTCTTTCTGACCAATTTACTCTTTTTGCCCTTTGATTTTTCTTTTAGGGCATACCCTCTTTACATTTTTTAATTTTCTTTATCTGTATACAAAATATGGAACCTTTGCAGCATGGAAAGGATGAACATATTTGGCACTTCCCCAGTCAATCATGAAAAATGAAACCTATTGGTATAGGAACCTAACAGGTTCAATTTAAATATTATGCATTTTGAGTTTTTTTTTTTTTTTCCAACAAACTTTTACCAAATTTGAAAAAAAATCAAATATATTAACTAATTACTTTTTTCATAAAATACAATACTAAGTCGCAACACTCCATATTACACTTGTTTAAAAGTTACATTAGCATTATCTTTATTTTTCACAGCTAAACATCTTTTATGATATTCACTAAATATTATTATCCCTACCGCAAGGCAAGTAATAACTTATTTGATTTGTGTTGACTTTCAATTAGTTGGACAGTTGACCAAAAATTAAATTAGATTTTTCTAAAGTTAACATTAAAGTATTTGGTTTTATTTTTGTTTATTGACAATTCGATTTATTTATTTTCATTTCTATTGGTTAAGAACCATAGAGTCTTATTGTGTCATCATTGTACTTGGCAATATGGTTGTCAATGCATTCAATGGACAGTTTATCGTACTGGTTGATTATTTGCTGACAATGGCTCGTACATTCTATATTGTTCAGAAACGGGTTTTCATGAAATTACTTGCTATATTGAATTCCTCAGTGTCGCATACCTCGATTCCAACGTTTTAATTCCCTTCTTCGGATGCAATGATAAAACTTGCCTCTTCATTAATCAACCCTCCTAATCCTGTTAATTACAAAAAAATCACTTATAAGAAATTTTGGAGCTAAAGTCTCGACTATAAGGCTTGCTTGGATTATTTCATTGTTCACAATTGCCAACAGGTGAGCTAGAGATGAAATGACGTGCCATGATTTCAATGGGTTCACGTTGCAAGATGCGGTCGTATGATCTCCCTTCCTCAACCATGTACGTAGGCATTAATAATTCCACTCAGTCCTAAAATGATGTTACAAAAAACGTTTTTTTGTATTTTTTAGCGTATTTGAATGGTATTAAAAAAAATTGAAAGGTCATTTTTTACAGGAATGAGAATATTGCAATTGTCATTTTGATATTTAAAAATTAAGAGTACCCATCAATATTGTCATTTTGATATTTAAAAATTAAGAGTACCCATCAATATTGTGATGTATTATAGTCCATTTTTAATTGTTATAAAATGTAAAGTTGTTTTCCCTTCTTTTTATGTTGCTTAAATGAATTTGTAGACGTCCTTTATACTGCATACAATTTATAGAGTTAACACATTGATATAACTTGAGGGCATGGCCTTTGTCCTTCATTTTTCTAGTCTTTCCATGATATTTTAAAAGTATTAAATGATATTTCATGAATATATGTCAACGTAAAATGAAGGAGACTGAAAACTATTGTTGTCATAAATTTTTCTGCTTTATATCCCTGCATTTAATGATATCACACTATTCACGCACTACAAGAGCCCATGTCAGCCCAAACAGTGTTCATGATTTCAAGGTTTCACTTTTTTTTATTAAAATGTGTGTGGGGGATATAGATAGTCAATACCATCATGCTTCATCTCCATCATATAAGTTCAATTATTTTTATGACATAGAACAATTTTTAGCATTATTAGAGGGATGTATAAAGCATGAAAATGTAGATAAATCCATCTATTATAATAAGTATGGTTCAAATCTCACTATTACAATAAGCAATATTGAAATCTCAATTAGAGAAATTGAGATCCACCACATGAATTCTATAATGATGTTCTTGTCACAATTCAAGTTATTTTAGATGCACATATATTAATGAATATTCAGGTACATGTAATAGGCAGATCTAAACTAGATTCAATTCTCACTGTATATACTACAAGCATATACGTTATTAATGACGCTAAATATATAATGGTCAAAGTTCAATTAACTTCAAATCCAATTCATTTAACTTCAAATCCAAGTGTGATATTCAAGCATATTCGTTATTTATGGCTTTGCTTTGCTATTAGTGTATACGCGAAATATATATAGTGAATGTATGGATGAGCTTTGGTCATCTTGCTACGGAATAATAAATTCCATAATTATTATATATCTATTAAATGGAGGTAGTTAGATTTAAAGTGATTTTAAATTCAATATTATCTATATTAAATAATAAATGTCACTGCCATTGTAAGGAGGTTGTTGGACTTTAGATGCCTATAAATTCAACACTATCTATTCACTATGTTTTATCTCTTCTTGTTTTTCTTCTAGCAAGGGTGTTTATAACCCCATTTTATGTAACTCACAACACATCAATAAATACCTAACAGAATGCATAGGAATTGGAATTATTGAATCTGGAATTTGTTGCACTATGAAAAATCAATCAAGTTGGATTAATCGCCGCACTTTTAAAAATAAACCAAGTGGATTAACTTGCCATTAAACATATGACTAATGGTTTACTTGATGTAAAGTTATTGATTTAGATGTTTAATAAGGTCTAAGAACTTTGGTGTAATGGAAAAAGTCAACAAGATATAAAGTTTTTTAAAACTTTCACTCAATAATGAATCCTATCAATTAATCAAGACCTTGTAAACATAAAATAATTACCAAACCATAATACTAACCACCCACACAACATAAGGTCATTGATTTGAAAATTTACTAACAACTAATTCAACAAAATACTCTTATATATAAGAGTTATAATAACTAAAATATATTAATAATTCAAAATAATTTTAATTTGACATTTATTGCATTTTAGTATAATAAAATTTAGTTAAAAGTCTATTTTTATTAAAATTTTAAATATTAAATCACATCAAATAAAAATAATAATTCTACTTTGATCATCAAAATAAATTTCATCTAATTTTCACTTATACACAATTAAGGTATGTTTAAAAGAAAATAAAACTAGTACAACCACATTAAAAATATTAATGTGGCTAAGGCTTCATTTATATCTACCATTGATAAATATATAACAAAAAAAACTATTGCAACAAAAATATTATTATTAAATTCGATTTTACTTAACCCTTAAGAATCCCACGTATGTAAGTGTTGAAGAGTTTCTATCCTTTACAACCAAGATATAAGACAAATTTTCTAAAATTAGGTATGCTTTCAAAATCCCTAGCGAGGAGCCCACTTAGCACAAATCTATTTTTTTTAATTTATTAAAAGTTAATCCAACCTAACAAACTCTGTGGCACAATACAGCAGTTGAGAAGCATTGAGACGAAGCAAATGCTGAGCATATTCCCTTGAGAATCAATCTAGGTCGTCAATTAAAAAAATCAACAGATCCTCATCCACCTTAAGTTGAAATAAGAAGTCTTCGGCAATAATTTCCACACGTACAAAATTTTAGTTGTGTTGTAAAAAGGAAACAAAAAATTACTTTCAAAACTAACTCCATGGTAGAGATTCCTTGTTGATTATCATGTGTAGGTTTGGGCATGATGTTATGTTTTTAGTGGCATATATATGTGTGTGTGTGTAACTCTAGCTTACTATGAAATATTTAATTACATTTAAAAATATCAATAAAGAAATAAGACTAAACAAATATTCATATAATTCATTTTACAATTTATTATTGTTAAGAGCATTTTCTACAACACATCATGCAATCAAAATATTTTATTTAAACTAAGTGGCAGGAAACGCTAGCTATATGGCCTTGTTTAGTACACATAAAATGATAAACAAGGCCGCATAGTTAGCGTTCCGTGCCACTTAGTTTAATTATTGAACTCTGAACGCTTAGTTTAATTATTGAACAGTGAAAAGTATAAACCAATTGCCACATTTGAACAAAGGCTACATTGTAGATACTATCATTGAGGATAATCGAAAAAAATGTAATCTTTATAATGGGCAAAGTATAAGCCTTACTGTTAAATGTCTATACAAACAACGGATCAAGGATCTATACAAGTTTTGAAATATCTATTTAAAAAAAAAAAAAAAAAAATCTTTATTAAATAAAAAAAAAAAAATATTATTTATAACTAAATTTAATTTTTAAATATAAAATAAATTTAAATTTAATATCAATTTATGTTAGCGAAGCTAGCACAACGGAGTATTGCATAGCACCAGCGCTTCAACTCTTATTATGAAAAATATATATATATGAGAAAAAGCTACGCTATTAAAAATAAAATTAAAAACTTTTCAATTTCACTTTTGTTTTTAATCACTCTTTTACCAATATGTATTCAAATTGGGCGGTAATCCTTGAATGAATGTGCGAGTATCTAGAGCTTTTCAGCCCTTTTGTGGATCTCTAAACTTTTATTTCATCATCATTGTCTGTAAGAAGTCAATTACAAATATCTAATTTTTTATTTTTTTAAAAGACTAACGTAGATGTAGAGTTTTTTTTTAATTACATGGTGAATCGGTAACTGCCAATCTTAATCTATGAGAGACCTAGGATCAATCCTCGTAGTTGCCACTATAACACCAAGAGTACATCCAACTACCTGCAAGTCGATATATTAAGGTCTTATGGTTTTAGCAACGCGTCCAATCTTAATCTATGAGAGACCTAGGATCAATCCTCGTAGTTGCTACTATAACACCAAGAGTACATCCAACTACCTGCAAGTCGATATACTAAAATCTTATGGTTTTAGCAAAGCGAGACTCTCTAGTCTTAATCTATGAGAGACCTAGGATCAATCCTCATAGCTGCCACTGTAACACCAAGAGTACATCCAACTACCTATACTAAGATCTTATGGTTTTAACAAAGCGAGACTCTCGTGCCGCCAAGGCGGGGGTGTCTTAAGGTGTCTTAATCTATGAGAGACCTAGGATCAATCCTCATAGCTACCACTATAACACCAAGAGTACATCCAACTCCCTATACTAAGATCTTATGGTTTTAGCAAAGCGAGACTCTCGTGCTGCCAAGGCGGGGGTGTCTTAATCTATGAGAGACCTAGGATCAATCCTTGTAGTTGCCACTATAACACCAAGAGTACATCCAACTACCTATACTAAGATCTTATGGTTTTAGCAAAGCGAGACTCTCGTGCTGCCAAGGAGGGGGTGGGAAATCTGCTTCTCAAGCATCCACCACAGTAGGCCAGTGTACTCAATGAGATTTGAACTACGGTCTCCCAGGCTTCGCCCAAGTAGACTTACTGTCAAACCACACATCATTGTACAACGTATACGTAGAGTTATAGATATGGAAAATATGTAAAAGGAGACAGTTTTGCAAATGCAAAGGTTATCTTTATCATAATGGAAGTTACCATTATTAAAATTTGTTTTTATGGATGAATAGTTTCAATTGGGTGGATTTGTCAATATATTTATTGTATATCCATCATATATAGCTAATAACTACGCTTAATGGAAACATTTCCATTACCTACCCAACTGTCTCGCACATCAATAAATGTTTTGTGTGCTCGCAGATATTTTGTAGAATTATTTAAGATTTTTTCAAAAAATAAAATATGAATGCTTAATAGTTAAATAACAATTTTTAAATAGGATTTCTTTTAATTAAAAATGATTTAGTCACCCAATGGGTTGATTTGAGATGATAATATAAATTGACGATAACACGCAGATGCATGTGGTTCAATTGAAATATCACTGACCATCTGGATTGTGTCCATACTAGCATTGATCTTGGAATGAATTTGTGACTCTCAAAAACTAATTTATTAAAATCTGATATAAAATAATGATCACAACGTCCACAGGCCCGATGCAGAAGAATTACGAATGAATCGAGCGAGTTACCCGAGGTGAAGTCAGTAGTGCAAACGATCCAGTGGCAGCAGTGGAATCATGAAATCAATATTGCAAACGATCTAATTTCGACTGCACATAATCAAGAAAGATAGCAAGTACGACATACAATCAAGAAAGGTATTGTGTTGCAAAGTACATAACGATGGTAAAATAAGAATTTAAGTAAATTATCTAATTAAAATTGAAAAAATATATATATATATATTAATATTTACATTAAAAAAATTATTTCAATTTTTAGTTACTTAAGATTTAATGTCACAATCAATTTTTTTTTAAATACGTTATTACCTTAATGCAGCGAAGAATAATAAGAAATTACATTTCATAAAAAATTATAAATATAATAACAATGTTTTAAAAATTTTGAACTCGGTGAGAATTAATACCACATAGAGAAGGGGTGGGTATGGTTATACATTCTCCCTCGAAGTGGCAAACGAGAGGAACAAAGGTGCTAGTGACAATATTAAATATGCTTATGACCTATTTGATGGCATTATATGGTAGGGGTAAAGGTGAGTATTGGAGGGATCTAAACAATATTATATATATATTGAATTTTATCTGATTTTTTCACAGTAGTTTTAAATCTTATCATTTTAAGAACATCAAGAATTGGAATGGTTTTTAAATTTTTTATGATGTGTATTTATTATTTTTTAATATTTTATGATATGTATTTAGTACACTAAATGTATGGTTAAGAAAGTAAGCATTTTGTTGAACATATTAAATTTGGATTTTGGTTCAGGATTCATATAGATAAGTATAAGGTATGGAGTTCTTATGAAGTTCTTTAATAATTACCAATTATAGTTTTATAAAGCAAATAAAAAAGATTATTGAATTTTAATCTGTTCTTTATGCATAATTATATTTACATTTTGAAGTTAATATTTAAAAAGGGAAAATATATTAATATTATTAATATTTTTTTATTAATTAAAACAAATTAGATTTATTAATCAGTTTACTCAATACATTATATTTATTCATTTAATAATGAATTAAAATTTGAAATGTTTTATCAAAACATAAACACATTGCCACGAGAAAAAAGAGGATATAGACTATAGTTGTGATATATATAAGGATGTCTATGGGGTGTAAAGAAGACAGTGATAGCGTGTTGTGTTAAAGCACTCTATGGTGTAAAGGTCATCAATTTGAAACTTTGTGAGCAAAAATTCAAACATGCTAAGGGTTGGTGCGGCTAAGGCTAGGTGCAATCCCTGGGTGACTTTGATGACTTAGATGTCCCTGGGTCATGGTTACTCAAGCAATAGGTTGGGCATGCCAATCATCTCACGACTCACATACCTAGTTAAAAAATAAAATAAAAAATATAGGTGGAATACTATATAAGTAATTAATATATTTTTTTCTTTGGATAATTTGTTTCCATATGAGTAGGTGTATTTATGATGTCAAAATCATGTAGGGTTTGCACCTCATTGGAGAAATAACTCGAAATTTGCAACTGCCAATGAATTTAGACTCAAAAAAATAGACACAAATTTCTTCTACTCAATCTACAGAAAGGAAAACATACAATAGAAACACATGCAATAACATGCAACCATTCAATCACAATGAACACAATATTTTTACTAGGGAACCCAACTGGGAAAAACCCCTCCTCTATTTTGTATTAAATCATATGAGAATATGGATCTATTACAATGACAACTTCAATCCTTGAAGCTACACCTACACTGCAATATTGATCTCCTGCTCTGACCAACACTTAGCCAAAATAGGCCTCAGCCATCCTCTGATTTTCTTGCGCAATCCTTGAGGAAATTAGCTCCTAAAAGATAGGGAAATTCCCTATTTCCTTGCGCAAATCCTAGAGGAATTGATCACCTGCTCCAATGCAAAACCTAAACACTCAACTAGAATACAATTGTTAATTACAATGTGCCTTTTCCTCCAAATCAACTAGGCAATTCAAATTGCATGCATGATTAGGGATATTATTAGTAAATTGATTAGTTAACTTAGAGATAAGTGAGTTAGCAACAATTACTACTACTCAATTGAACTCCTACTGACTCTATTCATGACTAGAGCTCAAATAACTGAGTTTAATGAACAATAACTCCACTAGATTACTAGATCTTAGCAATCAACTCATGCACAACTCTACTTCTTGTCCATAAACTCGAATTAACTCACTTAACTATGTGACTTGGCCATGTCACTCTTGGTAACTGCAACTCAAGTCATCTTGTTGATGTGGAAATTCAAATTTCTCCATTTGACTAAGGCACAATTCAAATGAAGCCTTTTCTTGCTACAATTTGACCCTCCCTCTTAGCAAGAAAAGGGTTCTTTACCACTCCAATCTTGCTCCTATGGAACTCAAACTTGCCTCTTTACAAATCCATTGTCAAAATGTTTGCATCCTGCTCCTCTATAGGAATGAACTGTAACATGATGATCCTCCTATGCACACAATGATGATACCTAATGTCTATATGCTTGGACCTATCATAAAACACTGGATTTCCAAAGAGTTTGATACAACTCTGGTTGTTAGAGTGGATCAATGTAGGCTCCATTCCCTAACTAAAGAAACCAACTAGGATCTTCCTCATCGAAATAGCCTCGCATTTGCTTGACTATCAACCATATACTCGACCTTTGCTGAGCCGAGTGCTACAAATATTTATTTCCTATTGTACCAAGAAACTGTTGCTAACCCAACATTGAAGATAACTCTTAATGTGCTCTTCCTATCTGATGGACTCCCTGCCCAATCTGCATCTGTGAAGCCTTGGACCTTCACTCCATCTATCTGCTTGTACCATAAACCAAAATATAATGTGCCTTTGAGGTATCTGAGAACATGTTTTGCTGCTTTCTAGTGAAGCTTGATAAGCTCCACCATAAATTGACTAAGCTGAGTAACTGCAAAACAAATATTGGGCCTTATGTTCACCAAGTACATCAAGGACCCCACCAAATGTATGTAGATAGTTCCATCTACTGCCTCTCTTGTAGAAGCATCCTCTTTCCTCCTATTAGTAGTTAGAGGAGTGTCCATGGGCTTATAATCCTGCGTATGGAATCTCTGAAGGATCTCATAGGTGTACTTCCCCTGTCCAACAAATAACTCTTCATCTCCCTGCCACACCTCCAACATAAGGAAGTAGTGCATCAAGCCCATATCCTTCATCTCGAACTCTCTTACAAGGTCCTCCTTGTGAGACTGGATCAGCCTCTCATCTCATGTAAGTATTAAATCATTTATGCACAAGACTAAGCTGACCAAATTGCCATCTACCAAAATATAGTAGAGATTGGCATTTGCTTCACCCTTAGTGAAGCCCAATCCACTGAGATAGGAATCTATGCGAGTGTACCAAGGACGAGGTGCCTTCTTGAGACCATAAAGGGCTTCATCCATGTGGATATTGGTGGCCACCCCCCTATCTCACCTAGACCTCCAGTCTGTTTCATTTGTTTCTTCATTTATTTCAGCATTTACTATTTTTAGCAGTTTTTCGAGTCCTGAACTTCCAGAGCAGTTTTGACCCCCTAAATGGCGTTTTTTTAGGTATGTTTCAGGCCCATAGCCAAAGGTAAGGGCCTACGGAAAATATTGTAGTACTCGTAAAGACCTTTCCAACAAGGTATCGCATGCGCCAAACAAAGATAATATGACCAAGTTATGACCCCGGGATGTTCGCGGCCCAAATGACTTCAGTAGGGCCCCAAAACTCTTGGTGTTACATCTCCTGGGGTTAGGGTTTTGGTTTTTTAGGGTTCTCTCATGTTTTTCAATGATAAATAGGCCCTTGAGCCTCATTGTAACACAATTCAGAGACATGTAGCTGCCACATCTCTTCTCAGAGATAATTTACCATCACGCGAGCTAGTGTTATTTCCATTATGTTTGTAAGCATATTTCAATATATGATAGTAATGAAATGAAGTGTTATTTCTGCTGCATCTTTGTATTTATGATTATATTTGTAATTTGTTGCATTCTTGTTTAAATTCAGATCACTGGTATCAGAGTTGTTGGCTCTTTCTCTGTTTTTCTTTGCATGTCCCCAACGAGGTTAGGATATAAGGAGTTAGGGCTTGAACTGGTTGAACCTTTGCAAGACTAGCCTCATAAATCCTGACAGTCTCCCATGGGGGAAGAAAAGAAAGATGAGGGGGTAGGAGATCCTTTCAAAATATTGCTCGAAGAATCCCTTGAGTAACAAAGGAATGCGACGATGGACAACTTTGCCCAGATCCTTCAGTGGCTACCTAAGGGTGACGCATCTACTTCCAGCAGCTACTCTAGAAGCGCCACACCCTTTAAGGTACAAGTTAACTTTGACATTCCCATATTTGAGGGTCAGATAGATGCGACGCCGTAGATAAATGGTTAAATCTGCTAGAAGGATATTTTTCTATTCATGATTTTTCCAGCTTGGAAAAGATTACTTTTGTTCTTCTCAAAGTCGCCCCCCACGTCAAGGATTGGTGGGAAACCTACTGTGAGCAAAAGGATGAACGTACGCCCTCACTATTTTCACCTACACCCATTTGGGATTCATTCTAGGACACCATCAAGGAGCAGTACTACCTGTCGGGGGCTATGAGGATAAATACATAAAGTGGATCACACTATGATAGGGAAGGGACCAAGACGTGCTGGAATTTACCATTTTTTTCATACTCTTCACATGAACTTGGGTATCAAGGATTTTGAGAAACATTTGGTACTCAAGTACCACGGCTTCCTACACTGGTACATCCAAGATGAGATGGAGTTCCAGGATATCTCCTCACTCGGCACAGCATACCGATACGCTGTCAAGATTGAGCAAAAGCTTAAACTCAAAAAGAAATGCTTTGGATCTATGAATCTGAAGCAAGGGAAACACGCCCCCAAACTGTAGAGCAAAGGGAAAATCCAAGGCGAGATGACCCAGGATAACCCATCGAAGCCGCAAGCAAAGAACAACACCACAAAGATAAAGAAGGACACGGGAAAGTGGTGTGAGTTCCATAAGAGCTCCACTCACAACACAAGTGAGTGTCAGGCCAAGTAGTCACTAGTGAATCTGAACCTGACAAGGGGAATGACAAAGGGAATCAGATCATTAACGCAGAGCCCAGTGCCACTATGGCCACCACCAAGATCCAGAAGAGGGGGAGCGCCTATTCCACCCACAGATGTGGGTGAAGGTTTCTCCAATGCAATTCATTGTCGATAGCGGGAGCCAAAAGAACCTCATTTCAGTAGAGGTCCTGAAACAATTGGGCCTACCAACTACATCACATCCGCAATCATACACCATCAGGTGGCTTCGCCAAGGAAGAGATCTTCCCGTCAGCCAGCAGTGTCACCTTCCCTACAACATCAAGCCCTTCATAGATGAGGTATTGTGTGATGTTTCTCCTCTTGAAGTTTGTGATGTATTATTAGGACAACCATACTTATGGAAGTGACATGTTGTATATGAGTCTAGACCTCGCTCTGTTATTATTTCTTTGGGTACTAGGTTATACAGGATACCGGAGGTGGCCCCACCTACCGTCAACTCTTTGATCTCTGCTCGACAGTGCAGTAAGGTCATCTCCCAGACTCGGAAACTTTTTTCTCTCTGATTCACTCTCAAAGTAAGGAGAAGGTCATAGCCACATCCATGGCCCCCAGGAAGGGTTCCTCCAAGCAACAAAAGCAAGTGGATACGGTCGTGGAAGAATACAGGGACATCTTCTCCTCACCCACAAGGGTACCCTTGCATTGTCAAGTCAAGCATTCAATCGATCTGACTCCCGGAGTACCTCTACCCAATGGGTTGATATATAACCACTCCATTCTGGAAAATGAAGAGATCACGCAGGAAATCCAGGTGTTGCTACAAAAAGGGCACATCCGACCAAGTTCCTCGCCTTGTGGGAGCGGGATTGTACTTGTACAGAAGAGGGATGGAACCTAGAGGCTCTGCATTGATTATCGGGCACTAAACAAAATCATTGTCAAGAACAGGTATCCAATCCCACAGATTGATGGCCTGCTAGACCAGATCAATGGGGCCAAGTATTTCAGCAAGATCGATCTGAAGTCTGGGTATCACTAGGTTCCAATAGAGCCCACAGATGTATGGATGATCGCCTTTAAATCCAAGGAAGTGTAGAAAATCCTGTAGGTTCACAAGCTCATGCAATGTACTAAAGCACAGGACGAGAATCTACTTCTTCTTTCAACCGACGGAATCCAATAGATTGATAAAACCAATATGAACAAGAAGAAGATAAATCAATGGCACATAACACAAAATGTATCTAGGGAAAGCCATTGCTCAAAACCCCACTATCTGTATTTCATATATCAGAAATATGAGTGAAGATACAAATCTTGTTCTCACTAGAACAATTCCACACAAGCACGCTCAACTCTCTCAACTCACAAGTTATCTCTTGGCCAATACTTAGCCAATTTTGCAGCTCTCCAAGCCCCTAATCTCTTGCATCATTACTAGGATGAATAGCTTGTATTTAAAGGGAATTCATGCTTCCAAAATTGTACAATCCACACATAGGATCAATATTTGATGCATGCATGATATTTACACTCCAGTAAATAATACAACTGATAGTACATTGTCCTTGCACTCTAGTCTCAACTTGGTCTTTCTCTGAACTGACATGCATGAGTTTCTCATGAGGGAATCTTCAGTTAACTGGAGTAGCACTAGTGCACCAACTTACTGTTAGTCCTTTATTAGTTCCTCAAACAATTTGGAACTAATTTAACTAAACTTAACTCAGTAAACAGAGTGATCTAATTTCCAACTCAATTTAAACTCATATTGGACCACTAAAACTTAGGGAGAACATATACATGACTTCAGAAAGACTTCCAACTAAAAATTCCTAAGCTAATTAAGTTAATTAAACTTAATTAACTATTTACAAGTTGCTATGAGAATAGAATTCAATTTTAATTCTTAGTTTAATTTAAGGACAAATTAAATTGGAATTTCTTGTTGTCATTTCTCAACATTCCATCTCAACAAGAAAATGATTATCAGCTACCCCGATCCTGTCTCTATGAAACTTGAATTTACATCTTGACAATGCCTTTGTCAAAATGTCAACATCTTGCTCCTCTGTGGGAATGTACTCTAACAAGATAATATGCCTCAATACACAATCTTTGAGATGATGATATTAGATATCAATATGCTTGGACCGATCATGAAAAGCCGGATTTTCAAATAGTTTTATGCAACTTTGATTATCACAGTAAATCACAGTTGGATCTATTTGTTGACCAAACAAACCAACCAGGAAAACTGAACAGACCATAAATTTTGCAAAAATTGACCAATTTTGGCTCAGAAAGAGTCATTCCTAGATTATTTGGATGTTATAAACACAATGGAATAGGTTGCAGAGGCAGAAAGACACTTTTGTATGTGATTTTTCTACGTTGAAGTTTAAGGAAGCCTAGGGCCACCTGGCGATGAGGTCAAGCCTAGATCAACTAAAGTCCAATTGCGAAGCTTAGATAGTCATTTTTGGGGTTTTGGGGTCTTCTGAATCAAATGGAGTAGGTTGCAAAGCCATTGGAGCAGTGCAGGTGCATGTAATAAGAGAATTGACCATTAATCCAAAGAGGGCCTAGCCATTGAAGCAGGTCCAAGGAGATGTAGCCCAGGAGGGGTGAACTCCTTTACCAGCTTTGTGTTATAATTTGTTGTGTTTTACTTATCTGCAATTTAATTGCTATATATGTGTTTAAAATAGCTAATTAACCTCATAAATTGCTCATAAAATACACTCAACACTTGACACGTAATTCCTCACATTTCGGTTAATTTGAGACGATCCTAAACACATTTTTTTTTTAATATTGATGAGGGAGCTTCCATAGCATTAATAAGTTTTCCCAACATTCAGATCAAGTTGGTATCAGAGCAGGTTCGCTCATTTTAACCCTGAGATGGTTTGCCAAGATTAGCTAGAAAATTAGCTATTGCTTTTGTATTTGTGCAAGGAGAATTTAACTGTGTGCAAGTTTATGTGTGTAAGTTGAAGAAGGGAGATGGTCTGAGATGCTTCTTTGTTGAGAAACTTTTTGAATATTTGTGAATCTTTTTGATGCATTACAAGTGTGATGGCATCTTCAACAAGTGATGTTTCTAATCCATCTTCCTTAGTAATACTCTTTGATAAAGAGATGTTGCAAGAGCTTATCATCATGAGAGATATGGTGCAAGAGATGAATGAAGATAGGAAGAAGAACACTATACTTCAAGAGTAGTTGATGGCCATGAAGGAGGAGAAGCAAGAGCTTCTTGAAAAGATGCATGAGATGGAGATTTAACTCCATGATGCCAAGGAAACCCTAGCCAAGTATGTGCATGAAAATGAGGTATTCAATTCAAGTTTATCTTCAATTTCCTCTCAAAATGAATGTTTTGGTGCTTTTGAAAGACAAACTAGAGGAAGAGGATCCAAATTATTGATGAAGATGGGTTATGAAGGTAAAGGGTTAGGCAAACATGCTCAAGGCATAGTTGAGCCAATTGTTGTTGAGGAAAGGCCTAGCTATTTGGGTCTTGGTTATGGACAACATGATGGAGAATGCTCCAAAGCCAAGGAGGCAGATGAAGGTGTTCCGAGAAGGACTTTCATTATATGTTCATTACCTCAAGCTTGTGAAGTTTGTGTTCATGAGGAATGCAAAAGTTTTATACCGACTTTGCAAGAAGATGCTCATAAGCATGCAACTAGTGGAAATGGCAAACAAGAAGATGTTGAAATCTCTAAGGTCATTGAAACCATTGTTGGTATTCCGAAGAGAGCCACCACCTCATCAAATTCACCTCCTCAAGAAGGCGACAAAGGTGAATGTGCAAGGTATAAATTTGTCTTTAATCAAGTTTCTTTTGATTATGATAAACATGGTAAATCTTCACATAAGATTTGGAGAAAAATTACATGTTCTTTTTGTGGTTTGAATAACCACACTGTTTTGAGGTGTTGGAAGAGGATAGCCATACACTGGAAACTTTCAAAACAAAAGAGACAGAAAGCCAAAGTTCCATTGGTTAGTGGAAACCATGTTGAAAAGAAGATGCAATTATTTTTCACTCATTACCACAAGCAGGGTCAACTTGTAGACAAGTGTTGGACTTTGCATCCAACAAGTCATCCATGACATTTGAAGAAGGTGGAGAGAGATTTTGGCAAGAATGGAAAAGAGGATTCCATAATTGATGTGGGTCAGGATGATACACATGATGAAGTGCAACTGAAAGAAGCACCATTGAAATGGTTTGGAAAGATATGGCTAGCTTTCTTAACCAATTAAGGCCTTGCATTTATTTTGATAATCGATGCAAATCTTCCCTTATTGAGGCATTTCCTTGTTATTTGGATGCATTTCCTTTCTCTTGAAAGTATGTTGCATATTGCATGAAGCAAGATGTTGGAAAAGTAGAGTTATGTTGACTCACTTAGATGCAACATATATGGCAATTTTCAACTACAAATTTGCATGCATGTTGCATTCTTGAACTTGCATGTTTGAGCTAGGAAGGTGTTCGAAAGTGGAGTATGTTGACTCACTTTATTGTAGCAAATTTGGTCATTTCAACTCTTTAAGTACTCGTACATACCAATGGGATTCTTGTACTTGTGATTGTACTTGTGAGAGAGTTAAGAATTTTTATACATGCATGAGAGTTTGTGTGTGTGAACAATCGAATTTTTAATAGTTTCATTGTGCTTGAACATGCATGAGTGATTGACTTGTGTTGGTTGATTGCTTTATTAACATGTATGTTGTCAACTTGAGAATGTTGATCATTTGCACATGCATGAGTGTCGTCTTGTGTGGTCGATTGATTGTTACATGTATGTTATATCGACTTGGAAGAGTTGATTTTGTCTCCAAAGATCAAAGGGAGATGTGACAAATTGTTTCATGAGAATGTGGAATTATTGTTGTAAATCGTCAAGTTGTTATACATGATTTTGCTTGACTTGAAAGTCAATTGTTTGAAGAAGCATGTTTTTTCGACTTGTGTTTATTCGATGGTTTATACACCAATATGTAAGAGTACATGGTGATTTTCACATGATGTGACATTTGTTGCTTTGAAGAAGCAAAAGAAAGAGGTCGTCAAGTTATATTTTTGCATGAGTGTTTTTCAAGGTTAATGGTGTTTCTTGTGACAAGATGTCACGGGATTTTGAAGGCTCCACGCTTGAGCAAGAGGCTCATGATTAGCCTTCATTCTCAAATCATGACATGAGCAGCATGTTAATACTGGAGGATGATGGAATCAAGAAGTGAAAGTGGACAAAAATGCTAAAAACAATTGCAGCCATTGTAGACCATTTGATGTGTTGACGCCAAGAAGCGAAAGAGATGGCGAATGCATCCTTCCATATGTGGAATTTGGAACCGTGGAGGTAAAATAATGGTCATTTATTTTCTTGTCATTATTGTATTGGAACTCATTGTTGTAGTTCACTCAGATCGATTAACTTGGAAAAGTGGTTTCCAAGGAGAAGCTTGCATCAAATGCATGTGTTGCAAAGGAGGAACATGATTCTTAGTGGGAAGGCCATTAGTCAGCTTACAAAGCACTGAGGGATCGCTTTGGTACAACAAGGTGTTTAATCAGCAAGAAACCAACAAGTGTTGGATTGGGTCAGCAACAAAAGGAGAACATTGGTTGAAGTACCAAGCCATTTGCAAGGCAAGGCATGTCAGTGAACCCAAGTTCATGGAGATTTTTCCAAGTAGAATCAATTGATAAAATTGGGAAGGATAATAGTATTTAGCTCTCATCAGATAACCAGCTTTTGTGGTTCCAAAAGCCTTTCAGTGGGAAGGAGTGATCGAAATCTGGATTAGGGGCAAAAATTTGCTCAAAAATAAAAGTGCTCAGCATTGCTCAAAAATTGAACAACCGCGTACGTCTCGGTGATATGATCCCAATGGAACTCATTTCACTCAAAATGGAGCTCGTATGAGAAAGATAAAGACTTCTATCCACTTTGTCAAACATCAAAATTTTGGGTACAGGGTTGACTGGGATGCTGACTAGGCATCCGTACAGCCCAATTAGCAAAAAGAATATTCTTGAAATATTCTGACAGGTGGCTCAATCGGATTGTGACAATTGTCGGCATGTTATTGGTCAAAGGCATTTGAGGTGGACCAATGAGACGCTGATAGGTGGCAAGCCTGGAGGCCGCCACGTGCCCTCTCAAAGGTCGTGTAAAATGTTATTTGGCAGGCCAGTGGAGTCGAACCCACGACCTCGCCCACATAAGCCCCATGCTTGACCTCTATACCGCAACCATCTGACTTAACAAGCAATGAGCGTGACTTTTATTTAAAGAGGTAGCACATGGTGGTTGGGGAAGGAGAGGGCCAGCCCCCTCCGCATATGACCGACACCTCAAAACTGAAGGCTAGCGCTTAACGCTAACCCCACATTTAGTTAACTAAGTGGGGATTAATATTAATAAAAACATGCTTATCCATTAATTAATCATGGATTAAGTTGGCACAGGTTTTAGCAGGCCCGATAAATCCGGCGCTGCTCCAATTTTGGTGGGGCTAACTGGAGTTTCTCTAGATTTGGTGGAGTTTTCCTAAGGAAAACTAAAGAGACCATAAAATTTTCAAAATTCGACCAATTTTGGCTCAGAAAGAGTCATTCCTAGATGATTTGGATGTTTTAAACACAATGGAATTGGTTGCAGAGGAAAAAAGACACTTCTGTACATGATTTTTCTATGTTGAAGTTTAAGGAAGCTTAGGGCCACTAGGAGAGGAGGTCAAGCCTAGATCAGCTGAAGTCTAATTGTAGAGCTTAGATAGTCATTTCTGGGGTTTTTGGGTCTTTTGAATCCAATGGAGTAGGTTTCAAAGCCATTGGAGCACTACAGGTGCATGTAATCATAGAATTGACCATTAATCCAAAGAGGGCCTAGCCATTGAAATATGTCCAAGGAGACGTAGCCCAGGAGGGGTGAACTCCTTTATCATATTTGTGTTATGAGTTGTTATGTTTTACTTCTCTGTAATTTACTTGCTATACATGTGTTTAAAACATCTAATTAACCTTATAAATTGCTCATAAAACACTCAACACTTGACACATAATTCCTCACATTTTGGTTAATTTGAGATGATCCTAAACACATTTTTTTTTTTAATATTGATGAGGGAGATTGCATAGCATTAACAAGTTTTCCCAACATTCAGATCAAGAACTAATTGATGAGTACCTTGCAACAGGAGCAAAGGTCTCATCATAGTCAATCCCCTCTACCTGTGAAAAGCCACAGGCCATAAATCTAGCCTTATGCTTCTCCACACTACCCTCTGCATCTTGATTTACCTTGTAAAGCCAACGGGAGCTAACCATTGACTTGTCCTCTGGTCTCGGGACCACCTCCCAAACATTGTTACAAACTATCGAGTCATACTCCTCCACCATGGCATCAACCCAAACTGGCTGTTGCACTACTTCCTTAAAGGAAGATGGCTTTGTCACAACAAATTCGTCCATAAGAGCCATGTATCTAGTGTACCTCTCAGGTGACCTCCTCTACCTGCGTTGAGAAGTGGGTTCACCCACATTCTCTTGTGAATCATCCAACAATCTGTCGGTCTCTATGGTGCGCTTTCTTCCCTCTATGGAAGACTCTGCCTGAGTGGATGTCTCCACTCCCAGATCCTTTACATGTGGCTGCTACACATCAATCTTAGGCTCCTCAACCTTGGGAGCTAAAATCTCCCCATCTGCATGTATCTGAATAACCCTCTCAAGGGAAACTTGCATGGCCTTCTTCTCACTGAATTTGACATCCCTACGAACCATTGTCATCCTATTGGTTGACAAGTACACCCGATAGTTGTGAGGTGTATCAGTGTACCCCACAAATATCCCCAACTCTGTTGTCAGCTCAAGCTTCTTCCATGCAGCTTTGGTCACATGGAAATATATCGATGACCCAAAAATCCTAAAGTGACCAACATCTGGCCTCTTACTAGAATAAGCCTCCTCTGGTGTCTTCAACTCAAGTATCTTATGTGGGCTACGGTTCTAAACACAAACTGATGTGTCGCATGCCTTAGCCCACAAGTGTGGTGGTAGTCCCTAATCATGCAACATCGTCCTTGATGCCCCTACTATGCTTATGTTTTTCCTCTCGGCCACCCAATTCTACTGAGGGTTATGGGGTGTTGTCAACTCCTGTTTAATCCCTTCCACTGCACAGATGTTCTTAAACCCATTTGAGACATACTCACCACTGTTATCACTCCGTAGAGCTTTAACCTTCTTGCCCGACTCTTTCTCCACCAGTGCTTTAAACTCATAAAACTTTGTGAAAGTTTTATCCTTTTTCTGCATGAAAAATATCCAACATTTACGAGAATAGTCATCAACAAATATAACATAATACATGTGTTTGGTCGTGAATGTTATCGAGAATAGTCCACACACATCTGAATGGAATCACTCTAGAATAACCTCTGCTCCAATGTCTCTATCGTGAAAGGAAGACTTGGTGTATTTTCCCAAAGTACACCTATCAACTTTCTCAAGTGTACCTTTGGGAAGACCGGTAAAGATGTGCTGCAATATCTTCAAAGCCCCATGTTGCAAGTGGCCCAATTGCATGTGCCACAACTTGTGAATGTCTCAGCTCTACACCCTCTCTTCTTTTTTTCTCAAAGCAACACACTCCTCTACCTCCAGATTATAGAGATTCTTCACCCAAATCCCTATCTTCTTTACTTGACCTATGGCTATGTGTCGAAGGAACACCTTTCCTTTCGAGAAGATTACATCATAGCCTCTAACCTCAAGAATGACAATGGATACCAAGTTCTTCTTCAGCCCGGGAACATACATAACATTATTCAAGGTGAGTTGAGCCCCATGCTCCCTCTGAAAATTAATCATGCCCAATCCAGTAACACCATACTTCCCATCGTGACGCATATCGATATGTATCTGGAGATCTTTCGCCTCCAGGTCACTAAATAACTCTTTGTCACCAGTCATGTGGAATGAACCTCCATTGTCTAGGTACCATACACTTCCCATCATTTATGACACCATACATGCAATGAGGGAAAAGTCCAATTTGAATTGAGATGCCAAAGCCTCACCCGCTCCTCCTCCTGAGGACTTCTTCTCTTACTTCTTGAGTGGATAATTTGTAGCAAAATGGCCTAGCTCATGACAATGAAATCACTTAACTTTCGTCATGTCTTTCTTCTTACGTCCATGATAAGAATTTGATTTGGAATGGGAATCTTTCCCTTTCCCTTTCTTCGTCGTAATTGCTAAGGCATAGTTCTCTTCATCATCAGTCTTTGATGAAGATCCATCCCTGGTGTTTCTCCTGATCTCCTCCTGCATCAAATCCGACCACAGTCGTTCCCAATTTGGCAGCTTCTCCCGACCATTGACAGAGTCCTAATAACTATGCCAACTCTTTGGGAGTCCTAGAAGAGAAAGACTCACCATATCATCCTCGACAACCATGATTCCAACATCCAAGTTTCTAACAACACTGAGTGAACTTAGTCAAGTATTTTGGAATCATCTAGCCTTTCTCCATTTTGATTTTTCGAAGTTTGTCCTTCAGTGCCAATTTCCTTTAGTCATCGATGTTCTGATACAAGTCCATCAATGTTTTCCACATAACATACGGAGTTTCCTTACCATGGAGACCCAAGACAATGTGGTCTCGAACTCCCTCAAGGATTATTCACCTCGCCTTCGCCACACACTTCTTCCATTCGGCCAAATTCTGTGCATCTGGTGTTGTTGACTTAGGAATTTCTTGATCAACGAATTCCTTCAAGCCGTTATCTTCTAGCACAACCTCCATTATGTCTCTCTAGGCTATAAATTTTGAGCTGCCTCCCAAGGCATACTCGAGTCGCAAATCATAGAATGCCATGTACCGATCGTGGAGTATGTATTGCAAATTCGAATTTCACCTATAACTGAAAACTCAAAACTTCGAAATCTCCTCTAGTATATTGTTCTCTACTCCGATACCATGTAGAAAATCCTATCGATTCACAAGCTCATGCAATTTACTAAAGCACAGGACAAGAATCTACTTCTACTTTCAACCAGCGAAATCCAATAGATAGATGAAAACAATATGAACAAGAATAAGATAAATCAATGGCACGCAACACAAGATGTATATGGGGAAAGCAACTGCTCAAAACCCCGCTATTTGTATTGCATATATCAAAAATATGAGTGAAGATACAAAGCTTGTTCTCACTAGAACAATTCCGCACAAGTATGCCTAACTCTCTTAGCTCACAAGCTATCTCTTGGCCAAAACTTAGCCAATTTGAAGCTCTCCAAGCTCCTAATATCTTCCATAATTCCTAGGATGAATAGCTTGTATTTAAAGGGAATTCATGCTTCCAAAATTGTGTAATCCAAACATAAGATCAACCTATGATGAATGCATGATATTTACACTCCCGTAAATAATACAACTGATAGTACATTGTCCTTGAACTCTAGTCTCAACTAGGTCTTTCTCTGAACTGACATGCATGAGTTTCTCATGAGGGAATATTCAGTTAACTGGAGTAGCACTAGTGGATGCATTAGTGCGCCAACTGACTGTTAGTCCTTTATTAGTTCCTTAAATAGTTTGGAATTAATTTAACCAAACTTAACTCAGTAAACTGAGTGATCTAATTTCCAACTCAATTTAAACTCATATTGGACCCCTAAAACTTAGGGAGAACATATACATGACTTTAGAAAGACTGCCGACTGAAATTCCTAAGATAATTAAGTTAATTAAACTTAATTAACTATTTACAAGTTTCTATGAGGATAGAATTCGATTTTAATTCTCAGTTTAATTCAAGGACAAATTAAACTGGAATTTCTTATTGTCATTTCTTAGCATGAAGGCCTTTTCGAATGGTTGGTTATGCCCTTCGGATTGACAAATTCCCCTGCTACTTTTGTGAGGCTAATGGATGACATCTTGCAGTGCTTCACCAACTTATTCATGGTGGTTTATCTGGATGACATCTTCATCTTCAACAAGTGTTGGGAAGAACACTTACAACACATTCGACAGGTTCTTCAAACCCTTCAGCAACACAAACTGTGTGCCAACTTGGAGAAATGCACCTTTTGCATGAGGCAGGTCCAATAATTGGTTTACATCATAGATGAGCATGGCGTGCATGTGGACCTGACCAAAATCAAAGTCATTTAGGATTGGCCAGCCCCAAACACTCTAATGGAGCTTCGTAGTTTTTTGGGCCTTGCAAATTTCTATCGGAGGTTCGTGTTTGGATTCTCCCATATGACTTGACCTTTGAGTCAGACTACTAAGGGTGGGGCGAAAACGAAGTTTGCCTGGTCTGAGTCCCAACAAAAGGCATTCATTGAGTTGAAGCACCGCCTCTGCCCTGCACCAGTACTCACACTGCCTGACATGCAACAACCATTTGAAATCGAGACAGGCGTCTCAAACTATGCTATTGGTGCAGTCCTCACCCAGCACAGGAATCCAGTGGCCTATCATAGTGAGACACTTTCTGATACAATTTAGAAGTACCCCACCTATGATAAAGAGATGTATTCCATCGTGCAGACTTGCTGACAATGGAAGCACTACATTCTGAGGAAGGAGACAGTCATCCACACCGATCACCGACCTCTTCAGTTTATATAGACACAAGGGAAGTTGCAGAATGATCATCATCATAAGTGGTCTACATATCTGCAAAAATTCCACTTGAACATTAAATACAAAAAGGGGGAAATACCAATCATGTTGCAGACTGCCTCAGTCGGCCCCCAGTTGCAGCATTGACTGTTGTTCTCAATTCTTGTGGTCACGATACCTATGGATGGCCGCAACTATACAAAAAATATCTAGATATTGCCTCGACATACCAGATGCTCGTAGTTGGCAAGTAAGTTCCTGATTTCCACTTCCAAGACACATTATTATGCAACCTGGGCCACCTTTGTGTTCCTTCAAGCGAGCGTGCCAAGATGATTTTGGAGGCACACCACAGTTGGTTCGTAGGACACTTTGGTTTGGAGAAAATTGTGGTTGTACTACAAAAGTACCTTTATTGGCCCAAACTCCGACTGGATGTCGGGAAATATATCAGATCCTGCACCATCGCCAAGCAAACCATCAAGAAGCAAGGCTTGTACACTGCTCTGCTTACTCTCAACCAACCGTGGGAATCCATCTCCATGGACTATATGTCTGGCCTCCCTTCTACCAAGAATGGTAATGACTGTGTATTTGTGGTTGTGGACAAATTTTCTAAGATGGCTATATTGGCGGCCTGTAAGAAGAGTATCATAATAGAGGACACTGCCAAACTCTTCTTTGAAAGAGTATGGGTTCATTTTTGGATTCCTCATACCATTATATCAGACCATGATAACAGGTTCCTAAGCACATTCTGGTCAAGCCTCTGGACACTATTGGACACCAAGCTCACCAAATCGACTGCCTTCCATCCCCAGACTGATGGCTAGACGGAGGCCATTAATAGGATGATAGTGCACATACTCCTAATGTACAACTCCAAGCATCCTCAAACTTGGTATGAGAGTCTTCCATATGTGCAACATAGTTATAATAGAGCTCTCCATAGCTCGACTGATCGCAGTCCTTTTCAAGTGGTTCTAGGATTTCAACCATTGTGTCCAATTGATGTTGCCATGCCTCATGCGACTACGCAGACAGAATCCACACATGTACTGTATGAGGCTGATAAAGTGAACAGATTTATTGAATGCATCCAACACATCCGCCAATAGGTTCATGACATCCCGGAGAAGTCAAATGCCAAGTACAAGCAGCGACATGATCAACATCAGGTGCCACACAAGTTTCAGGTGGGCAACAAAGTCTGGTTGCATTTGTAGAAAGAATGCCTTACTGGAGCCCATCGGAAGCTCAGACCACTCTGATATGGTCCTTACACCATTACCAAGGTTGTGGGAGACAATGCTTTTGAGCTCAACATTCCCCCATTCCTTGGCCTGCACCCAGTGTTCAATGTGGACCGCCTTCGACCATACTTCCCACCATTGTTGGACACATCAAACATTACAGAACAACTCACACCAACAAGGTTAAACTTAGACTGCATGGAATTGGCCACAACTAATTGAATTATGGACACACAGGTTAAGAACACTCACCAGAAAAATATCCAACTATATCGGGTTGTCAAAGTTGGACAACTCCTACACTAAGGCAATGGCTCACCAGGGACCAAGTTCAACAGAAATTTACTCACCTCATGGAGGCTCTGCACGTAATGGGGACCATTTCTTCCTAAGGGGGGAGGAATGATCTAGGTGAATATTGGTGTCCACCTGTTGGCTTTTTGGGGCCTCACCCAGGTTCAGAGTTAATTAGCCAAACAAATCCCAATACTACTGGCCTCCTCGACAATAGTCCGCGGAGCGCGGACTGAGGTCTCACCTAAAGTAGTATGGGAGGGTGTTAGAACCAAGTTCCCGCACCCTGGAGATGTATGATGAGTTCAACTAGTCCTTTGTTTGTCCCTGCACGCAGGTGGCTTTGTGCACCTTCTGTTCGCGACCTGATATCCCACCTTCGCGCAACCCTAACCAGGGGCTGTGTCGCGCTCTGCGCTATTACCTGAGATCTTATTTATCTTCTAGTATTATTTAAGCACCTTCGCCTACTCAAATGCCTTAATTTATACTTAACAATACAAAACATTCATATAGGTTCACGCAGTAAATAAACAGTATACTTGCAAATTATATTCAGCCATGCATTAAACCAGGAAAAGATACACAAAATTATATCAAAACTTCTCTTTATTGATTCTCCAACGATTACAGACTCAACCCACCCTACGCACTCAGCTGCAGACTACTAGGCCTTTGCGCACTCAGCTGCAGAGCCTTTTCCTACTCTACAACCCACAGACACACTTTACACTTCGACTCACTCACTTAGACTTCTCATTCGTTATTCCTTATTAGTTATCTTTTACACTTAGAGCCTCGCTCTATTTATACAATCCCATGGTCCGTGGACCATGGTAGGTCTATCCAGCCGACATTACATTACAAAATTAGGGCGGGCAACCCTATGACTCTATCATACTTTTGCGCCCCGTGCCTGCAATTCGCGAAGCTTTTTACAACAAGATTTGGTCAAAACTTGGGCTTTAAGCCCCAAAACATGCATTGGGGGGATTTCATGCCGAACAGGCCCCCAACACAAACATCGCGACTCGCCCTTGAGTCACTCTGTCGGCGTGGAGATCTTTGCGTGGAGTCCCTCCAACTGTTCTCGAACTGCGGCAAGTTCAACAGCACACTGAGTTGTTGCTTGTTGGATTTGTTGCATACATTGTTCCGAGACCTTTGTGTCGGGAGTGCTTCTCTGCATCAGTACATGCATCCCTTGCATGTGTGCGAGCTTGCCTTCAATTTATGTTGTGATGGTGAAGGCCTCGTCGATCCAAGGCTGAACACGTGCCTTCAATACTGCTTCCTTGTGTCTTGTTGCGTCCCCCTGCTCTTTTAGCGCTTTAGCCTGTTGCACCCGCGCGAGCCTCTAAGTGAGGATCACTGTCTGCACAGTTCCTCGGACGTTGTCATACTGCTATTGGAGTTCTCGCGCCTTTGTCTCTAAACGTTGGATGTTGGGGTCCTCTTGCAGATTTGTGAGTACCTCAAGTGATTCTCTCAACAAACTAGTGCAGTCTCACACTGTACCGCCAATCTTGTCCAGTCCCACTGTGATAGCGCTAGAGCGATGTTCTCTGACTTTTGGGGGGTGGATGGTTGTGCCTTCAATCGCAGCTCAGTGATCTAAAGATTCAGCTCTAGCTGAACCTTTGTCATTTCTTCCCTTATCTCGCAGACACCTGCTGCTAACCTGTGGATCCACGCCTTTGCTGGCATGTCTGTTGGGATGGCCAGCTCCGGGACGCTTTGGCAAGCGTTATCTATTACCTGTACCAGCTGTTGGTTTTGCAACACCACTTCGTTGCGCTGCAAGCTCACTTGTTCCATATTGATTTTCTGCTCACTGAGGACTTGCAGTGCGCGACTCTCCCTAGCACGCATTTTTGCAGTTATCCCATCTTGCAAAACATATAAGGTCTCTTGCGGGAGTGCAACCATATTGAGACCGAGACCTTTCAACGCGCTAACCATAGGCCTATCGGCCTCATTTAATGCCACTAGTGCCCGTTCCGGTAGCACTATGGTATTCGTCATCCGTGCACGCAACATCTGCTATGTTGTTGTTGAACCAACTGTGAGGCTGGTCGAAAGGGTACCAACCTGAGGAGGGTGCACCTGTAATTCCTGCAACTGCGCTTTGAGGGCCCCCAACACAATCTGGTTCTCCTGCATGAATTCTTGGAGAGCCTTAGAGGTGACATCGCATAATGTCTCACCGATGTCATGCAGATCCCCCTCAGTTAGGGTGATCGGGTCAATAGACAACTTCGATGCCTTAACCTTTTTACGCGACCCTGCCAGCTCCGTTGGGTGTTGACATTTCAACTGCGTTGATGCAGTTTGTGGGTCCGCACCTCCCTCTTCTGTCTCTGCTTCCTCCACTTCCTGTTGGTGCGAAGGCGTCATTTGGCCCTCACCCGCCTTCGCGGCTACCTCCTATGTTGCTGCCGCTTCTTGTTCCTGCTCAAGTGTTGTCTGTGTAGCATCCCGTGCTGCCCGCACTTCTGCTGCCACTACTTCCTTCCTTCGCTTTTTGGCCAACTGTGCGATGCACAGCGTGTCCTCGTCTTACTTTCTTCGTGCCACCGACTTCTCGATCGCTGCGACGTCTGGGGTGTGCAACTCCGACGGCCATGCCTCTAGTACGTTAAAAATGACGTCATATGTAGCTACAAAGGGTATCTTTATCCAATGTTTGGTCCGATCCGTTCGTGCTCTGATATAAATGTTATGCATGTCTACTTTGAATTCTGCAAAACTCTGCAGACTGTTGTAGACAGTGGGTGACAACCGCGGCTTACGGTTGATCTCCATTCTGAGGTTCATCTCCATGAACACCCAGAATATTTTACTGTCGCGGATCCTCTTGGCATCCTTTGTGGCCCAAAGTGAAGCATACTTCGCGGCCTTTGGCAGGTCACTATCAATTATGGGGAATTGACTATCCTCTAGTAATTCCCCTGCCACGAGCACTATGGACAGTAGAAGCCATGCATAGTGGAACGTTTTGCCCTGTTCCTGGGCTTCGCAGCAATTCTCTAAAAACTCCTTGCAGAGGAACTCGGACCAGTTAAATTGGACCCCCTCCACGCACTACTCAACCAGTGCTACCCTCAGTGCGGGTACTTTGTTTTTGCGACACTTGCACATAACCTTTCCTGCCAGGATTTGGGTTTCCATGCATACTGCTTTGTCCTTGATGTTGGAGATGGCATAGCCCCTCTTCTTCTTTTCCAGCGTGTACTTTTTCTTCATGGCCTCTGCGATTTCCAAGTCACTTCTCTTCCCCTCCGAGATGTCCGCCGGGTCCTCTCCTTTGCATGGGATTCGGGAGATAAGGTGAATCAAGTTTTCCATGATGGGGATGGGCTCCTCCAGCCACAAAAACCCATCATGCACCAGGCAAAGCAACTGCCTGATGATGAAAATAGTTATTGGGGCGCGGTGGAAATGCGGCACCTAGAGCAAATTTGGTAGTCCAGCATTTTCCACTCCGCACAACTACTTCCGCGGCTCTAATTCTATAACCTCCACCGTGGTGTTCTGCTTGGGATTCATGAGCGGCCTGGTCTCAAGGTGAGGGAACTTATCGTGGTCAGCGAGGTCCCAATCTTCAAATTTTAGGCTCGGCACCCCTCCCAGGTGCATGCCCTCAAACATAATGTTGTTTGGGAGGAGCGGGATCTAGAATGAGCTCTTGGTCTCGTCCAGGTCCTTGGGCACTTTAGCCTTTCCTTTTCGTGGGGGGATATAGGTAGGAAACTTTGTCAGGGGGTGCGCAGGCTAAGTTTCCTCATCCATACCTCAATCCTCGTCTTCGGCAATGATTAGGTCCTCCAGATATTCTTCTTCTTCATCGGTCTCTATGGTGACGACTTCCCCCTTCTCCTCCATTGACAACTTGGCGCGCAACAGGTTTTGTGGGGACAAACGTACGGGAACCATCGCTTGTTTTTCCTTCTTGGGTCTTGGCGTGAGCAGTGATTTCGAAATTTCTGTCACAATCCCAACACCTTCCGGAGCATCCCCCGCGGCTAGGACCTACGCGACCTCCTCGGCGATCATTTCAGTTATCTCCATAACATCCTCAGCTGATACCATCGTATCTGTCTAGAAATCTCGTACTCGCGAACTTAGGGGCTCAACCAACGCTCGGCACACAACAATTGGGAGTCTGCTCAATAGCTCAATTCGCAAATGACCAAGTGTTGTTTGTTGGACAACCCTTTGTGTTTTATAGTGCTTTTTGAATTTGAATTCGACCGTTCCCCCCAAATCTGGTTCATTAATGCTCCCCTGGTGGCAGATTTTTCCAAATCTTGCCCATAAATCACGTCTTAAATACCTACGGCCCGCTCCATTTGGTCTCAAGTCGAGCATCCCATCATGAATAGTGACTTCAACGGTCACTTTCTGGTCCACCCGTGCGGCAGCGCAGCCCCCTATGCGCGGTCACAGACCTTGTGACTCTTGGTTTCTGCGCGCAGCTCCCAGGCAGAATAGTTTATAGTCCCGCACTTCCTTTCAACTGCCTAGAGCGCTAAGACTATTCTTCCTTCGGCTAGTCAAGTTGTCACACCACCCATGAAAAGTTTCACCCTGTCATCCATCATGTTTCTTTGAGAATACCCACTTTTTATTGTTACAGTCGGCATCGCGCATTTTACCATCTGCAACATGCTACCCTCCTTAGCAATGTGTGGTCCAAGCCAAGGCATCAGACTGATCAATTCACAATGATAGGTCTTAAACCTGTCATCATGATTGTATGCATCCTACCTTATCACCCTGGTCTTTTTGCCGAGAAAATATTCCTTTATCTCATCCTCCAGCTTCTTGACTTCTGCGTCCACCAGAGCGCTTTTCTTCCTTAATCGTACCCTTTCTTTTTCAAGTTCTTGGAGTCTAAAATTTCCCTGTTGGATTTCTGCTTCCAAGGTTCCGCGAACCGTTGTATCTACCGGTGCTATCATGCGTAGTCTAACCTCTCCAAGTACTATAGGGATTACAACGGTTGCTTCATACTCCAGCCTTGACAGTGCATGCGCGGTCAGGTTCTTGCACACAGTCCTATAAGCCCATAGAACAGCCGGTATGCGCAGGTCCTAGTTAGTCCGCTTCACAATGTGGACCTTGTTCAGTGCTTTGCGTACTTTGTTAAAAGCTTCTGCGTGGATATTCTTCTGCGCACTTGGTCTTTCCATACTTCGTGGTCCCAACTGGAGAGGTCATTCGTGCCACCTGCTTCCCGATCGTGTTTCCTATCGTGAGGTCGGTGTGCATTTGTGCAGGTTGTGCACCATATGCCTGTATCCACCTGGATAGGTGGGTGCACAGGCCAATTCATCCGAAAATTTTGTCTGTTATTCGCATCAAAGGCTTTCCAAACCACATGCGCATCATCCTTCTACATTCGCGCCAGTTCTCAAAACTCTTCTGGTGCATACCCCACCACCTTGCGGGCGTAGCACGCAATACCCATTTCAGAGCGTCAAAATGTTTTTGTTCCAGCACTTCTCTTTCAAATTTGTCCAAGAAGTCATGCACCTCGCTCAACCCATCATACGTAGGAAGATCTCTTACCTTTGTTGCTACACAGTGCAACGACCTTTTCATCATGTTACAGTTGAGCATGGTTGCCTCGTATAACCGATTCTGCCATCACTCTATCTCCTTGTTAGAATCTAATGTGCAGGAGCTTTCACGCTCCCACGAGATTCGATCATCCATGGTTGGTTTTACCCAGTCTTGCTCGCGCGCAATTATCTTGTAAATATGGTCCAATTCATCGTCATTGTCGTAGTCGCGCATTGGTTCTATGTAGCACGATCCTTCTACAAGGTCTAAAGGTACCACTACGCGCAAAGACTTTTTCTCAAAGATCACCTTGCGCTTCTTTAGATTTATCACTCCATTCATGTCAGTGGCCCAATCTATTCCCAATGGTGTGGGGTAGGGATTGTTGTCATCAAAAATCTCTATCACTTTGAAATTTGGTAGTGCACTTGCTCCTTCGACATCTATTGTGATTCCTTGCAATCTCCCCATAAACAGGATCTTTTGATGGTTCACCATTCGCAGTTGGATAGGAGACCATTGAATGCAGGCCTTCCCATGCGCTCCCATGTCTGCTTTGGCAAGACGTTCCCGTCCGACCCTAGATCCAGAATCACTTGGTCCATCTCGTATTCCCCGATCTGCATGGTCAATCTCATCTCCCTTCCTATTCTCGTCGTGTGCTTCCTGAGCTTCCAGACTACGCGCGGTTCTCCTAGCGCGGTCCCAACGCATCTAGTTATGAGTTCTTGCAACCCATTTATAGCCTTGTTGTTGCATAGCAGCTCCATGCATGTCTCTGAGAATGTAGTGAGCATCGATGGGTCCATGTCTGGCTCCAGTCTATCTTTACTTCCTGAAGTGGAGGCATCAACGAAGCTCCTCTTAGCTTCCATGAAGGTCTCCTTAACACGCTCCAAATAAAATTCTGGTTCCTTCGTTGGAGCCTTGCGAACCCAGGTGCTTTCTTTAGGCTGCTTGTCTTTGTCATCCCCTGTTGTAATACCACTCTGGAGCACGATATTTACATTAGGGTCTTCCTCGCGCGGCTCAGACCTCATCATTTGTAGGTTCTAAGTCGAGGGAGGCTGGAGTGATCCTTTATCATGCAACCTTGCTATCAGTGTGGGACAGTCCTCTATATCATGATCAAACAAGGTACAGTACAAGCATGATGGTCGCGTTGGGTTCGTACAATCACAGGCATAATATCCTGGCCCTCTGCAATTGTAACATATCAGCTATCCGTAACCTCTTCCTGGTCCCATTCCACCTCGACCTCATCCACGCCCCTGAAATCCAGTGTGCGCCATTCCTGTGTTTTGATTGAGGGGTCGTGTTTCGGCTTGAACTCTGCAGGTAGGAGTCTGATCCATTATCAGTTCATAACTTCTACAGGTGCGCTCATCATGGCCTACTGACCTGCAAAAATTACAGAACAATTGCTGGGAATTTCATTTATACTTCTGTAATATATGGTAGTTATCTATAGCATGTTTTCCTCCTATCTGACAAATCGTGCACCATAACGCAGGCGTCGCATGTTATGAAACCAACTCAAGAAAAGATAGAAAAGATAGATCAACGCCTAAGAATTCAGTCTCTTCGAGGGGGCAACCTCCTTTACATTACATAAATGAACAATTCTTGGATGATACAAATGAAAAGACCTCCTTTCTATATATAGGAGTCTAAGGGGTCATAACATAATCAGAGCCGACATAACAATAATAATGTAAGGGCACAATAATAACAATAGTGGGCTTCTATGGGGCACAATAGTAACAATATGGGCACTACATGGGTACATCAATATAATAAGTGGGTTGTACTAATAACAATAAGGGGTTACACTAGTAGTATAGGGGCTTAACATGCCCCTCTCCTTCAAAAAGCGTTGTCCTTAACGCTTGAGTAGTTCTTGATGCTTCTGTATAAAATTCTTGTCCTCCCATGTGGAATCTTCACCGGGTAAGTTCTTCCACTTGATGAGATAATCTAAAATTGATTGATTTCGTAGTTTTCAGGTTCTTGTTTCTGTGACTACTCCAGGTTCCAATATGTTTTTTCCTTCCTCTTCAATTTCTGGCAATATTGTTTGAATTGGGATCTTTTGCAACTTTTAAATAAGTGGCCATACTTCTTCGTCCTTCTTCCATTCATCCCTTGCTTCGTTTATCCAATCTGGTTGGATAATAGAAATAGCACAAAACAATGCTTCCACATCCTCATCCTTGAAGAGTCTTCCCATTCGGTAAGGTCGCCATTTTTTGAGTGCATGTAGTATTGCCAACATTTCCTTCTCATAAATAGCTTGCTTGAGATGTAGCAGTAAAAATACCCAATCACCTACATCAAAACATTTTTCACTAGGATGTTGATCTACCTGTTGTTTCTTTTGATTTTGCACTGAAGTGGCGTTATCCTTTAAAATTTGGAGAACTTGTTGTTGATGCTCAATGTGATCTTTCACTGCTTGAACCTTTTCCTTCTTGATATGTCCTTCTATCTCTGGAGTTTGAGGAGTGGTAATTTCTTCCAATCCTTTACGAGATATGGTCGGATTCATTTCTTGATGCTCGATGTGATCTTTCACTTCTTGAACATTTGTCTTCTTGATATGTCCTTCTATCTTGATAGTTTGAGAAGTGGTAATTTCGACCAATGAATTACAAGATATGGTTGGATTCATTTCTTCTTTCTCGATGTGATCTTTCACTTCTTTCACCTTTTTCTTCTTGATATGTCCTTCTATCTTGAGAGTTTGAGGAGTGATAATTCTTGCCAATGCTTTACAAGATATGGTCTGATTCATTTCTTCTTTCTCTGGGGTGGGGTCCTGGCGTATATCTTCTTCTTTTGATGTTTCTTGATCCTTTTCTTCCTCCTCTTCATATTCTATGTAAAATAATTTCTTATCAGCACACTTATGACCTTTAGTGCATTTGCTATCACAATTGTAACAAAGCCCCTTTTCTCTTTTTTCTTCCAATTGTTGTGGTGTAACCCTTGTAGGTTGTGGAAGGCTAGGAGAAACAACACTTCCATCTTTATAGTTGTGAGGGGTATGCTTCCTGGGTTCCATAATTTTTCTTTCCAATATGTCACAAAGCCCTTTTACTCTTTCCAATTTTTGTGGTGTTTCTCTAAAGAAGGTGTTGCTCTTTGTATCCTCATAATGTGCTATCATTTCCTCCATGAAAATTGACCATGTAACAAGTTGTTTACGAGAACAAAGCCCTTCATACCATAAAAATTGATCTGGTTCTAGATATGAAGATGCAATACATACCTTTTGTAACAGTGGTACACCATGTAGATCAAAATATTGCTCCATCTGAAGTATCCAATTTACCGGATCCTTGCCATCAAACTTCTTCATCTTGCTTTTTCTTGATTTTACAAGCTCGATCTTGAAACGACTGTAACTCTGTACTTTCGGATCTTTAAGTTCTGAAATTGCGATCTGTAGTAGCCTTTTGTGTCCTCTTTCCAATGCCACAAGTCTGACCCAAATTGGATTCTCCAAGGAAGAGTTATGCAAAATCTCCCACAGTGACTTGATTATAGACTAGTTCAGTAGAGCGAACTTGTACGATGTGCCATGAGTCACTATTTCGACCTTTGGATCTGAAAAATTCATACAAGAAACTACAGTTCGTCCTCTTTTTGTACCTTCTTATGAAATTTCAATCCGATCCCCAGAGAGAAAGTTATGACGCTTTTCCCCAGGTCACCTGTTTGGAATGTAATTCAGGAGTATGCCAAAAGACCAATGTCTTCAGATCATATCTCCGCAAATGTAGTGCGAAAGGCTCTGAAATTCGGACCCGAGATTTAGCACGATGTCTTCTCAAATGGGTTTTTTTTGCAACTTCTGAAACGTTGCAGAAAAAAGTTATAGCGAAAATTCCACGATGACCTATTTGGAGCAGCGAAACCCTAGAATCCAAAGCTCTGATACCAAATGTTATGAAACCAGCTCAAGAAAAGATAGAAAAGATAGATCAACGCCTTAAAATTCAGCCTCTTCGAGGGGGCAACCTCCTTTACATTACATAAATGAACAATTCTTGGATGATACAAATGAAAAGACCTCCTTTCTATATATAGGAGTCTAAGGGGTCATAACATAATCAGAGCCGACATAACAATAATAATGTAAGGGCACAATAATAACAATAGTGGGCTTCTATGGGGCACAATAGTAACAATATGGGCACTACATGGGTACATCAATATAATAAGTGGGTTGTACTAATAACAATAAGGGGTTACACTAGTAGTATAGGGGCTTAACATCGCGCATGGTCCTACTTGTGCCTCCGGTCTCAATGGCATTGGTCCTCCCCCCGCGAGGTAATTCGCGAACACCGAGCAGTGGTCCTTGTTTTGCACCTAGCCCTTACACTTTATGCACCATACCTCGTTGCGCACTTCTGGATGAACCGTCCTGTCTTGTTTCAAACTCTGCATCTCAAGGCACAAGTTTTTCAACTGCGCGTGAATCTGCTGAACTCTCAGGTTAGGATCTTGTATCGAAGTCTTGTGCAATCTCATTGCAACCTCTTTCTTTATTTTATGGGTGGTGGTGGTATGCGTGGAATTCTCTGCCTTATCAGATTGATCACACTTCTTGGTGAGACCTTCGTGAGCTCTTCTTCACCTCCTCGCGGAGGTGAAATCAAGGGGCTAGTCTCTAGTTCTGTGCTACCTTCATTTTTATAGATTCTCCTACTTTGCATAGCCCCAAACATCAATTTATTCGCATAACCCGCTTTTCACACAGTAGCATTTTAATCCAAATGTTCAAAGATTTAACGTACTTACCTTGCGGTCCCTTGAGGAAGCATCGTTCTACCTCGCTATAGCTGACTAAAGTATCTACCGCGAATTCGGTGATGAATCCTCCTATGATTTGATCGAGCTAGTGGTCGACAGCGCACACGATCTTATCCTCTGATGCTTCTAGTCTATGCACCAATTCTGGAGTCCACACAATAGGTTTGTAGAGTTTACACCTTCCTTAGTTATCTGCTAGCTTCGCGATCCACTCGTACAAATCAGTAGGGAAGGATGCAAAGAAAATTTCGTGGACCTCTGTATACATGTAGAAATATAACCACTCTTCCTTGGATAATCGTGGATTCCTATTTTCCTGTGTCGCGAACTTGTGAATATTTCTGTCCAACCAATCTTCAATTCCTTTCTTTGTCGGATTCCAGTGATACAACATTAGACATCTCTATGCAGATTCTGGTCCCGGCAACGAAACCATTTGTTGGCTTGTTGGGGCCTGACCAAGGTTCAGAGTTAATTAGCCTAACAAATCTCGATACTACTGCCCTTTCAACAACAGTTCGCGGAGCGCTCACTAAGGTCTCACCCGAAGTAGTATGGGAGGGTGCTAGAACGAGGTCTACACCTTGGAGATGTCTGATGAGTTCGACTAGTTCTTTGTTTGTTCCTGGGCACAGGTGGCTTCGCGCACCTTCCATTCCTGACCCGATATCCCGCCTTCGCACAGCCCTAACCAAGGGTTGTGCCGCGCTCTGCGCTATTACCCAATATCTTATTTATCTTCCAGTATTATTTAAGCACCTTCATCTACTCAAATGTCTTAAGTTATACTTAACAATACAAAACATTCATATAGGTTTGCGTAGTAAATAAACAGTATTTGCAAATTACATCCAACCATGCATTAAACCAGGAAAAAATACACATAATTATAGCAAAACTTCTCTTTATTGATTCTCCAACGGTTACAAACTCAACCCACCTTGTGCACTCAGCTGCAGACTACTAGGCCTTTGCACACTCAGCTGCAGAGCCTTTTCCTACTCTATGACCCACATACACACTTTACACTTCGACTCACTCACTTAGACTTCTCATTCGTTACTCCTTATTAGTTATCTTTTACACTTAGAGTCTCGCTCTATTTATACAATCCCATAGTTCGCGGACCATGGTAGGTCTATCCAGCTGACATTACATTACAAAATTAGGGCGAACAACCCTATGACTCTATCATACTTTTGCGCCCCGTGCCCACAATTCACAGAGCTTTTTACAACAAGATTTGGTAAAAACTTGGGTTTTAAGCTCCAAAACATGCCTTGGGGGGATTCCATGCCCAACACCACCCACCTATACCACCCAGACCTCCAGCCAGTTTCATTTGTTTCCTTGTTTATTTCAGTATTTACTATTTTTAGTATTTTTTAGGTCTTGAAATTCCGGAGCAGTTTTGACCCCTACACGACATTTTTTGAGGTTCTCTATAGGCTTCTTGCAACAAATCTTGTAGTACTCTGAGAGACCTTTCCAACAATGTATCGTACGCACCAAATGAAGATAATATGACCAAGTTATGACCCCGGTAAGTTGGCTGCCCAACTAACCCCAACGAGGCCCACAAACTCTTGTTGTTACATCTCTTAGGGGTAGGATTTTCGTTGTTTAGGATTTTCTCATGTTTTTCGATAATAAATAGGCCCTTAAGCCTCATCATAACACAGTTCAAAGGCATGTAGCCACCACATCTCTTCTTAGATATAAGCTACCATTGCCCATGCTAGTCTTATTTCCATTCTGTTTGTAAGCATATTTCAGTATTTGATAGTAATGAAATGAAGTGTTATTTCTGCTACATCTTTGTATTTATGATTATATCTGTAATTTGTTGTGTTCTTGTTTAAATTCGGATCAGGGCTCTCCTAAGTCTACACACATGTGTCTCCTTGTCAAATGTCTCAAATCCCTCCGTCTGCTCAATGTAGATCTCTTCCTCAACCACTCCATTGAGGAAGGCAGTCTTTATTGAAAATTGGCAACAAGAAATTGCTAAAAATAGAAGTGCTAAAAATAGCAGTTTGGGCATTGGTGCTGGATTGGGCAATAAGGAATGAAAAATGGAAGTGCTAAAAATAGAAGTTCTATTTTTAGCAGTGCAGTGTGGATTCCTATTTTAGTCAGTCCTTGGACTAGAAAAAAGAAGAATTCGAATTTGGTCTTACCAGCAGTTTGAATATTAATTAATTAATTCAGTTTGAGTTAATTAGTTAAGGAAAATCAAACTTTAAGTCTTTGTGAGAACATGCAATAATTTCTCCACTGATTGGGGAATGTGTCATTGATTTGCTCCACTAATTGAGGAATTAAGGATGAGTTCTATATTGAGAGGATCAATTGACTTAGTTTAACTTAGTCAAGTCGAGTTAGATTAATGTAACAAGTTGCTAAATTAATGAGATTCAGTTTGTTGATGCTTGCATGCATGTGACAACTGGTATTTTCAGATAACTGAGTATTCACTCATGGATAATTGATGCATGATAGTTCAGACAGAGACCCAGTTGAGATCAGATGAGGGACAATGTACTATCAGTTGCTAGGATATTCCTAGTGAATATTCCTTGCATGAGGAAGGAATATTATTCCTTCTAGAACTGCGTAGTTGGACCTGAGGTGACAACATATATGATTTGGCCAATTCATACATGTTATGTAATTGGACCCCAATCAAAACTGCGCAAGGAAATAGGAGCTTGGAGGACTTGTAGAGCCTATATATACAGGCCTAGATAGTCCATGAGCAACATCATCAGAGTACAGAGAGAGCAGGATAGCTTTTGAGCTGATTCTTTTTGTATGTTGTTGAGGATTTCCACTTGATTGATAATACAGAGATGGGGTTTTAGGTTGGTGCTTTTTTTGGATAAATTCTTCTGTGTTATGTGTGATTGATTCCTTCTTATCAGTTATATGTGTTCATGCTTGATGTTGCTCATAGTTGATTAGCTTTCACAAATTTTATGGTAGATGTAGAACTAGTATTATGCTTTAGTACATTGCATATATCAGTTGGATCTGCAGGTGAAATTTCTACATGATATCAATGAGCTAGCTGATTTGTAGAGAAAATTCTACATGGTATCAGATCACAGGTGATCAAGGAAGAACAATATACAAGAACGAAGAAGTTTGTGGTTTCTATATATAGATATCGAGTTCTTATCACATTTCAGATTTCATCAATGGCATTCTATGGTTTGAGGCTTGAGTATGCACTGGATGGCAACTCAAACTTTATAGCCTGGAAGGATTGCATGGAGGCAGTATTAGAGGATAACAGGGTGAAGGACTTCATTAATCAAGAAGTCCCCAAGCCCTCATGATCTAATGCCTAAGAGTTGGAAGAATGGAGGAAGTGTGTGGCTAGATCTAGGAGAATCATCCTAGAGGGAGTTCGAGATCACAGAGTCTCGAGCCTCCATGGGAAGGAGACTCCGTTTTCATTGTGGAAAACATTGAAAGATCTTTATCAGAACAGCTGTGATCAGAGGAAGTTGGCACTGAAAGACAAAATTTGAAAGATCAAGTGTGAAAAGGATGACACGAACTCTATGTATCTGAACAAGCTCACCTCATGTAAGGATGAGCTTGGAAGTGTAGGGATTGTGACAGCTGATGATGACATGGTGAGCCTTGCACTCCTCGAACTTCCTAAGAGTTGGCATAGCTACCAGGACTTGGTTAATGGAAGAGAGAAACTACCAGATTGGGAATGACTATGGTCGGATTTGATGCAGGAGGAGATCAGACGGAGCACCAGAGATGGTTCTTCATCCATGGAGGATGAAGAGAATTGTTCCTTAGCAAGTAAGGCGAAGAAGGGAAAGGAGAAGGTTTCTCTTCCCGAATCCAGTTCTCCCCATGGTGGGAAGAAGGTTGATAAATCGAAAGTGCGATGCTTTCATTGTCATGAGGTGGGCCATTTTGTTACAAATTGTCCACTGAGGAAATCCAAGAAGGGAAGGATCTGAAGATGAGGCACTTGCTTCAAAGTTCGAGTTGGATCTCACACTCTTCACATGCATGGTTTCATCCATGGTGGGAAGTGGTTGGTTTCTTAACAATGGAGCTTCTTTCCACATGACCAGTGACAAGAGTTTGTTCAGTACTTTGGAGGAGAAAGATCTCCAGATACTCATAGCAATGGGTAATGATGAAAAGTATAGTGTCTCAGGTGTAGGCATGGTTATTTTTCAGAGGGAGCATGGAGCTCGCCTTACCTTGACCGATGTCAAGTATGTATCAGGACTGAAGAGAAACTTGGTGTTGATCGCGATGTTGGAAGAACAATGTAAACTTTGAAACGGGAACTGTAAACTCAAAACGGGAACTCTAGCCAAAAAACACCAAAAAAACATCAAAAATAGTGCTAAAAACAAAAAGTGTGTATACTAGAACGATGGTTTTTTTTTTCTAGGGACAATTTTGAACATGTTTTAAAAATGGCAGTGAAAACGAAATTTTCGTGCAAAATACAGCTTGAAAACGAAAAAGTGATTATACTGGAACGATGAATTTTTTTAGGGTCAATCTTCAAAATTTTAAAAAAATGCTAGTAAAATGATCCAACAACATAAAAATGACTCATAACTTCTCATTTAATACCATATGAAAATCAAAAAATTTATTTCAAGATACGATGCACACATCAGTTAGATAAATTGTCTTAAACAATTATTCAAAATCACTCATATTTTCTTGCACACCATCAGAATTCACATCTTCAGATGAGTGACTGGATGCTGACGAAGATGTTCCATATTCTTCTCTTTCATCAACTAGTGCCCCATCTGAGTCCACATGCATGCCCATCATTTCAGGTTTCAAAATTCTTCTAGATCTACGACTAGTTTCAGCAGACTCCCATCTCAACACTGTTCCTTCTGGTAACAACCTTTGCAGAATCTCTATCGTCTTGAAGTGAAGAGTTCCTCTCTTTGTTAAATTGAAGTCATAAACAAGTATGTCAACATCCTCCAATTTTAATATGCCTGTGCGGCGCTGATTTATATTCGTACCCTTTCTTTTTTTCTTTCCGCCATTTTTTTGTCAACTACCATCTTTGGCTTATACACATCATTGAATGGGTGTGTATTTGTGGCATACCAATGTACTTAAACACTTGTAACATCCTCATTTTCTGTAAAGACCTTTATAATTTTAGCAACCCATAATGGATAGCCGTTGGGATCTCCATCTGCTAGCACTACGTTCATGCAACCCTCCTTAATATCATGTAATGAACCCCTGTAAAAGTCTTCCATGGCTTCACGTTGTGCACGAGATCTTCTGGAACCAATATACATCTCTCTTTCCTCTGCCTGTGAAGAATTAATAATACCTTGAGATTGTTGTTGTTCAATAATGTTTATTTCCTCATGTGCATTCGACACATTTTGTGGCCAAATAAATGGATTTTTCAAAGGTATATCTTCTTTTGTTGTTGTTGAAATGATATCACTTTGATTATTGAAAAATGACTCCCACCAAACTGAATCAGCGATGTTAAAGTACTCATATGTATATCTAATACATTTTCTAATTTCTTCTAGGCAATCTGAATAATTTATATCTCTATTTTGTCTGCGTGCATTATGAACTTCACCAACTGATTGTAATAACAATATTTTTGATGCAAATATTGGATGATCTGGAATGAATTTCAAAAATCGCAAACCTGATGACGGTGCCCATTCTGCAGTAGTTGAATACTTCTTGCCCCATATTAGTGTTTTCCCATCATTTTTTTTGATACGAAATTGATGTTGGAAGCTAATGTCATTAAGTTGTTCAATGCATTTCCCCTCACCATATGATCCCATAATAAACCTTCATATGTCAATAGTTTCTTCCAACACATCAAAAGCAGGCTCTGGCATGTATGATTTCTTAATACATTCAATTAATGATGGCAAGCTCCCAACTTCCTTCCTCCTCAATGTGACTGAAAAACGACTGAACATCTGATCAATATGGTCATGAGTGTGCCCAACAAGAAGGAAACCAACCTTTACCTTCTGAAAAATTCTCAATTCAACAAGCATGTTTAGATATCCAAAAACAACCTGATTTTTGTTTTCACGGCAAGTGTTGTCCAATTGTAGATACAAAACTTTAGGAAGATTACCAGACCAATGAGAAAGCACATCATGAATTATGGTTATGGTCATATTTGCATCATTATGAATATTTGGAGCTGTGAAGTACACCTTTGGCAACATTTTCCCATTGAAGACCATACAACCGACCAAGTGATACTGAATAAAATTTTCCTCCTGTAAATTTTTGGGTGTGCGAACAAAATGTGGTAAAAGTGTTTTCTTCTGGTCCATACCATCAATTATCAAACCCAAATATTTATTTGGATTATCATAACACTTCTTTCGATGCTTGTACAACTTTTTCCTTTCATTTGTTTGTTGTTCGAATGCTTCTGAAGTTCTTTGACAATTGAATCTACACAACATAAAAGAAAGCCATTAAGAAATATGGTTTCATACTTGATGAATATACAATTTTAAAAGTTAAAGCTATGAATGCTTACCTCTTTCTGACCCTTCACATTTGCCCCTTTTTTATTTAAGAGAAGCACATGTACTGCAAATCCCCATCCTTGTCTTCTTAGGAATACAGACGTTGTTGAATTATTTCTTCCATACCTTCACAAAATATTGATATGTAATAAACCGGGCATGTCCCTTAGCACCTTCTGCATATTCTTTGTATAAGTTGTAGATTTCTCGTCTTGCAAAAATTATCTGGAATATGTATTGTCTCCCTATTTAGTATACACTCTCCATGCTTTGAAAAGAAATTTTTCATCCATGACATTGCAGTATTTGATAATGGCCCAAACTGTCATTTATGACGTACTTCAGAATAAAATGTGGGATCCTTTTCCAAATTTTCTTGAATTCTCAAGAGACGAAAATTCCCAATCAAATGAAACATTTTGAAATCTTTTCTACAGATAAATAAAGTCCTAATATGATAATCATAACCTGACAATGTAGATTGCATGCACCCAACTAAATATGAATTTTGCATGATTTTATTCATTGACAAATATCTCTTCCTTCTCTCTAATGTAAATTTGAAATCCATATGTTTCGAGCAATATTTTTGGCAACATTCACTTGAAATGAGTGCACTAATATAACTTCTTCTCGTCAGATATTCTGCTCTACCCCTTGTATAACTAGAACATCTTGCATTGATACGAAAAGGTCTGCTCCTACTCCTCGATACAATATTTCTTGGCAACATCTCCATCATTGGATCATCGTTTGTATAAGGATTTTCATCATCATTAAGAGGAATGTTATCCACACTATGATCAGCTGTGCTTTTCAAATACTGACTTGGAGGATATTCTTCATCTTCCCCTTCTTCAGTGCTACTGTCATAGTCCTTAGAATTCGGACTCAATGGAAAATTTGACTTAATGTTTATTGGATATTCTTCCTCATGTGTATTTTCAGTGCTGCTCTCACAGTCCATAGAATTAGGACTAAGTGCATCATCCTATCCTTCATCACTACTACCTTTATACTCATTAGAATTAGGACTAAGTGCATCATCATGTCCTTCATCACTGCTGCTCTCATAGTCCTTAGAATTAGGACTAAGAGGACATTGTGACACTCCATTCTTTTGAAACTCATCATCACGCTCTTCATCACTGTTGCTCTCACAGTCCTTAGAATTAGGACTAAGTGGACACCATGGCACTCCATTCTTTTGAGATTCATCATCCCGCTCTTCATCACTGCTGCTGTCATAGTCCTTAGAATTAGGACTAACTGGACACCGTGACACTCCATACTTTTGAAATTCATCATCCTGCTCTTCATCAAAGATGCTCTCATAGTCCTTAGAATTAGGACTAACTGGACACCGTGACACTCTATACTTTTGAAATTCATCATCATGCTCTTCATCACTGCTGCTCTTATAGTCCTTAGAATTAGGACTAAGTGGACACTTTGACACTCCATTCTTTTGAAATTCATTATCATGCTCTTCATCACTGCTGCTCTCATAGTCCTTAGAATTAGGACTAAGTGGACACTGTGACACTCCATTCTTTTGAAATTCATCATCATGCTCTTCAACACTATTGCTTTCATAGTCCTTAGAATTAGGACTAAGTGGACACTGTGACACTCCATTCTTTTGAACTTCACCATTACGCTCTTCATCATTGTTGCTCTCATAGTCCTTAGAATTCGGACTAAGTGGACACCGTGACATTCCATTCTTTTGAAATTTGTCATCGAGCTCATCATCATTGATGCTTTCATAGTCCTTCGAATTCGGACTAAGTGGAATCTGTGACTCTTTATTTATTTGAAATTCTCCATCCCCTCTTTCATAAGTGGTGCTCTCATAGTCCTTAGGATCAAGATCAGGACAAAGTGGAAGAATTGACTTTCTATTCATAGTGGAAGAATTCCCATTATATTCATCCATATGAATAGAGTTGTTACGCGATGAAGATGTTGATGCTGTATAAATCGAAACTTCACTATCAGGACAATCCATCCCTTTCAAATAGAAGATGTTGAATGATACAAATGGAGAGTCTCCTAAAGATATTATATAGCTTAGAGAATGAAATTTTCCCTCCAAAAATTTTCCCCCCAAAAAGTTTCGCGAAAATATTTCCCTCCTAAAAGTTTGTGAGATTTATTTCTCTTCATTATTTTATTCTACAATTTAATGAAAAATGTAAACTAATTTTTTTTATGAAATAAATCATTAAAGTTAAAATTGTAAACTACAACTTCTACCTAAATTATTTTAATAGTCAAAGTATATAATATTTACTAAACAATTGAATGTTTTTTTTAATTTTTATAATACATTCTGAAACAAATTAATCCCACATTCACCCCGCTGTAAAACAATTCCATAATATTCACTTTATCATATTTTCCTTCATCACCATAAAAAAATTAACATGTTAAATTTTTTTAAAACTAATTAATCCCGCATTCACCGTACGGTAAAACATCTCCGTAATTTCACCTATATACTAAATTCCATTATCACTATTACTCACATTACATCAAGGTTTTCTGAGGTTCGTTGAAAGACTTGGAGCGAATTTGTGGAGCAGCTACATTGCTATCAACAACATATTCAATGAATAATTCTCGCAATTGAAAGGTCAGTTAATTTTTTTTCCTTAAAAATTTTCATATTAAATTAGTTTAATGAAGTAGATTTTTTTTTAAGATTAATACTTTTTGTTAGCCAAATTAACCAATACTTCCATCGTGGTGGGGCCAGCCAAGCTGGGCACCCCCACCTCGCATTCAACTGGCTAGCCGCCCCCTTTGCACACCTTACCAGCCCCCTCCCCAAACTCTTCCACCCCACCAACCCCTCTCCCACCGCTACCCCCTACCCCCCGCTCACCCTCGCCCCTCCTCACAACCATCCCACCCACTACACCCCACTCGTCTCCCACAACCACCACAACCCCCGCCCACTTTGCAATCGACCGGCCAGCCCACCCTACCCTCATTCACACCCCCTTCCCCCATACTTCCCATGCCCCCCTCTACTCTCCGCCCCCTTTTGCCTCACCCCACCCAACCACCCTTCCACCCCACGCGACCCCTGGCTCCCTTCCACCCCTACCCCCTGCCCTTCGCACACCCCACCCAACCTCACACCTCTCCCCCCCCCTCACGCCCCCTTACCTTCCCCACCCCACTCACCCTCACCACCCTCGCCCACCCCTACTGCCGCGCTCCGCCCCTCTCCGCACCCCACCCATCTGCTCACTCCTCCCTTACCCGACACCCCACCCCACCTAACCACGCACCCCCAGCCTCCCTCACCCTCCCCCTCACACTCACCCCAACCATTGCACCCCTATCCCCGCCCTGCTCCCTCACCCACTCTTCCCTCTGCGACCCCTACCCCCCCCTCTCCCACTCCGCCTCGCCCCACCCCGCGTCACCTCGGCGGCTCTCTTGCCCACCCGAGGTGGCTCGGGGTGGGGCGCCACCCACCCCGCGTCACCTCGGCGGCCCGCCCACCCTCCCGGGGTGGTCATCCGATTCCGCCGCCCACCTCGTGCCACGCCGGCGGCCCGCTCGCCCGCCCGGGGTGGCTGGCCGATTTTGGGAATCGGCCGGCCACCTCGGGCGGGCGGGCTGGCCGCCGAGGTGGCGCGGGGAGGGTGGGTGGGGCGGCGAGTATGGTGGGGTGGCCGGGCGGGTGGGTGTGGCGCCAAGTGGGGTGGTCGGGCGGGTGGGGTGCAGTGGACGGGTGGGGTGAGCGGGTACGGTGGGCAGGCGGGGCGCCGGGTGGGGTGGGCGAGGGTGAGGAGGGGCGTGAGGGGGTGGGGAGGAGAGTGTGGGGGGAGGGGGCGGGTAGGGTCGGGGAAGGGGGGTAGCAAGCGACGGGAGTGCGAGGGTGGGAAGAGGCGACGGTGGGAGGGTGGGGTGAAGGGGTGGGCGGGTGGGGTGAAGGGTGAAGGGGTGGCCGGGTGGGGTGCACAGGCATGGGTGGCGGATGGGGCGCTGGGTGGGTTGGGTGGGCGTGAGGAGGGGTGTGAGGGGGTGGTGAGGGGAGTGTGGGTGGAGGGGGCGGATAGGGTCAGACGTGAGGGGGTGCAGTGAGGGGTGCAGGGGGGTGGGTAGGCGTCAGGTGGGGCGTGAGGGGGTGAGGAGGGGTGTGTGGAGGGAAGGGGCGGCGAGTGTGGGGGGACGGGGGCAGGGAGTGTGGGGAAAGGGGGCGTGAAGGGGCAAGAGTGGGGAGGTGGGAAGGGGCAGACGTGAGGGGGTGGGGTGAGGGGTGTAGGGGGTGGAAGGGGCGGACGTGAGGGGGTGGTCGGAGCGGTGACAGAGGGGAAAGGGCTGGCTGGGAGTGTCGGGGGAGGAGGCAAGTAGGGTGGAGGATGTGGGGGGGGAAGGGACGGGCGGAAAGGGGGTGGAAGGGGCGGGTGTGAGGGGGTGGCGAGGGGGTCGTGGGAAGGAACGAGCGGGAAGGGGGTGAGGCATGGCGGGGGTGGAAGGGGCGGCCGTGGGGGCGTGTAGGGAGGGGGGATGGGTGAGCGTGTAGGGAGGGGGTATGGAGGCATAAGGGGCGAGCGGGCTGCCTGGGTGGTGCGGTGAGGAGCTACCGCAACCCCATCCAGCGCCACCATGGCGGCTCGCCCGTCCGCCCGCGGAGGTTGTGCGATTTTCGGAATCGCCCGCCACTCCGCGGATGGACGGGGTGGTGTCAGTGGGCTTCTGCCATTTCTTAGTGTTAATATTTTTTTAATTTCAATTATCTGATTATACAAATTTAAAAAAAAAGAAATGATATATTTTCGTTGTGGATTTAAGTTAATATGTTTTCGTTATTTACTGATTTATGTGTTTCTTTTTTTTAGGAAAATGGCATCAAAGAATATTTCTGTGAATCTTTCTGGACCAAAGACTCTTAAAGGTGCATGTTCAAAAAACATTGGTGAACGAACTCCACCTGAGCTCATGGCTACAAATCTTTCAAGTGCCTCAAATGATAAGAAGATGATTTCAGACTGGAAGAATTCAAAAGAGGTGAAATTCCCATCAAGAATCAGGTACGTGAAAGAAAGAGAAAGCCAAAATGTGAATATATGTATCTATATATTGATATACCGAATAATAATGGAATTTATGAGCTGATGGGAAGAGTCATAGATATGTGTTCGGTACCGGACACTGAAGTTGTTTACATACTTACAAAAGCTCCCAAGTCACATGAAATGATTAAATATCGACTATCATATTCATTGTATGACACAAGAGAGGTATCTACAAAGTTGTGTAAACAAATCGTAAATGAGATGAAACAAAACATCGTAAGTATTGTTATTTATATTTGTATTTTGCGTTCTTGAAAGTGTCTTGTTATATTTTTTTAACTTTGTTTTTATTGACATATGATATTTTGTTTAGCAGAATTTTGTTGTTCAATTAGGTTGGGAGGCATTCATTTCATAGAGCATGATATCATGAAAGTTGTCAGTAGTTTTTACTCAGTGTCAGAAGAAGATATGGAAAACAAGCAAAATGTAGTAATTGATGATGCTACAAAACTACATCCAAAGGATCAGAAAAAAAAGGCCTCTAGTGGATAACTAGCAAGGGTAGACAAGTTACTTTTGAGGACGATGAAGTTGAAACTGATAGTGAAGCATATGTTGTCGTCACTGAAGATGACATTGGAACTGAGAAGAGCCGTAAAAGACCAAAAGTAATAATGCCTAAGAATAAATCTGTTGAGAATGTTATGACAAAGAAAAGTAAAGTTGAAGATTTTGAAGTAGTCATTACCAGCAGTCAAGAACCTAGTGAAACTTCAAAAGAAAGCAGAGAAATCATCACACAAGGAGCTGATTTAGAGGATGGCATTATCAAAACAAAACAAAATGCCATTCGACAGAATTTGACAAAGAGAAACTTAATTGATGGTGGTCGTACATTTCAGTTTAATGTCAAACAAACCTATAAGGCAAGTGAAGGACAATGTCAATATCAAGTCAGAAAGCCACACCATCTGCGTGTTCACAACTTAAAGACATTGATGAGGTACAATCCATATGCTCATGTGGTTAATTATGTGCTTCTTCTTGATCCAGTTCAAGTTCTCAACAAAGAAGCATTTGATAAGTCAAAATGTTTTGAATACAATCATTATGTGCTTGGGGGGAGCCATTCTGTAGAAGCTCAAAGACAATTGATGGAGGAATATCCCAATAACCTACGTTTTGAAACAATGAAATGTATCATTTATGTTGGTTTATCGAATACAGAAGCAAATTTAGTGGCATGGGATCATAATTCAGATAATGAATATAGGTTGTCTATGACTTTCACCGAAAGGGTTAGATTTATTCATAGTGAATTTCAAGAAAAATGTGGTGGGGATATGATAAATGTTACTGCGGATTTCCGAAGGGAATGTTGTATGGAAATAAGTTATCAAATTGAAGAGAAACCTAATTCAAAAGGTGGAAAATGCAACCTTCCTAGTGATTTATTCAGAGGTGTTGATAACATTTTCCAATTGGCATTTAGAACAGAAGATGTTTGGAAGTTGATTGATGAGATTTTTAGCATGTGGGAAAACATTGGCATTAAAAACCAGAAGTTCAAAAAGTCTAAGCCATTGATATGTAGCAGCAGTAAATCAACTCTTGAATTGAAGCAGCTTCCAAAAGATATGACTATCACACCTTGGAGAGCAATGCAAAAAGTGAAAGATGAAAAAATTGTCAAAACATTATTATCTTGTGTGAAGTCAGGGGAATTATCATTGAAGGAAATGTCTGAAGAATTACAAAAGTAAGTTTGTTGAATTATTTTTATTTATTTGTAGATTATAATTTTCTTTTAAATAAAACATGTTGTTCTTGGTAGTATTTGTTATACATATTATTATATTAACTTTTTGTTACTTTATCTATGCAGTCACAAAGTTTACATGAAAATTCAAGAACAAATGGTTAAATTGTTGAATGAAGATAGTTGGGATGATGTTGTATGCAACTATCCAGATTCAAGTTCTACATCAACATTAAAAGCTTTTTATCTTGCATTTAAAAAGGTATCTTGATTTACACATTCATTTTTATTCATCTGTGTACTATTTTTAATTTATAACTTACACATATATTTGCTTATTTTATAAAAGATGAAGAAGGATGATAATGGAGCGCCAACTAGCTTCAGAACCTTTATTGAAAAAATAAAGATCGAAAGACTGAGGAAGCAACATATTAAGAATGTTGAACTTGATCCAACTCTTATTCATTTCATTTGGAATGGGCTAGACACTATTCAATATCAAGTAATACAAGGCGACTGTGAAGACATTGCTAAACTCATACCTAAAAGGAAGTATGCCCTAGTTATTGCAAATATTCCCCATGGTTTCAATATTCCAAACATTGACTATGATAGTGACCCTTATACTTATCAAACTCTTAGTAAAGTGGTTGCGGGATTTGTAGAGGTCACGTCATCACCATTATGGAGATTTGTGACATTTCATTCAGACACACAATTGGCAATGATATTGTCAAGCTTCAAGGGGAAAACAAATTCAAGGATGCAGCTTACATGGTAAGACGTTTAAAATGTATATTTGATTAATGTTGAAAAATTCATTTATGTACAAGTTGATTGAACTTTTACTATTTCATGTTACAGGCAAAAGTCAAATCTTCTTAACCGTGAAGATCAACTATTTATAAATGATTGTGAGTTCATTCATATTGATAGTTGGGCAAAAGATGATAACTATATGCCTATGATTTTTAATCGGGTAGACGGAAAGAGTCATAGCCAAATACTGACTTATGATGATGTTGTAAGAAAACTAACATATGAAGACAAAGAAGCAAAAGGAGAGATAGTTAACATTTATAAAAAACCACAATTATTGATTAACTATCTTATAGACATATGTTCAAAAGAAGGAGATTGGGTTCTGGATTTATTTTCTGGCTCAGGTAAGTTTTATTATATGGAATTGAATTTCAATATGTTATTTTTTAATTAATATGTCATTGTACTAATTTACTTCATTATTTCTTTTGTGCTTGATAATTAGGTATAACACTAACATGCTGCCTTCAAAAAGGAAGAAATTGCATTGCAATTGAAAAAGATCCATTACAGTGCAATTTCATTCAGCAAAGAATTAATGCTTTTCAATTTCTTCCAGATGCAATGAAAGAAATTGGGTTGAAGAAAGGAGACTTTAGTGAATCATGTGTGGCAAAAGAGGCAAAGGAACCTCAACCACCATTACATGGGATGTTTGGAAAGACATACATTGGGAGATTTGCAGACATCAAAGATCCATTAGAAGACGAAAATGAGCAAAAGGAAGCAGAAAGTATTGTGGAAGAAGACAATGATGAAACTCTAGAGGACGAAGAGTTTGGATTACGTGACATTGTTGATTAAATTTAAGTTATGCTTGGAAATCAAGCTCATTTTTTGTAACTATTAAGTAGTTATACTTGCAATGCTTTGACTTTGACATTTTATGAGAAGAATATACACTCAGTTAAGGTTGTTATGCGTTCAATATTTGTAATATGTGATTTTCACATTAATTTTTAAGTTAATCATTATTTTTTGAAAAAAAAAAAGAGTATTATTATTTTTTTGACATGAAATTCATAAAAAAAAAAAAAAAAAAAAAAAACTATTATTTAACTATTTATAGTTAAATTTTTCGTATAAAAATTGTGATTTTCGCATGTCAATTGTAACAAAAATTTATCAAAACGTGTAGTTTTTTAGTTATATTTATGTTAAAAATGGCTATTTTTATGTCCATTGTTAAAAAAATATTGTTTTTTAGAAACAATTATTTCTTGTGGATTGAAAAATTAATTAACAATGTATAAATATGTAGAATATTGAAAATTCAAAATATCGACCTTATTCTTTAAATATGCAAAACAATAGAAAGTTCACTACAAAAAAAATTAATTTAAAATTTAAACAAGAAAATATGAAGAAAAAGACCACTTCAAAAATTATTAAATTTACAAAATAATTATTTACATTTCATACATTAAAAAAAAAGTCTTTTAAAGAAAGGGCCTGGTGTAGAATTACCACGTTTTTAAATTAGCATAAAAAACACTACCATTCTAAGACGCAATGTACATAAAAAAATTTATAGTGCCAAAAACTAAGCTCTAAAAAACACGTGTGTTCTGCATCACCCCTTTTCAAAATCGGGTCATTTTTTTGCTATCTCTGCAAAACGGGTAATAGTATGAGTTCCCGTTTCAAAATTTACATTGTTGAAGACAGAGGTTATGATGTAGTCTTTAGTAACGGAAAGGTTTTCCTTAGACACATCATCACTAGACAGGTGAAGCAGATCGGTTCACGGATCAAGAACCTGTATGCTCTTGAGGTTCAAGATGCATGCAAAGCCTTGAGCAGCAAGGCAACTGATGGAGACTTGGTGGTTGAGAGGGAAAGTATATTACCTATCAACATGAAGTGCCAGAAGAAATCTCAGACAATTGTGGAGGAGCCACGATTGGTGCAGCAGCTTCAGGAGGTTGTGGAGCAGCGACAACAGGGGAAGCTGAGCGGAGATCGAGTAGAGACATCTATTCATGCAGAGATCTCTAGTAGGGGAAACTTCGAGCCAGGTGGGTTGAGGGATCACATGCAACCATACCTCCAGGTAGGAGGTGGGGCGATGTGGAGTGATCGTCCCAAGGAGGAGGGGCAGGATCCTTGAGGTACCCAACCTCTTTGATTCGACTTTGCTACGGGAGCTCTGATGTGGAGTAGCAGGAACTGACTGATTGGGTAGAGTTAGATGTGGATGGAGCGGCAGAGAGAGCTACAGTGTAGGGAATCCCAAGACAGCGCAGAGCATGCAAGCTGCAACAATGCGAGAGGCACAAGTGTGTTGCACAGTGTAGGGTAGCGCAAAGAAGGGTGCAACAGTGCGAGATGCATGAAGATTTTGCAGTAGCATAGAGGTCAGAGAAGGAGCACTTGTCAGCAACAGGTAGAGCTTCAGTGTCAGAGTATGTTTCTAGCCCAACAGAGAGGTCAGTTGGGAGTTTTTTTGTTCCGAGAGTTGTTGGAGCAACCACACTTGATAGATGTGTTGCATGCAGAACATTCCAGAGGTACAGGATCGAGTTTGAGAGGAAGTTTTTCTTGTTGAGAGGGAGTGTTGAAAATTGGCAACAAGAAATTGCTAAAAATAGAAGTGCTAAAAATAGCAGTTTGGGCATCAGTGCTGGATTGGGCAATAGGGAATGAAAAATGGAAGTGCTAAAAATAGAAGTTCTATTTTTAGCAGTGTAGTGTGGATTCCTATTTTAGTTAGTCCCTGAACTAGAAATAGGAAGTAAAATTCGAATTTGGTCTTACCAACAGTTTGAATTAATTAGTTAAGGAAAATCAAACTTGAAGTATTTGTGAGAACATGCAATAATTTCGCCACTAATTAGGGAATGTGTCCTTGATTTGCTCAACTGATTGAGGAATTAAGGATGAGTTCTATATTGAGAGGATCAGTTGACTTAGTTTAACTTAGTCAAGTCAATTTAGATTAATCTAAAAAGTTGTTAAATTAATGAGATTCAGTTTGTTGATGCTTGCATGCATGTAACAACTGGTATTTTCAGATAACTGAGTATTATCTCATGGATAACTGATGCATGGCAGTTCAGATAGAGACCCAGTTGAGATCATATGAGGGACAATGTACTATCACTTGCTAGGATATTCTTAGTGAATATTCCTTGCATGAGGAAGGAATATTATTCCTTCTAGTACTGCGTAGTTGGACCTGAGGTGACAGCAGGTATGATTTGGCCAATTCACACATGTTATGTAATTGGACCCCAATCAAAGTTGTGCAAGGAAATAGGAGCTTGTAGGACTTGTGGAGCCTATATATACAGGCCTAGATAGTCCATGAGCAACATCATTAGAGCACAGAGAGAGCAGGATAGCTTTTGAGCTGATTCTTTTTGTATGTTGTTGAGGATTTCCACTTGATTGATAATATAGAGATGGGTTTTTAGGCTGGTGCTTTTCCCGGATAAATTCTTCTGTGTTATGTGTGATTGCTTCCTTCTTATCATTTATATGTGTTCATGCTTGATGTTGCTCATGGTTGATTAGCTTCCGCAAAGTTTATGGTAGATGTAGATCTAGTATTATGCTTTAGTACATTGCATATATCAGTTGGATCTGCAGGTGAAATTTCTACATGATATCAGTGAGCTAGCTGATTTGTAGAGAAAATTCTACAATCTTAACATCCATCTTGTGGATCTTCCACCCGAAATGTGTTTCCAATTCTAGTATGGTCCTAATAGAAGAATATCTTTCCAAAGGGGAAAATGTCTCCCCATAATCAACTCCCTCTACCCTTGAGATTCCTTTGGCCACAAATCTAGCCTTGTACTTCTCAACACTGCCATCAAATACACGTTTCACCTTATACACCCACCTGGAGCCAATAACATATTTTCCCTCAAGTCTAGGCACAACCTCCCAAGCATTATTCTTCATGATGGAGTCATACTCCACCATGGCATCTATCCACACTTGTTGGGAAACTACTTCTTCAAATGAAGAAGGCTCAAAATCAATCAATTATGTCATGAGTGCCATATATTATACATATTTTTCTGGTGATCTCCTCTATCTACGTAAGTATCCAGGAGCTCCAACATGCTCCCAAGCATCCTACACCAATCTGTCTGCCTCCCTGATTCTCTTCCTCCCTTATTTGTAAGACTTTGTGTGAGTGAGTACCTCCACTCTACCTCCTCTCTGCTCCTCCACATTTGGTTGTGAGTTGTGAGGTGCAGTGAACTCCCTTTTAATACCCTCTTTGGCACACAATTATTTGAAGGCATTAGGCACATACTCTCCTCCATTATCACTTCTCAGGGATTTAATTTTTTGTCCAGTCTCATTTTCAACTAAGGCTTTGAATTCAACAAAATTTGAATAAACTCCATCTTTCTTCTTCATAAAACATATCTATCATTTGCGCGTAAAATCATCTACAAAAATCACATAATACTTGTGCGTTGCAACTGAGACTATAGAAAACGGTCCACACACATCTGAGTGAACTCACTCCAAGATGGCCCCAACTTTTCTATATTGACCTTGGAAGGATGATTTGATATATTTTCCAACAGTGCATCCCTTGCAAACATCATGCTAATCAAGGGTGCATTTTGGAAGTCTAGTGGTGATCTGCTGGATTATTTTCAAAGCTCCATGGTGTAGGTGTCCCATGCGCCTATGCCAGAGCTCTCCAACATCTCGGCCTTGAACATGTTCTTCCTTGCTACTCAATGCAATGCATGCATCCACCTCTATATTGTAGAGATTTGTAACCTGAACACCAATTTGTTTTACTTTTCCAGTAGCAACATGCTTCGGATAAGTTTTCCCCTTACTGAACACCACATCATATCCATGATCTTCAAGTACAACTACATAAACTAAATTTTTATTTAGACCAAGCACATACATTACATTATTCAGGTGAAGACGGGAGCCTGACTCCCTATTAAAGGTGACAGTTATAATCCCTTTGGTAATATACCTCCCATCATCTCGAATTTCTATGCGTAATTTTAGGTCCTTCTCCTCCAGGTTGCTGAAGAACTCCTTACTTCCTGTCATATTAAATGAAGCACCAAAATCTAAGTACCATACACTGCCTTGTATAGTACTTGACATGCATGCAATGAGGGTGAAATCCATCTCGAATTATGATGTGAGAGCATCACCTCTTGCTGCTCTTGCAGGCTTCTTCCCGGATTTCTTGTGTGGACACTTGATTGCATAGTGTGACACTTGATTGCATAGTGTCCATATTCATGGCAGTGAAAACATTTAATTTTACCGATATATTTCTTCTTACCATGGTTTTGGTTGGATTTTTCCTTACCTTGGGCCTTCTTGCCCTTGGCTTTCTTTCCTTTGCTTACTAGAGAAAAATTTTCTTCCTCTTCAGTTTTGGATGTGAGACCATCTCCAGTGTTTCTTCTAATCTGCTCCTGCACCAAATCATACCATAGTCTCTCCCAATATGGGAGCTTGTCTCTTCCATTGACGAAATCATGATAGTTGTTCCAGGACTTTGGAAGGCCAAGGAGCACTAACCTCACAAGTTCAGATGATGGAACATTTTCTCCTACTCCTCCAGGTTCTTATCTGACTTCAATGAATCTGGATACACTAAGGAAGGGTTTCATTTTTCTGCATTCGAATGCTCCTAATTTTATATCTCAATGCCAATTTCCTAGCATCAATGCTGCTCTGGAATAAATCTGAGATAGTTTTACACATTGCAAATTGAATCTCCTTTCCATGCAAATTCAAATCCACATGATATATGACTCCCTTTAGGATAATACTTCTGTGTTTTGTTGTGTCTTTTTTCCATTGGGCCAACTGTCGTGCATCTGATGTTGGTGGTTTTGGGATATTAGTTTGTGTGTACACCCATACTTCATTGTCATCCAACACAACTTCCATCATGTCTTTCCAAGCACAAAAATTCAAGGTGCCCTCTAATGCATACTCAAGCTTCAATCCATTGAAAAACATTGTTCCTACACTGAAGAAAATCCCCCCCCCAAAAAAACTTGCAAATCATTTTTTTTTTAAGAGAAGATTTGGAACCTAGTTTCTATGTAGTATTCAATAACTCGGATACCATGTAGAAATAGCTCGAAATTTGCAGCTGCTAATGAATTCAAATTGAAAACAATGGACACAATTTTCTTCTACTTAATCTGCAAAAAGAAAAACATACAATAGAAACACATGCAATAACATACAGCTATTCAACCACAATGAACACAATATTTTTATTGGGGAACCCAACTGGGAAAAAACCATCCTCTATTTTATATCAAATCAGATGAGAATATGGATCTATTACAATGACAACTTCAATCCTAGAAATGTACACCTACACTGCAATACTAATATCTTTCTCTCTAACCTTCCCTGACCAACACTTAGCCAAGATAGGCCTCAACCATCCTCCTATTTCCTTACACAATCCTTGAGGAAATTACCTCCTAAAAGATAGGGAAATTCCTTATTTCCTTGCACAAATCCTAGAGGAATTGATCACTCGCTCCAATGCAAAACATGTACACTCAACTAGTATACAATCGATAACTACAATGTGCCTTTTCCTCCAACTCAACTAAGCAATTCAAGTTGCATGCATGACTAGGGATATTTTTAGTAAATTGATTAGTTAATTGAGAGATCAGAGAGTTAGCAACAATTACCACTACTCAACTGAACTCCTATTAACTCTATTCATGACTAGAGCTCATATAACTGGGTTTAACTAACAATAACTCCACTAGATTGCTAGATCTCAAGAATCAACTCATGCACAACTCTACTTCTTGCCCACAAACTCGAATTGATTGACTTAACTAAATGACTTGGCCATGTCACTCATGCTAACTGCAACTCAAGTCATCATGCTGTTGTGGAAATTTGAATTTCTCCATTTGACTAAGGCACAAGTCAAATGAAGTCTTTTCTTGCTAAAATTTAACTCTCATTACATCTATACTCAATAAATAAAGGGTTGTAAATTTGAATATTTTCTCTATTAAAAATTCAATGATGTTATTGTTTGCTATTAGAGCACCTATCATGGACTAGCAAGATTAAGTTGATTATAATACATGCTTTTAGTTTTTGTCATCAAAATATTAGCACTATTTTTTGAAAGATATAATTACTTTTACCAATGAGTCCACAAATCATTATAGTTTCTCATATTTCTCTTGTTTTTTCTTTTCTCCTTTTTCTCTTTTTTCTCTTCAAAAGCCATGTTCTTCAATTCTAGAGTATTGCTAATAATAAGTTGAGAGTGTCTCCACAAAAAGGCATATGAATAACAACATATGCTTGATTAAGGGAGATTTCTGTCATTATTTGTTTGCTATGTTTTGTTATAAAGTTCAATGGTATAATCTATCAAACTCCAATTAGAAAAAGGCTATTGAATTTCACTAACCAAATTGCATCTTTTCTTCGTAGAAGTAACATAAATTCTTGTGCCCCTTGGTTTAATGGACAATTATAATTTGAAGAGATGACAATCTAGATGCATTGACAATGATTTTGTCTACATGGCTTAAAAAATTGCTTACATTCACACCAAAATGTCCCTTGTGAATAATTCCATCACTCCACTCAATGATCTTCGACATCTGTGAACTTGTTTAGTAAACAATTTGCTCCTTTTTGCAAAAATTTTACACCATCCCTCCTTACATGCTAATAACTAATTATTCTTATTTGTTTAATGAATAGTGACCGTATTTCAAATTATGTGATTTGAGACACAATAACTTGATTTAATGCCACCTTCTTAGGACATTTTCATTTGGATAAATGCTTCTAGTTAACATGAGCAAGCAACACCATCTAATATGGGATATTACAATGACATAGATATGTCTCACATGTGACGAAATCCATCCATGTCTATATGAATTTATTATGTTAAAGTCACCCAAAGATTATATTTGGCTCTAATTTCATTTGGATGATTTGTTTCTAAACACATGTTGGCCCACAAGGGGTGATTGTGTATCAAGGGGATTCAAACATTCGTGGGGTGAATAACAACACCTTGCTTTACTAACCAACTAAGCTCTGTTGAGACATCTCTATAAAATAAACATGTGACATCTTAAACCTGGGTATGTTAAGCACCAAGAGGGATAAGAAAAACCAAAGCACAAGCTTCTCAATGCTTAAATAAATGAAGATGTGACATATTAAACCCATGTTTATTAAGCACCAAGAGGGATTAGAAAACCAAAAACAAGCTTCTTAATGCTTAAAAAAATGGACATGTAACATCTTAAACCCAGGTCTAATAAGCACCGACAAGGATTAAAAGAACCAAGTACATGTTTCCCCATCCTTAAAAAATCCACAATAAAAATGGATATTCCATAATTAAAATGAAATTCATATTAGATGATTTATTTCTCTCACACACGCATGACTTAAAAGTTCTATGACTAATATCGAAGAATGTATATTCAAAAAATTTCACTTTGATCAATGTAAAAACACTGAACATCAATAATAAACAAAACAAAACAAAGCATCTAAATAAAAAACTAAAATAACCTATACATTTAACAATATGCACATTTTGAAGAAATTCTAAATTTCTAACTAGCAATTGCACAAAAACATGCAAAGTCAAATTGCAAGAAGTCGAGTTGTAAAGTAGTGAAACACAAGAACAACATGACACTTAGAAGGCAATATTTAATGTAATGAACCATACATAAACTTAGAGATATGAATGACTTGATAAGTGGGCGAATTATTAGTGAACAAGAATTACCTCTCGACCTTTCCAAGGTCTTAAGCATATATGTAGCATTTGGGGCATTTTGTATTATAGTGACAATCATTTTATAAAAAATCATCCAAATGTAGGGCTTGGAACAAGCCATTTTGCTAAGTGGATGACAACCAAAGAAATCATGGAGTTGGTGCTTGATCAAGAAGTATCACATATTTAGATATATGAAGATTGACAACTAGTTATAAAAGAGTTGACTAACGAACATCAAATTTAGAACTTGGCACTTCAGGAATTGGTAGGGCAATTTAAAGAAAACTCCAAATGATTTGTTTGTGCACATGTATAGAGATTTGAACACACTAGTGTACATACTTTATCAAGTGTGGGAGGTAGGGCATCTTCAACTGATCGCTAGATAGATTCATTTTTATGGAATGCATCGAAGGAATCATCACTGAAACTGTAATGCCACAATGCATTTTTTATTCTAAGTATCATTTTGATTCTAGTTTGTTGTTGGGCATACCAAATTAAAGTTTAGTATGTTTGGAATATCTTTTTATGGACGCCTATAAAACACTGTAATAGATTGAATAAAGATTGTTTACTCTTTATAGAAATTAATGTGTAGATTCAAAACTGGTCTTGAAATTTTCTAAATCACAAGACTTGGAGCTACTCTATTCATCTGCGGAAGTCAATTCACCATCTAAAACAAGAATATTAGACATGCAAAAGGAAACATCACACATGCAAGAAGATTTATCTAGGGGAAAACAACTGCTCAAAACCCCTTACTATCTATATTGCATTAATCATAGAATCTGGATGAATACAATATGCTTGCTCAAGCTTGAGCACAACCTGCACCTGTATCTTCTATCCTCTGCTTGACTAACTGAACCTGGCCAATACTTAGCCAATTTTAAAGCCCTCCAAGCTCCTAATTCCTTGCATTGTTCCCTTGGGAATTAGGCCCCTATTAATTAGGAAATTCCCTCATATGGATTGCACAATTCCTTTAGGTCAATTCTCTGACTGCATGTACCACCTGTACAACTTGGAATATTTTACAACTGATAGTACATTTCCCTTGAACTCCAATCTCAACTGGGTAACTCAAATTATTTGCATGCATGAGCTAATTTAGGCTAATTGATTAGTTATTTGGATGATCACTCAGTGTGGTTGAAGTTCCACTTCCACAACTTGACCTTCCACTAGTTCCTCCATTAGTAAGAACTAGTTTTACTGACCATAACTCAATTTAACTGAATTAAATTGTTACAACTGGAATTAACTCAACCTAGGCTCCTAAAATTTAGGAACCCATTACACACAACTAAACTTCATTCCCCTAACTTGAATTAACTGATCTCGACTCCTATTTTTTAGGAATCAACACAAGTAAATTAAACCTCAACTCAGTAACTCGAATTGAGTGTTCTTAACTAAGTGACAAGTGCTATGTCACTTTCGTTAACTCCTCCAAGTTTTCTGTTGATATGGAATTTCGAATTTCCTTAATTTGATTAAGGCAAAAATCAAAATTGAGACTTTCTCGTTGCATTTTCAACACTCCCTCTTCGCAAGAAAGGGATTCTCAACTACCCCGATCTAGCACCTTTGGAATGTACTGCATGAAACACCTCTCACTGTTGTTGCTACTCATGCAACACTTGAAACTAAGAAGCATCCAAAAAAAAGACTAAATCAACTATGTTTGTAACTAACTACTGGGAAAACTGTGCTGCTGCTGACTTTGCTACTGAGCCTCTTACTCTGTTGTCAACACTCCTCTGCACTCCTCAGTATCTAACTGACATTGATATTCCTTCTACTGAATATTGTGGGCCCCTGTAGCAAGGTAATGATCCATGAGGGGAACATCTCAATGGATCCTACCCAATTTTTTTTAAATCTTGGACTAGGGTTTCACATCACCCCACCACACACCTGGGGGTATGGTTACATGTGCTCCCTCTTCTCACTTGGCTCGAACTCTCCCCCTGCTGGAGGTCTCTGCTTGAGTGGATATCTCAACTCTTCCTCATGTATGCTTCTCCATTTGTGGCTGCTCCACAACTTCCTGAGGCTTCTTCTGAGGTTGCATGTTGAGAGGTCTAACATTCTCCCTCTCAACCACCAAATCTCTAGTCTCTGCCTTGCTCTTGAAGGCTTTGCATGCATCTTCTACCTTAAGTACATACAAGTCCTTGACTCGAACCCCGATTTGCTTCACTTGTCCCGTGGCTATGTGTCTCAAGAATGCCTTTCCTTTGCTAAAGATCACATCATAACCATGGTCTTCCAAAATTGCAATGGAGATAAGATTATTCTTTAGACTTGAAACAAACATCACATCCTTGAGTTTGAGAGGGGAGCCTGACTCCCTCTAAAAGGTGATTGTACCAATCTTAGTTGCATTGTACCTTTTGTTGTCTTCAAACTCAATGTTCATATGGAGATCTTTCTCCTCCAAGTCACTGGAAAAGTATATATTCCCCATCATGTGGAACAAGGCACCACAGTCCAAGTACCACCTGCTCTCCATAACTGTGCTTGTCATGCATGCGATGAGAGTGAAGTCAAGCTCGAACTATGAAGCCAAAGCTTCACTTGTTGTTGCTATTGTAGGCTCCTTCTTTCTTGCCTTCTTTTGTGGACACTTCGTGGCATAGTGCCTGAATTCATGACAATGAAAGCACTTGATTTTGAACAAGTCTTTCTGCTTGCCCTCTTGGTTGGAATGAGACTCACCTTGGGACTTCTTCCCCTTAACCTTCTTTACCTTGCTGATTAATGCAAAGTACTCTTCCTCTTTTTTGGAAGAGGTCCCATCTCTAATATTCCACCTTATTTCTTCTTGCATTAGATCAAACCATAACCGCTCCCAACTCAGTAGTTTCTCTCTACCATTTACCGAATCTTGATAGCTATGCCAACTTTTAGGAAGGCCCAAAAGGGCTAGAGCTACCAAGTCTTCTTCAGGGACATTAACACTGACCCCGCCAATCTCATCACGACACTGTATATACTTGCTCGGGTATTGCGAGATTGAGTCGTTCTTTTGCATCTTGATACTTCGAAGCTTGTCCTTGAGTGCCAGCTTCCTGTGGTCACTATTTTTCTCGAACAACTCAGTCAATGCTTTCCACATCATGAACAACATCTCTTTTCTGTGGAGATTCGAGACAATATGATACCGAACTCCCTCTAATATGATTTTCCTTGCTATGGCCACATCCTTCTTCCACTGAGAAAGTTTTTGGGCATCAGATGTTTGGGGTTTTGCTACATTTGTCTTGATGTATTCTAGCAACCCATTATCATCCAATACTGCCTCCATGCAACAAAGTTTGAGGTTCCTTCCAAGGCATATTCGAGCCTGAGTCCATTAAATCCATCTTCTCAGTCCCGAAGAAAACCTTCAACATTGATCTTTGTAGGGCCATTTAATAGTATGCTAAATTCCTTTCATTTAATTTGTCAACCCGGGGGTTTTGTAAACTTAGAAGCAAACCAAAATATATGGGACCTCAGATAAAATTGTTGTATAAAGTTTGTTTAGAATGCAAATAATGGAAATGCATATTACAAATCTAAACTATTTTGAAAAGAAAAGATTCAGATCTATTTTATGAAAGCATAAAAATGTTTGATCAATGGAATTAGTTTACTTTAGAAGCCAGAGAAGAGTCTCTTGTTCAAGAGTCCTGGTTGCCCTTCTACAATCTTTCTATAATAACATTGCCAAACATATAAGAAAGCAGGAAAGAAAGCATATAAATGAAAGCAAGTAAATATTGTTTTCAGTTCAGTTCTTAGCTCATGGAGAAGAGTCTCTTGTTCAAGAGTCCTGATTGTCCTTCTCACATAAAAACTAGGGACTGAAAGGAAATCAATCTTCACATAACAAAACAAACTTGCGGAAAGTAAATCACACATGTATGAAAGGAAATAATAGAAATTAAACTATGTTACAAATGTATGCGAATTGTGGTTGATGGAGATCTGTCCATTCCTCAATTAGCACACATGAACAACGATCATTCCTTAAGAATCAAGCAACATTCATAACTCATAATTGCAAGAAAATGATATTATTCATGTTGAATGAACAATCATACTTTGATGCTAATGAATAACTGACAACTGTTGGCTTCCTTTGAAGGATGCTCCTCCTATTTATACATGAATTAAGGATATCTACTCAATAAATGTAGATCCCTTAAATATCTACTAGATCCATACTTGTCTCAACTTATCCCCCAATACTAGATACAAATCCCATGACACATCGAGATCTCCTTGGAATATGGTCCACCTCTTAAGTTGAAATTCGAATCTGTGCATTGGAGGCCACATAAGGGTTCCTTGGAAGCTTCCAAATGACCTACACATGTCACCAAACTCAAGCCACTTTTAGGTATAAATAGATACATGTTATTTTCTAGTTTTTAATCACAAATTCACTCTAAATACATGAAATTAATAACTTTGGAAAACGTAAATGTGAACTCATGTAGTAATGATAATGCAGGGTTATGTAATGATAATGTGATGGAATGAGGTGACAAAATAAGGATAAAGGTGAAAAATAGAGTGAAAGTGAATGTTAATTTGGTGGCCCAACAATCTTCAAATTCGAATTTCCTGCAATGACAACTTCGAAATCTCTACTCTACAACGATTTTAGCTCTGTTACCATATAGAAATTAATGTGTAGATTCAAAACTGCTCATGACATTTACTAAATCACAAGACTTGAAGCTACTCTACTCAAATGCGGAAGTTAATTCACCATTTAAAACAAGAATCATAAACATGCAAAAGGAGACATCACACATGCACAAAGATTTATATAGGAGAAAACAACTGCTAAAAACCCCTTACGATCTATATTGCATTAATCAAATAATCCAGATAAATGCAATATGCTTGCTCAAGCTTGAGTCAACCTGCACCTGTATCTTCTATCCTCTACCTGATTGATTGAACCTGGCCAACACTTAACTATTTTTCAAGCCCTCCACTCTCCTAATTCCTTGCGTTGGGAATTAGGCCCCTATTAATTAGGAAGTTCCCTCTTCTGGATTGTGCAATTCCTTTAGGTCAATTCTCTGACTGCATGCACCACCTATACAACTTGGAATAGTTTACAACTGATAGTACATTGCCCTTACACTCCAATCTCATCTGGGTAACTCAAATTCTCTGCACGCATGAGCTAATTTAGGCTGATTGATTAGTTATTTGGACGATCACTCAGTGTGGTTGAAGTTCCACTTCCACAACTTGACCTTCCACTAGTTCCTCCATCAGTTAGAACTAGTTTAACTGACCATAACTCAATTTAACTGAATTAAATTGTTACAACTGAAATTAACTCAACCTAGGCTCCTAAAATTTAGGAACCCACTGCACACAACTAAACTTCATGCCCCTAACTCGAATTAATTGAGCTATACTCCTATTTTTTAGGAATCAACATAAGTGAACTTAACCTCAACTCATTAACTCGAATCAAGTGTTCTTAACTGAGTGACAAGTGCTATGTCACCTCAGTTAACTCCAAGTTGTCTACTAATATGGAATTTCAAATTTCCTTAATTTAATTAAGGTAAAAATCAAAATTGAGACTTTCTTGCTGCATTTTCAATACTCTTGAGTACTGTAAGTTTCTTTTTTGAAATATCATTTTGGCGAGTTAGTGATATAGTGAGATAATGAACAAGCAAACAATGAAGGGGATGTTGATATGATTGTTCTCCTCCTTATTTTGTAATGTGATAGGTGCACTTTTAGAACATGTATTTCATTTTATTCCACAGTAAAATATATGTTTTTTTCTTTAGAAAAACTATTTGAGATATGAACGCTGCAAGTCAATGCTTTTTGGCTTATCCATAGCTTAAACAACTAACACTACCCAAGATTTGCTACACTCGTCATAAAAGTGACTTTGTTGGTTAGAGTAGGTACCTAATCAAATGATGGAGACATTTTGACATCAAATTTGCTAAAATTTGCATCAGTACCAAAGGACAAAAAGTTCATTGACACATAATCACCATTAATTTCTCCCAACAAAATTAACATAATGCTTGCAAAGACTATTGATTTAAAGAGATTCACTTAATTTAATGCCAATGCAATGTAAATTATACATGATACTAATACTGTACAAACAAGGAAAATTTTAGGGGCTAATATTCGTAGGTGGGTTACTTTTCCAAGCTTTAAAAAAAAAATTCGACAATTTCCATTTTTTCAAATGATTTGCCCAAATTTTAATAAAATTATTTTACCTTAAAAATCACCAATATTTTATAGAAACTATATAAAATCATTAGAAATATGAATATTGTTACAAAATGTCACTAATCATTTTATAGTTTGCATATTAAAGACTAGTAAAATTCACCAAAATTTCTAAACTTTAAAATAAAATTCCATTTTTAACATTTTCCATAAGTACAAAATAAAATTATAAGACATATCACAAAAATTAGCATAGAACATTACTCAATGCAATTTTCACAGAGGCATATGAAATGAAATGATATTTTAAGATTTTAAGGTCCACGAGACTAAAATTAGTCATGAAACCATTAATTTCTTTTTTTTTGCTTTTTCCAATTCAATCATTTTCCAATTCAAATTGATAATAAACGGCCCAACCAATACTATTTAATATGATTGTCTACACACAACCAATACTAATAATAATAAAAAATAGAGATCGACTATGCAAATAATAATTTGGCAGTGAATAAACCTTATGAATCCCTATCTCAAAAACAAACACAAACACAAATTTCCAAACATTACTGGAAAAGAAGATCCGACGACAACCCAAACCAAGGATAACTGAGTATGCTTATGGTGAATATTTGCACATTGACGCTTTTTAAGAAAAACAAGTTCAGAGATAAAAATTTTTGCCACAGCCTCTCGGTCTATACTGTCTGGATGCCTAATTATTGTGTTTGAGGGCATCGAGCCCGGACGGACCGCTTCAGCATTTTGGGCGCACAACTCCTCCATTCCATCAATCATGTGAGTAACCGTATTAGATTATAAACAGTATCGGCAGCCTCATGTACTTTGTTTATTCGTCCTCTACTGCTTTTTTTAATTATTCCCATTTTTATTTGTTTGTGTATAAGCGGGCCGCACCTCTTTTTCTTTAACGGTGATTTAAGTTTTTGAATTAGTCCCAGGCACAAGTGTAAACCAATTTAGTAGGCGCGTGAGTACCCTAATTCAAAGCACCTCTTTTAGAATCTAGGTTGCAGATTTCTTAATGTCATTTAGATCGGCCAATGGGGCCGTTGGTTCATTATTGAGGGTGATATACTATTCTGATTGTGAAGGTTTGTCCTACTAGAATGGCATGGGTTTCAAAAGGATGACTTTGACATACATATTACTAAAATGAGCTTGAAACGGTGAACTCCGAGACATGGGGATTTCCGAATGAAGTCCACTGTGTGCTATCCAACTCTAACAACGTTTCATGGAGCACTTCCAAATAACACATATAGATTGGTTTGCATTAATGAACCATGTTGGAAGATGGTCACATAAGAAATAGAACACAGAGATCTAAAATTTTGTGAGGCTCAGATATGAACCTTGATTATTATGAGTATTGGTTTATTGCACTAAGATAAGTGTGGTGCCTGGGTGGGGAAGATCATTTTGTGTCTATCTTAGTTAGTTTAGTTAGTGTTTAATGTTAAAAATAGGTTTATTTTAATTCTGGATCTCTCAAGCAATATTTTTAGATTTTTTAATTTTTTTTGAGTGGTTAATAGATTTGGAGTTAAGATAAAGAGCTAGTTACCTAAATTGAGCTGGAACCATATTGAATGGTAAGCCAATCCAAGAAACACAACATGTTCGCAAAGCCTGCGTGTCCATACCCATATGTTGGACATGTCACATGTTAGAACATGAGTTTGACACCTGTCCTGTTTTTTAGTATGTGTGTGCCCTAGGGTGTCCCAAGGTTTCAGATACGCAAGGGGCCAAAATATAAGCCATAAAAGACATTTCCTCCCCCTTTTTTTCACTTTCAGCAACAGGAAAATGCTCTAACTTTGTGGAGGTGAAGATAAAAGATCAAATTTGAAGGGATTCTGGGAGATTCGAAGGCATTTTAACTTTTTAGATTTGTCATTTTTTCTAATAGCAGCTTTTTTCATTATTCATATCACAAAAATCATGGCTCAATCATTAAGGGCACTGGTAAAGGTCAAAGGATAAGGAAGAATGTTAATGTTGTGTTGCTGCTTTTCCTCCAACTCCATCTACTTCTGTTACTGCTCCATCTGCTGCAAATAGAGTTGTCTGTGCTATAAATACCCCATGCTATAATAGGACATCAAGCTCGAGAAAGAAAATATCAGCATCTTGTATCTACCAAATTTTATATTTTTCCATTGGCATTCCCACTCATAGTATCAGTATCTATGTAATACATTTTGATTTTAATGACATCAAATAACTCAATGAAGAAAAAAACACTCTGTGGTTCAAACTTCATTATTGAATACTCTAATTTCTTGAGTGTTTAATGAAGTGACTAATATATTTAAATAAAGTGACTAGTTGTATCAAATTTTTTGTAATTAAAAAAAAATGGCACTCTATAGTCTATATACATATTTTCTGTACTTCTAATTTTTGATATATCTCATGGGTAGACACATAAAAGTGTCCAATAAGGGACACATTGACCCCAAAACGAAACACAAGGGATATATGTGTGTAAGAGACTTAGCTCCTAATTATTAGAGAGAGTGATTAGTTCATCTGGGGATCAGATCTGTAGTTCATATGCTGAATAATTTGTCCTAGTTCAGTTTCTCAGTTTCTCATGCAATGGCTACTTTACTAGGATCAAGGGAAGTAGGTTTTTTTGTTCAGTTTCTCAGTTTCTCATGCAATGGCTACTTTACTGGGATCAAGGGATGTAGGTTTTTTTTTCACTGTGAAGGGCTCTCAATTACAAGATACACAACTTATTTTTCTGAAAATTTTGCCAATCTAATTGAACAAGCTACCAAATGAAACTTATTTAATAACAAAATCATTCAATGGAATTTGAAGGAAACTATGAACAAGCTATCAAATGAAACTTATTTAATAACAAAATCATTCAATGGAATTTGAAAGAAACTGTGATGTCCTCTTCTACTTAATTTTGCCAATCTAATTGAACAAGCTACCAAATGAAACATATTTAATAACAAAATCATTCAATGGAATTTGAAAGAAACTGTGATGTCCTCTTCTACTTAAAGTGCCTAATGGAGGATGAAATAGATTATCTAATTCCATGGAGGATGAAATAGCTTATTTAATTCCATGGACTATAGTCAATTATAAAAGAAAAACTGATTATTCAATGTGAGTAACATGGGTAAATTGGGGTAATTAGAAGAAAATTTGTGAAAAAAAACCAAATTTGAAACAAAATAGAGAAAACTTGTCAGGGATTCAAATTAAAATGATGAGAAGAAACCCAAAAAAGAATCTAAAAGAAAATCATTTTTCTCATCATAATTTGTGAATATTTCTGTTTTGTGAGCTAAGACTCTTGGAGAGTTTTAAGACCCCTTTCTGTTGTGTGCACTGAAACTCTTAGAAAGATTTAAGACCCCTTTCTGTTGTGTGAGTTGAAACTCTTAGAAAGATTTAAGACCCCTTTCTGTTGTGTGGGCTGAAACTCTTAGAAAGATTTAAGACCCCTTTCTCTCTAATTGATATTTCTGTTTTGTGAACTAAGACTCTTAGAGAGTTTTAAAACCCCTTTTATTGTGTGCGCTGAGACTCTTAGAAAGATTTAAGACCCCTTTCTTTCTAATTGGTTTCCGTGGTGAAAGATTTCACTTTAGCCAATCCCTTCTCTCTATTCTGTTTGACATAATTCTCTGAAGCATCTTCATCTAATTTTAGCAATCATTGGTTTCGGTGGCGAAAGATTTCACTTTAGCCAATCCCTTCTCTCTATTCTGTTTGGCATAATTTTCTGAAGCATCTTCATCTAATTTTAGCAATCAAGAGAGGACTTCTGTGGATTGATTAGTCTAAGGAGCAATTCTGTGGCACTGAGGTTTGTCTAAGACAATTCCACGGTAGTGACGGGGCAGAAGTGAGCCCTCTTTGTGGCAGCCAGAGTATGCTGACAGCAAAACAACCCTAATCCAAGACATGCGGAGGAGGTTCCCTGTAACAACGAGATTATTTGAGGGCTAATACCGTGGTCTGTGGCAGCGACCCTTTTGAAAGCGATTTCTCTGTGGCAAACGAAGTCATTCAAGGCAGCGAAGCTTCCTACCTGAGGCAGCGAGGGCCTTTGAGGCCGTTTCTCCGAGTTGTTCTAGCAGTGAAGGTTTATTCTGTGGTTGCGGGCCACGTCTAAGAGTTTTGTAATGGCAGTGGCTCCTCACTGAAGCACACTTGAGGCAACGAAGTGAAGGCCTAGCTGGAAAAAGGGGATAGGGCAAGCAGCTTGCCATTTTGGGACAACAACAGGGTTCGTCACGTCTCTTTGATGATAACAGAGCAGCAGGGCAGCAGAGTTGTGAAGGCAAGCTGAGCAGTGACGGGAAGGACTAGTAAGCTAGTTAGTTGTGTTGCTGTTAGGTTAATTTGTATTGCGATCCATGTAAAAAGAGTGCTATTGTTTCTTAATTGTTGAGTTCTGTACAGCAGACTCTGCTAGTGTAACAGCCCTGGGAAGTGAACCTGTGGGAGTTGTAATTTGACGTGTACTGTTGGTATTGTTGAAGATCATCTACTTGTTTACATTGTTGTGCTATCTTTCTTGAATTGAAAAGAAATGTTGTGATATGTACAATATTGTCTTATGCTCCAATAACCCTAAGGGCAAAATTTTCCATGGGGACAATACAATGGTATTAGAATTGTGCATTCTGCCAGTCTGTGAACATATGAACCCTGGATGTTTCCGGAAGACAGGGAGAACGTTATACTTAGAATTGTGCATTCTGCCAGTCTGTGAACATATGAACCCTGGATGTTTCCGGAAGACAGGGAGAACGTTATACTTAGAAATGTGCATTCTGCCAGTCTGTGAACATATGAACCCTGGATGTTTCCGGAAGACAGGGAGAACGTTATACTGCGGAAGAAAAGGGGTGCCCACAGCTCAATCATGGAAGATAAGGAAGAGCAAGAGAACCCTTTTGGCATCTTAAATGAGCTGTCAAGAGGGCAGCAGCAGCTAATCCGAAGGGCAGCAACAAATCACCCAACTGTTAGCACAAGGGCAGCAGGACGTAACCGAGAATAGGCTCAATTACCTCAGATAGAAACTGTTGAAATACTATGAACACCTGCATCTAAAAATATGCGATGAATGATCTTCATATAGCCTTCATGAACTTGCCCTCTTCCTACAATAAGCGAAGTACTTGTAAATAGCATATTCCCACTCCAATAATAGCTCCATAAAAGCACTTCACAAGTGATAAGTATGCGTGGAACTGAAGAAAAAAATTCAAAGGTTCAAGTAGGGTGCACCATTTGAGGTAATAATAGGTAGTGCATTTTAGGATTAAACTAGTTTTACATTTGGTATGCATGTGAGGCAATAAATAGCATTCCAAAGCTAAAATAGAATGGTGGACACGTCAAAAAGAGAATTGTGGGCTACCATCTAAACAAAGCAATAACCATTCAAAGTAGGGTGCACCTCTCTAGGCCACAAGTAACAAGAATGAGGCCCACTTATGTGCTTAGGAAGGTTCCTTATGTGGTGTGCTCTGGTTCTAACTTAGCAACTCCTCCAAAGACCAGATTTACCATAATTATTAGCCCACCATAAACTCAAGCCAAATGAAGTTAAAGGACTATAAAATTACAGGTAAAGGCTCGAGTGGATGGAGCTCATCAAGGCCAATAATATCAATCAGGAAATCCACAAAAAGTGTGAGGAAGCTTCCTCCACATGTGCACCCCAAGTCAAAGTCAGAAGGAAATCTAAAGGCTTATGTGTCTTACGCTCTCCAAATATAGTAAGTGCATTTCATGTGGGACCCGCCAAGAACCCTTTAGAAGCTGACAGTGGATTTGGACCCTGAAAAATCAAATTTTCAGAATGACTTGAAATTTGCCATTGATCATTGATGCTTTTTGCCATACTGGGTCCTCCAAAACATGACCAACCTGCTGAAAATAAAGTGCTAAAAACAGACCAAAATTTCATGGTCTTGGAATCTAATAAATTTTGAACCATGAACAAATCTCCATAATGGGTCTCCAAAATGTAATTCATTTCCGAAAAGGGCCAAGTTTCAAAAAATCGAATTTTTCCTTGAAAATATAAACGTTCTAAAAGTTGGAACTTCTCTGGTTTGCCCCAGATTTGAACCCTATGCATATTTCAAAAAAAGGTCTCATCAAATATATTATCAGATCCAGAAAATGATGTCTGATTCATAATATGCTGTGATCTATCATCTGGTTCATACATAGTATGTTGTATGCTGTAGATGCATATTTTGTTATTTCTATTCTTTTCTTTCATGGTGGGATTTGGTCTCCGTGAGTTACAGGCCCTTTTTATTCTTTCCATGTAAAGAGTCAAGAGTCAAGACAATGCAAATTTGATGTATGAGTCTGAAACTTGGTCTACATCAACGGATGCTTGTCTTTTGATTATTAGTCTGAATGTCTTCAATCCATTGTTGATTTGCTGACAAAGTGAATTATATTTTCCTAAATGTTTTCTTGAAAGTGTGTTATGTTAATGATTTGGTACTGGGCTTGTGCAATTGGATTTTAGGTCAGACATAGAACCTGTTGATCCTAAAGCATGCATTGAGGAGTCCTGCAAGTCAAGTTGTGTGAAGCCACTTTTTCAATATCAGGTGATGCAATTTTATTCTTCAGATACAGATTCAGGGAATTTTACTCAAAATGGATATAAGTGTGACCATACAACATTATCTTTCTTTTCAATAATTTCTTTTCTTCCATCAAATTACTTAGAGGACTCAAAATGCCATTAAGCGAGTATTACATTTTTCTGAAAACTAGATTGTTTGTTGGTGCACACAGCTGGATTCTTGTTGCTCTTAATTGTAGTTTTGGTCTATGTACTCTATAAATTCTCAAAACAGTTTCTGGTGCATTGCTTTATTGCTCTGGCACTGCACAAGGCGCTGCTCAAACTTCCCAGCTATTTCTAAGAAGACTGGAACTTGTTTTCGTGTTTTTTTTTTTCCTTTGGCTCGCATAATTGTGTATTTTTTTCTATCTTCTGAACATTTCAACGAGTTTGACAATTACATGATTGTTGACACATAAGATGCATTCTATGTAGTAACGAATGCCAAAATGAAGGTTGTTCAAGTGGCTATTGTTATTTAATATTTAGAAAGGCATTCACATTCTCTGGGTTCCATTCTGAGATTGTTTCAATCACTGCAGTCTGGGAGTGTTTAAAACATCATCCTATTGTTTTGGCATTATTTCAGGAATAAATGGGTAAACCTGTGTTCCTTTGTATCTGAGGATTTTTCCTTATAAATAAACCATTTCATGCTATATTGCTGGCCTGTTGCCAGCACCCCCATTATTCATTTAGTGTGTGAGGGTGAGGTAATAATCTCACCTCACCCTCACACACCTAAGTGAAGAATGGGGGTGCTGGTAACAGGCCAGCCCTCTTGGAGCTCTCCCATTCTTCCCCTGAATCTCTGGATGAAGACAGATCGACTGACAGCTGCATAGGTAGCTGGTAACCCCAAACAACATGAAGCAATTTGATCCCGAGACCTCTGTGGACATAACATGAGAGCAGCTAAGATTCGAGCTAACCCTTAGGGCTTTTTCATGCTAGATATGTTACCATAGATGGATGTAAGTTCATTTTGACTTTTATTCGAAATATAAATATTCTTTTCTTGTTTTGGAACAAGCTTAGGCCATGTGTGACAGCCTAAGTTGCATGAAACAGGGAAACGGGTACGAGTTTTTGAAACGGGCACGAGTATGAAACGTGACCCCCCCAAATTTTGGAAACGGGGAAACACAAATATATATATATATTGTAGGACATTTAAGAAATATGTGCAATCATAAAGCATATATGATACATTCTAACTTATAACATTATGATTAAATTGTCAATTGTCAATGCATACACTATAAGTCTCTAAATTTACATCACATTTACTCATGAATGATCACATAATGAAAATAGCAATATCCAAAATCAGCCACGAGAAATTTCTAATTTCTTGTCTCATGCTTGATTGGGAGTCTCCTCCTACATAGTCGAACGACCTTAGTGCTCTTGATTAAATACAAGTTCCATACCCTAGTACCCTACATGCTCTTGATTATTGGGAGTCTCCCTTGCATAAAGGGCTTGGTTCTCTTGATTAAATACAAGTTCCATATCCTAGTACATGACAAAATCTAATGGAAACATTGCAATCCCCACAATCCTGAAATCCTGAAAAACATATAAGTCTGCTGGATTTTGAGTGAGATTTTCTACTTTCTCCATTTTTCATCATTTTACTTAAATTTTTAACATTACCATGAATGACTCAAGATGTTTGAGAGTGGTTTCGCCTTCATTGGATTGGAAAATAAAGGAGAATGTCACTTCTACTCAAACATTACCATGAATTGCATATCAACACTAGGGCCATAGGCTTGAACATTAGGCTGCCCCACTAAAAAAAATCCTCTTTCTTATAACTTGAGAGGCATCTAGAAGCATCCAGAAGATATTTTAGTCACCCAATAAAAAATTAGAAGCGAAAAAATATAAAAAAAAAAATACAAGAAAAAGTCAAGTTAGAAGAGGATCTGACAACCTTGATTTACATTTGTAGTGATTTATATTTTATAATGATATATGGTGTATTTTCAAGTAAAATAAATCCTAGGAAACATTTCCACAAGAAAACAATTAGCAAGGTTGTAGTTTCTAACAACTATTCTAGCTTAGTCCCGAGGGTTAAGCCCAATTGGTCGAGTTCCCGTTGCTAAAGCACCTTGCCAATGGGAGGTCACGGAGTCAATTCTCCTCGATGCTCTTAGGGTTAGTTTCTGCTAATAAGCGGGCAGGATGTGATCCCTTCAGGTCGATCTGCCTGGATATTTCTTCGATGATGAAAAAAATCTATGCTAACTGTACTTCATACTCTTTAACCCAGACTTTGCATAAATCACAACTACCAATTTTCAACACTCCCTCTTGGCTAGGGAGGTGTTTTTCATTCTCTCTCTCCCCATCCAATCCATAGGTCTCTCAGCCACAACCCAAAGAAGAGATCAGATGTACAAGTCTCTCTGTCTTTCAATATCAATCTCCATGACCAATCCATAGGTCTCTTAGCAACTTCCCAAGGGAGAGATCAAATGTACAAGTCTCATCATAAAGAAAGATACATAGCATCAAACTCATCCCATAAGCCAAAACCCAATGGCATCAAGGTCAGTGCCCAATTGACCAATGGGATCAACCGATATCGTTCATGAGGCCAAACTCTCCAACCATATGCAATGGTTTCTTAGTCAAGCTCAATGACCCAAGAGAGTGTACACAGGGTCCATCTCCTCGACCTTAAACAAAGGTCTCTCTATCCACGACCCAAGGGAGGAATCCTTATCTTGACATCAATCTCCTCGACTATATAGTCTCTCAGTCCACAAACCAAGGGAGAGAACTCATCCTTCCCAACCAAACTCATTGGCCTCTCAGTCAACGACCCAAGGAAGGGAACTCAAGATCAATCTCCCTGACCAATCCATTGGTCTCTCAGTAACTACCTAAGGGAGGGATTACAAAATCAGTGTCCCCGACCAAACTCATTGGTCTCTCAGTCATCATGACCCAAGGGATCACTTCATGCCTCAGAACCAAGCTCCCTAACCAAACTTACTGGCCTCTTGGTCAACTGACCTAAGGGAGTGATAATATTCCTGACCATGTGGTCTCTCAGCTACAACCCAAGGAAGATTCATGATGCTATACATTCAAAGCTCTCTCTCTCCAAGAGAGAGATTCTTAATCATTCCAAGCTTTTCTTATAAGCAAACAAACTTCATCTGGGATAGTGGATTTTATCAAAACATCAACACCCTGCTCATCAATAAAAATGTATTCGAGCCTCACAACCCTTATTTGGACAACATCCCGGGTACAAATCTCATTATGCTTCGACTTGACCATGAACAACAAGATTCTCAGAAAGCTTTACACATTTTGATTATCACAATATACAATAGTTGATTGTTACAGGGAAAAGTGTCTATATAGAACTGCTCTATCCCACTAAGGTGTGACCGCTGCCTTAGAAACAAACAGAGAAAAGCTACTTTCGTTTTTCCTTTATGAATTATAGATAGAGAGGAACAGAAAGACCAACCTCTGTCTTGCGCTAATCTCCTGATTTGATCCCTCTCTTCTTTGATAGTCTTCAGCTACCTGCTCCCTTGCACGCCCAGCTTCACAAAGTACTTGTAAGATCACAAAAGCATAGCACTATACAAAGACATGGATCTATAATCATAAACAATCTAGGATCAGATGTCAATTGACCATACAAATGTAGCAAGCATCAATGACACAAAAGCATGGAGGAAAACTTGAATAGCTTTTATTGATAAACAAGAAAAGAGCCAAGAGGAGTTACAACCAGTTGTTCTGACCCAACATCAACCTCCCAGCAAAGAAGCCCCTCTTCACCTCAAACAAAGCTTAGATCACCCAACAATCTGATGTTTGTCTCAAGAAACCAACAACAATTCCTTACAATATGCAAAATTCCAGCCTCTGGATCTCTGGGATGAGGGATCCATATATAGATATCTGTAAGGGGGATGAGTCAGCTTGTGATTTGATTAGTGTCCTCCCTCTGATAGTTCTTGCTTCCACTTGGAGATTGATGGTCTCTTACTCATCCTTGGTCGAATTCAGTGAGGCAAGTGTCACAGGAGAAGATTCTAGAAGCTTCCATTGCCTCTCCAACTCGCGGAATGACACTGCCATTTGTCATTTCTCGCCCATCGCACCCCACAGAAGGGATTTTTGAAATGTAACGCACCCACACAGTGTATTTAGGTGAGATGCAACGCACTTAGCTAGTGGAGCAGCTGAAATGATCCTGTTTTGACCAATTCTGAGCAGTTTTTCATGGAGAACTTCTGGGAGAAGCTGTAATCTGTTGACCTTGTTCCTTTAGGGGTTAGAACAACACTTTTAGGGACTTAGGAGCCCTTGATTTATGGACATTTCATGCTTGGGGTTGTAGGGCCCAAAAATGTCTATAACAGTTGCCCCCTAAAGCATGAGGTCGTTAATCTTTTGATGTCGGGTGAAATGCTTTATTATGAGGATCCGAAGTTCTTTAAATGCTGGGAGGAGACCTGTAATAAGATACAATACAATACATTATCTTCATAATATTTTCATGATCTAGCTGAGGCGGGCATTCCCATGCTCCGCTTTATAAATTCATTTTCATGTACATAGGACAAACAATCGTCTAAGTGTAGACTGATGATTTTGATAAAGCCATCATCCTTTTGATTGGATGATTATCTGTGCAGCAATGATGTACATTTGATGTCTTTATTTTCCCTGAATATATATCGTAGCCCGGATGGATGAGACTAGATCCGGGGTCTTCAATCTCGTTCGATCTTCACTGGGAGTACAAGTCGATCCATGTGAGAAATGTTCTGAAGTCGAACATGGAAAAACATCGCTTGATTACCAGCCAATGATGTAGACTGTTAACAAGCGCGAGAGGAATCACCGATAATGATAATGACCCTCAAGGTACTGCAGTACAATTGACGTGGTGTGAATAAAGGACTTGGCGTCGAACACCACGCAAAATCTTTCGGTCGAAGGCCATTGAGTTAAACCCGTCGCCGGAAGTGAGAAACTTGCCATTGAGGCATGCAAGCTTCAAAGTACTGAATGGGGTGTTCCTAGATCAACTTCTTGGATAATGAGCTGATGTCGACAAGAAGTGATCCGTCACAGGAGGGCCTTAATGAATCCCACATCAATGACACGGAACAGAGCAAATGATTTTAATGGAGGTGAAAACGATCTGGTGATATAAGGCTCAGGGTGGCGGTCATGAAAGAATGGAGTATAATGTATGGTAGTGGGTGAGACACAGGTGAATTCTCTGAATGACTTCTCTTGAACATATCGGCGACACTGTTGTGATGGATTGGTAGCATTAACCCCAAATGTGGATGGTATGATGGGACCATGGTGATGTGACCGGTGAATGAAACAACCCAACCCGACTTGGACACGGAGTGGAAGTGTCATGTTCAAGAGCGACTTGCTACCAACAAAGTTTCTTCAAGTTTTCTTCCCAATTTTCCCCAGTCATTGCTGACCAGTACCTCTTTATTTTTGTCAAGCTTGAGGAGGATAACATATGCTTGTTCTATAATTTGCCCTTCGGGCAAACCCATCGCTATGTTTTAACAAGCCTAGCGATAGTGAAACTCGTTCTCGTCTATAGACAAGTTTGTCGCTATTAATCCTTTTAACGAGTTTAACGACAAAGATAACTCGGTCCTTTTCAATTTTAGAGAGTCTGAAAAGGAACGTAAAGGCAACTCCAAAATTCCTTTTTCGTCATCTAATCCCTTAAGTCCGAAAAAGTATAAAACAATACAGAAGGGATGAATTTTCGATACTTTTAACGAGCCGAACAAAACAAGCGCTCGATCTTTTTGTGTAATAATCCCTCAGGTCCAAAAAGATTAAAATCTAGAGGAGGGATAGCACTTCCTGTCCCTTTAACGAGCTGGAGAGGCCAATGGCTCAGCAATCTTTTCATATTTTATGAGTCAGTTGAAAAGAGCTTAAAGGAGACTCGTCTTTTGAGGAACGAGTGGTAAAATGGGTAGCAGCTGATTCCAGGTAAGGTTTGGAATTTCCAATCACGGTAGTGTCACAAGGATGGCTAGTGAAATCACTCTTCGCAGCTGTTCCTCAAAATGGGTAAACAATCAAATGGGGGTGAATGATCGGCCAATGCAAAAGTGGAGGTGACGGTGCAAACACGACCAAGGCTTTAATGGTTGAAGTACTACATTCACGATGGTTATTTACCGGGGGAATAGTTCATTTTTTAACGAGCTTAAACGCGGGGGGAAACATTTGCTCATGTCTTATGTTTATTTTTTAACGAGCTTGAACTATGTGCTAAAGCTGCTCGATTAATCCAGTCGTGTGATAAGAATGTCTCATATAAAAACGGCAACTTTTAGAGTTTTGCCCCACATCCTTTCTTTATGCAAGTTAGGAAACGACCAATCCTACGAGTTTAAAGGGTTAGAGGACCTACAAATTTAAAAAATAAATAGTCGCTCTTCGCTTGCACGCCAAAAGGCTTGCATGCCCCCAGGTATAAAACAGAGTTTCAAGGTTACCCCTTCTTTAGTCCGTTAAAACATTTGTTTTACCGAGAGAGGCCTACCTCTTACAGGTTACCAAAGATTGTTCTATTTACGGCGTAAACAAAACACCTCTTCGGCGATGTCTACCGAGATAAACAAAGGTGAGCGGCGATGCCCGCCAACTCACATAACTTTGACAAGAGGATCTTATTCCAGTCCAACTCCCTCTTCCAATCACGGACGGGAGTACGGAGGTCATATACTCTCGCGGAAACCTACCCTATACCCGAGGTTTTCCTGCCGAAGCAGACCAGGGTGCATGCCCCCTGGGTTTCAGTCATGTCCCTCGAATCACTCGCGCTCATTGGGTGGACGGACTGGGGATTGAGACATTTCTTGCGTGAAAAGACCATTCAGGGATGGTATATGACTATTTGCTATGCGTGATCCGGGAAATGAAAGCTGGTCTACGAGCTTGACCACTCTTCCTTCGTGCGGAAAACACATCACTCTAAAGAGTGATGAGACAATGGCTCTCATGCAATAAATATAGTCTCGTCCAAGGAGTAGATTGTAATCGAGGGGTCCTTGAACTACCATTACGTTCATGTGAACGGTTTTCCCTCTCAATGTTATGGGCACATTGGGAAGGATCCCTAACGGTCGACTGGTTCCTTTATCAAAACCTGTTAGATTTCTCATCTCAGGCAAAAGCGATGGCGAACCAAGCGCTTTCCAAGCAGTTGAGGAAAGGATACTCACAAAAGCCCCCTCATCTATGATGGTACCAGACATAACCATTCTATATATTTGAACAATGATTCGGAATGGTATACTAGCTGGTAAACGGGGTCTGCCTAGTTGATTCCAGTCGAAGGAGACAACTAGGTTGCTTGGAGGTGGGACCGAATAGACGGCCGGGTACGACTCTGACGAACTTCCTTCCTGTGGTAAAGGAATGGGTAAATTGCCCCCATGTTCATTGGAGTCTGTGCTTATGAAAAGAATTTGGACGGTGTCATCCTTGTTCTCTTCAGTGACTGTATCATCTGAAGATGGAACCTCTGAAGGCAAGACCAGGTCAACTGCCGCCTCGACCTTTTGACTTTCGTCTGGTATGGGTTCAGATGGTTTATCTTCAATGATAGATGCTTCGGCCGACCACCTGAGCAGGCCAGCCGGATTTTCAACTAGTGACGGACTCAGCAAGAGTTTTTTATATCCAGGAGGAAGTCGTAACGGTGAAACCAGACGATCGTCCAAAACTCTTTTAGCCTCGTCTAAGAAGGGACAACAGTGGACGGCGTGATCGCCTTCGCACAGTTTACAAGGAAATCTATATTTTCCTTTTTGTCCTGGGGCTTCACTTTCACTAGTTGACGATGTGTTTTCAACATGATCATCAGAGGTTGACGACACCGGGTTGTGCAAACGAGGAGACCAGTCCCTTAAGATCCGAGGGATGCAAGGACAATCTCTGTGATAGTGGTCTCCTTTGCAAATGACACATGGCGATTTAGGCCTGGTCGGTGCAGTGTGTGGATTTTCGCTAGACGACACTCGTTTGCCCCCATTCGCTTTTGGCTCCTTCTTCTTCTTCTCTTTCTTCTTCTTTTCCTTCTTCTCCTTAGGTACTTGACTTTTGGCTTTACCAGCCCCATCAAGCGAAGAGGAAGGAGGAGAGGAAGAATTAGAGGAAGTAGAAGGTTGGTGGGTAACTCTGGACTCGTCTAGTTGCTGATTCGATTGTTCAGGAATTGTGGTGTTCTGAATGACAGAGGTTGAGAAGAGCCATACAGGCAAACCAATTGTCAGTCCTGGAAGCGACAATGTGGCCATATGGGGTGCACCAACATCTCCCCAAGAGGAGAAGGGACTAGGATTTCCTCCAAGGGGAATTCCTTGGTTGGTGGATTCCATTTTCTCAACCCAAGATCAACGTAGGAAAGGGTAATGAATATTCTGTTTAAAATAAATTTTAGACGCTTTGACACAACTTGTTTTTTCAATTTTTAAGAGTCGAGAAAAAACAAAAGATGACTCTAGTCTCCTTCGATTTTTAATGAGCCTGAAGTGACAAGTGCTCAGATGGACCTTTTCCGTTAAGGAGTCTGAAAAGGAACGAAAGGGACTGCTCTGGAAATCTAGGTAGAGGGATTACCAAACCAATCGCAAAACTGCAGAATACTTTTTACGGTACGGCAGTCAATCTTCCCGAATGCTGTGTTCAGTGCATTGCGATCGATAGGGCGGCAGACACGGCTTCCTATGGATAAAGGATTAAGCCTATTGGGGTCTCCCAAAATATACTCGACGGTACGTGGGAGCACAAGTCCTTACTGGCACTTATCGTCTCAAAGTGGAGGAATCACCCAACCATCAGTGAGAACAACAGTTACCAGGCTTTACGACGCCGGAATAAGTCTCTAGCCTAGACTTCTAAATGTTGTGCGTTAAGTTCCAAAGCGTTGTTAGATTCATTGAATTTATTTTAAGTTGATCTTGTTTATGAAGTTTGCCTTTCAGGTTCACCACGAGATGTAGATGTAATTCCTAAAATGCAATCTAAGATGATAAACAAACTTTTTATCTTCTTTGTGCAATGAAAATCCTAGCTACTAAGGGAAAGAAAGACAGAATCTTTTCACAAAGAGCAAAGAGCACACTCTAAATGCACTTTCCTAAATCAAGCCAATCAGACTGTCTATATGCAAATGCACATGCATGTATTTGTTTTCGACTTTCTTAGTATATGAATGCTAAAAAGAAAGTTGATGCACAAATCTGAATTTCTTTTCAAGCGACAAATATCAACAAGTTTCTTTTCGAAATCAAAAAATGGAGACGATCACAACACCTTACGATTTTGAAATGAATACTTGTTCTAGACACTAGAAAATTACAAATTCAGACCAAAAGCAATAGTAACAGGATAATCGACCATCAACAGCAATCAAACTCTTTCCTACGATTGAAATCGACACTTGCGACAGTTTCAAATCAAAGGACGATAGTACGATTATGCTACTTTTGCAAAGGAGAACTGTAAATGACTCAACAAACACACAAAAACATCTACAGTTCTTTTGTACAAAGGAGGCGGAATAACAGCAAGGAAAAGGGGTTTCAAACAGACATATACTGATCACAGGCAGCAAAATTCAGGAATAGAACTGGAAAGAATGAATCACAGAAACCAAAATTGCACAGAGCTAGTCTGATCAGCGCACCTGTAACACAGAGAATTTGAAATGCAGCGCAGCTTGTCCACTCGGGAAGTGCGCTGAAATTCAGATTCTCTGAACAGTACCTGCGCTGGGCCAGAAACGAGACTCTGTTCGGGTTCCGGGTCACAGTTTGCAGTTCAGTTCTTGGGTTTTGGCCGAGCAAAAAGCAATCAGTAATGCAACAATCAGGGGTAGATCTAAGGAGGATCTAAGAGCTATCACAAGGGCAATCAGATAGTTTGTGAATCAGTTGTTTAAATCATAAACAGATCCAGTAGATGGATTGAAGTAGCAGTTATCTACTTTGCATTTGTTATGGCAAATGCAGTTCAAATGCTACCTGTAAGTTTATGAAATAGACAACAAAGAATGATAAACAAACAAACTAATTATCTCCCCAGCGGAGTCGCCATTTTGAAGTGTCTATATAGAACTGCTCTATCCCACTAAGGTGTGACAGCTGCCTTAGAAACAAACAGAGAAAAGCTACTTTCGTTTTTCCTTTATGAATTATAGATAGAGAGGAACAGAAAGACCAACCTCTGTCTTGCGCTAATCTCCTGATTTGATCCCTCTCTTCTTTGATAGTCTTCAGCTACCTGCTCCCTTGCATGCCCAGCTTCACAAAGTACCTGTAAGATCACAGAAGCATAGCACTATACAAAGACATGGATCTATAATCATAAACAATCTAGGATCAGATGTAAATTGACCATACAAATGTAGCAAGCATCAATGACACAAAAGCATGGAGGAAAACTTGAATAGCTTTTATTGATAAACAAGAAAAGAGCCAAGAGGAGTTACAACCAGTTGTTCTGACCCAGCATCAACCTCCCAGCAAAGAAGCCCCTCTTCACCTCAAACAAAGCTTAGATCACCCAACAATCTGATGTTTGTCTCAAAAAACCAACAACAATTCCTTACAATATGCAAAATTCTAGCCTCTGGATCTCTGGGATGAGGGATCCATATATAGATATCTGTAAGGGGGATGAGTCAGCTTGTGATTTGATTAGTGTCCTCCCTCTGATAGTTCTTGCGATTGATGGTCTCTTACTCATCCTTGGTCGAATTCAGTGAGGCAAGTGTCACAGGAGAAGATTTTGGAAGCTTCCATTGCCTCTCCACCTCGCGGAATGACACTGCCATTTGTCATTTCTCGCCCATCGCACCCCACAGAAGGGATTTTTGAAATGCAACGCACCCACACAGTGTATTTAGGTGAGATGCAACGCACTTAGCTAGTGGAGCAGCTGAAATGATCCTGTTTTGACCAATTCTGAGCAGTTTTTCATGGAGAACTTCTGGGAGAAGCTGTAATCTGTTGACCTTGTTCCTTTAGGGGTTAGAACAATACTTTTAGGGACTTAGGAGCCCTTGATTTATGGACATTTCATGCTTGGGGTTGTAGGGCCCAAAAATGTCTATAACATTGATTCCAACACTTGATCGATCAAACCAACAAATAGCTTATGAAGCTACACAGATTCACAAAAGGTTGAACATGCAACTATATACTTAGCTTCAAGTGCACTAAGAGCAACAAAAGTTTGCTTCTTACTTGATCATGAAATCATAGTAGATGCCAGAGCCCAAGCCAAAAGAAGAAACTAGAAGCGCTCTTTCTATCATCAGTGCATCCAACCCAATCAACATTAGTAGAACCATGCAACTTCCATATTAGAAACATATCTCAAAGCATAATCAATGGTGCCATGCCGATATCTCAATATTTGCTGCAACCTAATGCACATGTTGGGGCTCAACCAAGAATTGGCTCAACATAACAGATATAAGATCTTGTGTTATCAGATAGTTCAACAAGCCAATCAATTTGCAATACACAGAGGGATCAACTATATTAGAAACACAATCTCGTAGCTTCTTCAAATTTGTCATCACGAGAGTGTCCATGAACTCATAGTCCATCATGCCAAACTTCTAAAGGATCTCAACAAAGATTTCATCAGTCTTCTAATCTTAGGTAGTCATGCATTAGATCAAGATCCTTTTATCATCTCCCTCTTACAATGGACAAAGAGGTCCTCAGACCTAATCATGGGCTCATCTTCAACAACGAATCAATATCGCTACAAATAGCCATCAACCATGCACGAGGTGTCTATCTTCATATTCTTTTCCCTCTTACTGAGGTAATCCCTCGCTTGGCACTTCCAACCATCTTCCATTTGGAAGTCACAACTGAATTCTTTTTGTCATAGATCCAAACAAGCTTTAGTCTGGATGATTGTCTACTCCCTCCAAGTCCAGGGATCATCTAATAATATCTTTTCAACACGAGTTTTCTTGTCACAGTCACAAGTTTTGTTCTTCCAATCTTTTCTTTTATTGCCACAGCCTTGTCAGGCTTCAACATGTACCTACAATCCGCACTCGGAGGCCGAGGAAGAACAAATACAACCAAACAAGATATACAAGGACAAGAAGAACAGCAATAACATTAATGATTTAAAATAAGAGAGATACAAGATACTTATCTTTTGAGAACATGTCAGCTCCCTCTTGAACTTTAGCCTTCTTGCAAATCGACCTTGTCCACATCATTATCATGAGGTTCTTCTTTGATGGATTTAGGGTTTCTTCTATCAGCAGAAGCAATCAATTTCTTACCCAAGTCTTGTTGCTTGCTAGTGTTTACAAACCCTATATCTTCAATTATTAGAATTAATGATGATCCTTTGATCTAATCAAAATCAAGAAACCTTTCAATTTATTATCCAAGTCTTGTTGCTTGCTAGGGTTTACAAACCCTACATTTTCAATTATTAGCATTAATGATGATCCTTTGATCTAATCAAATTAAGAAACCTTTCATAAATCATTATAACAATAGCAACATCTGCTTCCTGAAAACTTGCAATGAATTTTCATCATCCAGATCTTAGCTTTTTACTATAAAATTCATGCAATTGCTTAATATATCAAGAGAGAGACTCAGGTATTCAAGGCTTGACATCTTCAGATTTAGCAGGATTTTCAAAGAAGGTAAATGAGGTGACTTTGCTTTCAATGATATATGATGACAGCTCGTCTTCTTCCAGGCCTTGTTCAAGCCTTCAAAGTAATGTCCTGCCTTCATGCAACTTTGCAATAAAAGTCACACGATTCCTTCTATTTTAGCAGTCATGTATTCTAGCTTAGACAAGTTCCTCAATCAAGTAGACTTTGCTCCAACTGTAATTCAATCTTGAAGAGGCATTTGACCTTTTTTTTTCATTTCATCAAAAGGTGTTATGATAAGACCGATCATCCAAAAAAAATATCGTTCTTCAAGCAATACTTCTTTCACAGCTCAAATCGAAGAGATGTCCTAGACCATTTTCATGTCATATACAACCAATATTTCTATGAGGATTATGATGAGACATCCTCAAGTTCAATACTTCAGCGTTTAATCTCGAATGGCAATTATTGATGGTAATCTTTGTAAACTTAAGTATTCTATACACAGGATCAGCCCATATCATGTTTGAATGTATCATACCACTCATTTTCAAATGTAAGCACACTGTCTTTTAGGTAAAACATGAAGTTTGTAAGGTACTGTCTTCAGGTTGAGGCATTTCAGTTCCAAAGAGTATTATGATGTAAAACTCAGACCCACATTTCGTCAGAACTTCTCTAATGGAGATAAGATATCAAATATTTCAAACAAGGGTTATTAATACCAAAGAGTTCAGGGAGACATCAATCTTTGGATTATTTTTCCAGATATCTATCCTTGTAATGTGCTTTGTATGAAGACTTAGGAGCCAAGCAATATCATCTTCAGTCTTATAGTTATCACAGATCTTTTCAAGAAAAACATGATCCAAAAGAGTCATAGGTACATACCTTAATTCCTGATTTTGCTCCAATGGTCAACACTTCTTCCTGTACAAAGATTTGCTAAAACTCCATTGTCTTCGATTAGACATAATTCTTGAACGATCAGGATTGCAACGTCCTTGAGCATTAGATTGATAAATTGGGGGCATCAGTCCTTCAAATCATTCCTAAGAGAATAAAGACAACCTTTCACAGGTATCCACTAGCTACACAAGAATGTCTCCCAGCTGTTCATTATATATATGTATAGATATATATGGATCAAAATCTGTTATATGCCTTCCTTGGACTTCTTCCACTAGAACAGAGAGGCTCAGATATGCTTGAACAACCTCAAACTTCTTCCTTACAAGGGGCTTTGGACTTCCTTCTTGACTATACCACATGGATAGAGTTCGGATCCTTGACTTCTTTCATTCTTTGCCTTTTTCATAGTGATGTCAACACAAACTTCTGAAGTACACTCAATCCATTTTGGATACTTTGATCACTCAAGTAACAAACTCAGACTTGTAGCTTCTTCGGACCTTGTTTCACAAAGAGAAGAGGCTCGGACTTGTCCATTCCACAGAGACAAAGAATCTTGAACCTGTTTCCTTCTCACAGAGATAAAGAAGTTCAGTCTTCCACATTGATTATAGGCTTCAGACTTGGTCACCTTCCACAGATATCAAGAGCTTACAATTAATACTTTCCTCAAGAATTTTCCCTGAATGATATTAGCCCTTGATCTCTTTGCAAACTGTGATATAGGGTTTTGTCCTTCCATAACCAAGACTATTGATCTTTTGCAAATTGAACCAGGACTTTTTCAGACTTAGGCCTTCTTAGGGCTTCCTCAAAAGGGTGATCTCAGTGCTCCTTTCTTCACCATAGTTTTGATACATTGTTGAGTTTTCTAGTAGAAACAAACTAATACAATTTTTCAATCTGATAACTACTTCAAATGATAGAATTTGACTTCTTTATAACATTCCAATTATCAAGTAGTCATACATGAAATTTTTTAACCATAACAATAGAGCAGCAGTAGAGATCACAGTAGTCAATAAGACAAGAGACACCAGAAATTAGGCCAGCGGCCAGGGCAAAACCCAAAAGGGGAAAACCCACAAAATCTTTCCCTATGAGAGAGAATTCAGTTCTTCAAAATGTGTATTAGAATATTCAATCAAAACATCAATCTCTGCCCTCAATGTTTTCCAAGTCAAAACCAGACAAGGGAGAGAGAAATAGTCTATGTTGGTTCATAATCAAAGTCTGCAATTGAGGGGCCTAAGTGCCACAGTCCTTTGCTTTCCCATAGAGACAGTGAGTCACAGAGAAGCTCGCATACGACAGAGATAAGTGCCTCTGAGAATCTTGCTTGCCACGGAGAAGCTCAAATACCACAGAGATGAGTGCCACAAAGAAGCTCGCATGTTACAGAGATGAGTGTCATAGAGAAGCTCACATACCACAGATATAAGTGCCACAGAGAAGCTCACACATCACAGAGATAAGTGCCACAGGGAAGCTCACATACCATAGAAATAATTGCCACAGAGAAGCTTGCATACCACGGAGATAAGATGCCTCAGTCCGCTCGCAAATGCCTCAGATCAGAGATGCGAAATCTGCCTTGGAGAGTGAATAGACTCAATATATAGTTATTTGTCCAAGCAAAAAGATGTGTCTCTTGGGCAGGCCGACATGATCTAGGAGGTCCGACTCGGACACTTTGTGGGGTAATAAACCAATTATTTTAAATTCAAATTTTCTCATTTGGATTTTGCTAATGAAAAGACCAACCATAGCTACCAATTTTCAACACCCTCTTCCTCCTTAGCCAACATGGAAACAATTTTTGTGCCATAATTCTATGTTCATATGCAATGGGAAATTAAGAGTTTTTTAGTGTGAAAATTCTTGTCTTCTAAGGTCTGTTTCCCCTGAAAGACCATCATGCTTTGTGCAGTAAAAGTAAGTGTGCAAGAAAAAATGACTTTGAGGGAGTGTATCATACCAAATTGGACAGCACCCAACCTTGAGGGTGATGTTTGTTGCTGAGAAGAAAATAGGATGTCCTTCAAGAGAGAGATCGCTTTCAGACTAAGAAAAGAGCAGCCACTTAGTCATTGGGAAGTGAAGTTGTCTAGCAAATGATGTTATCATTATGTAGATGGTCCAAAAGTTTGAGGACAACAGCCAGAAAAGTAAATACTGGTTTGGAAAAGTAGATGTCAAGTTTTTGCCCCAGACTGAAAAACCAGTCGAATAAAACATATTCGAATTTTGATAAAACACACACACAGTTTCATGTGCATCCATATGAATCCAAACCATTTATACTCAAACATCCCAAGTTTCTCATTTATGTAGCAAGTAAGAGTGCATATAACCAAAATAACACTGAGTGTGATACATCATTGAACCAAGTTACATCAATGAAAGGCTCTAAATGCCCTCTAGAGTGCAAAAATAAGCATAGTATAATGAGTAACTATAGTGTCATAGTCTAGAGTCTATACTCTAGACTCTACAATTTGATCATATGGTACCAGTTTCTAGCTGTGATTGCATTGATTGTTGTACTCCTCTTTCATGACCCTGGTGACAATGTACACTTCATTCAAGCCATTGGTGACACTAGGTCCATGACAAAGGAATTAAGCAATTAATGTACCCAATATCAAGATACATAGAAGGTTTGATGCTCTTGATTAAATGCCAATTCCATACCCTCATACATGATATCTAGTGGAAACCTTGCAATCTACCAACCATGTAATTTTGAAAATTGTTAAGTCTGCTGAATTTTGAATCGGATCTAAATTCTTACTTTCTCTCCATATGAAGTCCAATGAGGTTGGCACCACTCAAACATCCCGAAACAATTAATGGTTATGTTAAAATGTGTTTGAAAACTTTACATTCGGAGATGCAATGCTGACTGGAAAGATGGATGATGAAGAAAGGAAGGATGCAACTTTGAGTTTGGCAGTGAAGAACATGCAGACTCTGATTCAGATGAGGAGGATGAACAAGAGCAGCAGAATAAAGAAAAAGGGATTTCAAATAAAAAGAAGCTTCAACAAAAAATGAAGATTGCGGAACTTAAACAACTTTGTTCCAGGCCAGATGTTGTCGAGGTTTGTGATGCAACATGGGTGAATCCAATGTTGCTTAAGTTTTTAAAATCTTATCGCAACACTGTTCTTGTTCCTCGACATTGGTATCAAAAACGAAAATTCTTGCAGGGAAAACGTGGAATTGAGAAACAACTTTTCCAACTTCCAGATTTCATTGCTGCGACTTCCAGCTCGTCCGTCGTCCACACCATCACTCCGCTGTTCAACTCTAGACCACTCTGTCATCTGCACCATCGTTTGCGTATTACCTTGCCACAGGCTTGTGCTGTCCGCCTGTGTTTCCCCGACCGCATCTGTCTCTTGCTACATCCTCGACAACCCTGTCTGCTCGGTGTCATATCCACTTCAGGTCGCCACACCCTTCGTTGATCATTGTCGTTGGTCAACCTTTCATTCCCCGCACGTTGGAACAATGGATTATCTTGGTATATAATTACTATAGTTATAAGTTATATTGATATATAATTCATATTAATCTAAAATTATATAATCAGATATAATCAGTTTTAATATAAAAATATAACAGTGATAACTGTATAATTATAATTGATATATAATTAATTATAAAGTTATAGTGATATAACTATATATATATATATATATATATATATATATATTAAAAAAAGTGAGAGGAAAATGGATTAAGCTCAACAAGTACCACTTACACATACCTGAATGAGTGGGCAAGGTGAAGGAAATTGTTGCAATTAAGCTTTGAGGACAAAGTTTTTTGAAGAGAGGGGCAATGTTACGAATATAATTTCAATAAAAATAAAAGTAAATAATAAATAATCAAAGTAATAATTATTTTAATAGTTATTAGTTAAAAGACATGTCTAAAGGCATGCCCAGTCATGAAGGGGCACCTATCTAGGTATATAAGCGGGCCTTCATTGTAACATTCAATCATCCTTGTTCTATCGTCTTATCAATAAAATATCATCTACAATACATTTATGTATTTTACATTTAAAAGCACAACAAGTAGCAACCTCATCCCTCAGCATCACTGAATATCAATAGCCAACACATCAAGCTCAGAAGCTCACTGATTGAACTAGTACTTCATAAACTCAAGAGACAATTTCAGACCACTCCACTTAGCATATGCAACAATATGGAAGCTACATCAATCTCAAATACAAGGCTAGTAACATGGCGACATACGAATAGTAGTGTATCCTTTGCCACAAAACTTTCACAACTATATACAACAACATGCGAAACTTTTGTGATCTGATCTAAAAATAGCACATACTTTGATCAGTAGCATATCAACAATCTCCTTAGCAACAACTTCATCATCATTGACTGTAATCTCCTTAGCACTCACACATGCTTTGAGTACATCTTAGTCATGTAATGGCCCCACATGAGCATGACATCAGTAACAACTTAGTAGTCCTCAATATTCTTAGCAATGTTGCACGACTTGTATAAGACTCGTCTGGCTATTGACTCGGTGACCCATATAAGACTTGGTAAAATACAGGAAAAACTTGAAATATTGTATATTTTAAGCACAAAAAAGAAAAAAAATCAAATTTTGAGGGTCTTCATGGGTCTTATGTGGGTCATATGCGGTTCTTCATAGGTTCAATGCAGGTAGCCGAGTTTTATGCGAGTTTTGGTGGGTATGGGTAGAAATCGCGGGTTTTATGCGAGCGACTCGTCTTGCTATAAAACCTGTCAAGACCCACGGGTACTCGTGGGTCTTATAAGATTTGTGCTACACTGATTCTTAGTAAGACTCGAACCGTCGTAGAATAACCTCCACAATACTCAAACCCTTGGTCCTTGAACTGCCTCAAGATTCTGCCTTGGAGCTTAGCTTACACACAAGAAATTTGGTCTGATCAAACCCTCAAACAACCCTTTAGATAGACCTCTAAAGCTGTCCTTATATTTTTCCTCAGATGAGGTTGTTTGGGTCAACAATTTGGCCTTGAATGACCTTATATTGGCCTCTTTAATTGCGGATCAATGCGGCCTGATTAGATCTTCATGTAGCCCAAAAACTTAGCCTTTGTCTCTCCTTATACCGCGGCAAGAACAGGCCTGAACTGGACCTCCTTCCATAGGCCTAACTTCGGCCTCTCCTGTGCCCTAGATAAGTCTTTACTGCGGTCTCCTCTTGCGGATGCTACATGCCCTACTGCGGCCTTCTCCTATAGTCTGCTCAAGGTGAACTTGGCTCTTTTTGGTGCACTTTCAATTGGTTTTGAAACACGTCCTTGGCAACCTCAGAAGGGCCTCAGACTAGTCCAAATTTTGATTATATATGGCCTCAGAACCTGCCCTCACAGCCCTTTAATGTCCTAAATTAGCCCTTAAACAACCCACACAAAACTTTGTCCAATCCAGCGAATTCACCACATAAAAGATGAAACAATGATGATCAAACACACTCAGAAACTCGACCTCCTTCAGATTAGCGTGACTCCTCTTAGCCTTCGACAAAAAAAAAGATAATGCGTGAGAAATTGATGGCTTTTGAAATGCAACTGAGTGCCCTATATATACACAAAAGAGGGGGTCAAAATGGGGGCTGACTTGCCCTAAAAACACCCCTAAATAGGTGGAGCTGACCTGATCATTTTAAAAATAAATTTGCATTTCTCATAGGGTCGACCTGAGTTCCCTTTCTTAAAATTATTTTCAAAGATAAATACTCCTTTTTTAGGCCGACTTGGCTAATGAATAGTAACAACCATGACCCAACAAAATATATCAAAGATCACCCAATAAAATATATTAAATATTGTGCCAATCTTTGGACCAAGTCATTAAATAGATTTGAGCACCATGACTATACATTTTGGGCTTCAAATTTGAGAAGGCATATCTCCTTAACCATGAGGAGTTACATCGCGTGCCACCTATTGTTAGAAATGACATGACAAGTACTATCATCTGATGATGGTCTTGTTAGCATATTCACTGATCTTCCCTTTCATTTACCTCAACAAATACGGGGCTTCTTCTAGTTGCTGCTTGAGTTGACATCAATGGCAACCAATTTTGAACAAGAAGTTGTTATTCCAAGGATAAAATGTGTTGCTAGGGATGTTGCCCCCAACCCCTTAGACAATCCAAGGAAATTTAGTATTCCCTTGAAAAGGTGATCATCCGTAAAGGTTGACTTCCCCATGGATTTGTGAACCCATGACAAACATGTGTGCCCCCAATTATGTGGGAATTGCATGGACCTAATATTAGCATTCCAACCAAAAGGGAACCCAACATTTGGTGTGAATGAATACCAACAGAGGCACTAGGGCCAAGGGATGGACGCAAAGACCCATATATAGACATAGGATTTGAACCTCTTGAAGTGGATGTGGGTATACTACTTGTAGTGGGACTAGAGCCTCCGCTAAATTTAAATGGAGGGACCATGGTGGATGATGTTGAGGCACCTATACTTGATAGGTCAAATGGTGGAAAGAGCGATCTAGGATGAGTTTTCCAATAGAAGATAGTGTTGAAGAATGTAACTATTATCGGTCTTAATAATTGTACTTGAGTCATTATGTAATATATTTGTCAAAATAAATTTTATTATTATTATTAAATTGACTTATTAAAGCATGGGTTTCATGCTTGGGTCAATGGTCAATAGGTCAAAGCACTCATTATGTGCTCTAGGATTTTGTTGAGTCAAAGTCAAATTTAATAATGTAACCCTTCTTGGGATCATTGTATTAAAGAAAGAAAATTGTTTGAGTTCTTGTTATCTCCTCCACAATCAAGTCGTCCTCAAGCAAATTTGGCTTCAATATCAAGTCAGCTTCTCCTACTAGACAGGTCGGCTCAATGTATAGACAAAAACCACTATATATACCCCAGTGAAGTCGACCCAAAGAGGTAGTAGTCAACAAGTTTGCATGGACTACAGTCAACAAAGTTACAGTACAAAAATTACAGTCAGCGAAGTTTTGATCAAACACAGGACAACAAAGTATTGAAGCAAGACATAAATTCAAGATCAAAATTTTTCACAATTAAAGAGGTCAAAATTTTCTATCATTGCAGGGCTAAAGTTAAATTGCAGGACCAAAGTTTCTTCTTATAATTGTAGAAGCCGAAGTTGGTTAAAGAAGGAACGAAACTCTTATTCTTGAAGATTAGTATTGGAAGAAGACTACTTCAATTGAAAGGATGACTTGATGGATGGAGAGAGGTTTAGGTCAAGAGTCTTGGTTGTCTCACTATGATTTGAATCTACTGAAGAAATATTTCTTGACTGGGTTTTCCCTTACCTAGGGGTTTTGCCCTGGCTGAGCGCCTATATCTTGTGTTTTTGTGCTTTGGCAATTGTCTTGATGATAATAATGTAATAACAAAGAAGAAGAAGAAATACCTAATCACAAGAAATTGTCAAGTAATAGAGAAATCAAATTAATAAGCAACCCTATCAGTATTGCCCTAGATTTCTCAACATGGAATCAAAGCATGGGTCATTTGCATAAGTGCAGGAAAGAGATCACAAAGGCTACAAGTCATGGCAAAGAAGTCTGGTCAACTAAAAGAAGTGAATCAAAAATTCTGGGGACTATAAACTAGCCCTAACCACTATAATATGGCTACAGAAAGAGTGAAGGCATAAAAATGTTTTGTTTGGAGCACTGAAAAAGGCCAAGCCATTCAAAAAGGATGAACCGAACTATTTCAACACATTTTGGGCATAAAATATGAATCTATACCTCTGCAACTAGGCTGCAGACCTGGGTGTTTTGGGCCGTAGATAAAAAATTAAAGAAAGGAGTTGAGAGGCACTGTTTCTAATCACTGAAACGCTGGGCATCTAACCTAGACAAGGCCAAGTTCATTGCACAAGAAAGCGAGAGTCTGGGCATAAAACTTAATAATTGAAATTTCTTGAAATTCGAAGTTATAGTACTTTGTAACATGAGGGTGACCAAATTATACTACTTACGGATTAAAGATAGTTCTTACAACTAGCAAATAGCCTAATTGAAGATAACAAGCAGAACTAAACTATATAAAGTTTTAAAGACCTATATGTATGACCTGTTGTGAAGTATCAGTCACTATGGAAGAAGCCGAAACTCTTGTGAAAAAGGTCACAGTCCTGCAAATATATATAAGGAGTTTGAGCCCTTACAGTAACAAAAAGAGCCGACCTAGAAGAATCACATATGAAGTTTGATTCAGTAAGATATAGTCAATCTTGCAATTTGTAAAACGTCTACATATTTATTGGAATTGGTATCTAGCAAAGTGAATGAAGATCTTTGAGCATAGCCTATAATTGAGCAAGCAAAAACAACCAATCTATATCCGTGTGAAGAGGAATATATTTGAGGAACGGTAGCAGCTCATTTGTGGAAGCCTCTACTACAGTCAAGAAAGTAAGTATTGATGTTACTCTTTGTGTTTTTAGTCATTTAATATATGTTTTTCAAGTTTGCAAGAAAAGGCATCAAGCTCAATAGAACTTCAGGGATGAAGGTATGTAATCTTAAGGTATGAAATGTTTAGTTGCATATGTTGGCAAATACTCATTGTATTAAAAAGTTGTTAATATCTAGGGCTGTAAAACATAGTTAATATATATATGAAATCCTAATTCGTTTGTTTAAAAACTCTATTTCACATTTCTCTAAGGTTTATAGACAATTCATGATCTATAACGATTCTTGGCAATAGTAAAGGTGTCAAGATTTTGTAACTCAAAACCTTAGAAACTCTCTTCAGATTCTAGATAATCATCGCACTATTGTACTTGCATATTTTGGTTGTACTTGATAAGAAATATTGCAGGGACATATCAAGAATGATGACTTGAAAGGACAATTTGACAAATGAAGATGCTATCATATTTAAGAGTGAGCCCTTTTTTGTTAAGGAAAACCTACTAGGTTTGTATAAAGTGTAACTCAAGGTATGTATAAAGATTTATAATTCTTCTTCATATTACAAGTTGGGGTCATTTTAAAATTTGTTACTAACTCTTTCTTGTCTAGGATTTTTGGACCATAATGATCCTTGATAGGGTGATTAATCATTAGATTGAATCTATTCTCATCATATTATCTTTTGCTATTTTGTTTATGAAACCCTAACCTTTAGGGTTCACTGTAAAACCCTAACCTAAGGGTATGTCGATGAAACCCTAATCTACTTAGGGTTTGCGCACTGAAATCCTTGCTTAAGATATGTTAACAATATTGTTGAAACCCTAGTCCTCTTAGGGTTGTTAGTAAAGAACCAATTCTTGTAATGTTTAGGGTTTTGATATTGATATAACAAAATCCTAGACTTTTAGGGTTTGTTTTTGTTGTCCTTAAATCGAAACCTTAGATCATTAAGACTGTGATAAGTTAGGGTTTGCTGCTAATAAGTCAAAACCCTAGACTCTTAGGGTTTGGTGGATTAGGGTTTATAAGCAAGACCCTTGGAATGAAACTCTAAATTTATTCTTCCACTTAATCGAAACCCTAGCTTGATCAAGATTGTTGTGTATCTATTGATGTCTGTTTCTAGGGTTTACCTAAGTATTGATATAAGTTTCAATGATGAAACCTTAGATATGCATATGCTAGTAAGATAACTTGATTATCAATGTATCTAGGGTTTATAACAAAAACCATAGCAAAATCTATCTTGAAAGTATATTGTAATTGAAGTCTAGGGCTTATGACAAAAACCCTAGTAAGAAGTTGAAGTCTAGAATGTAAAAAGATGAGTCTCCTGCTGATTATGAACCTTACTAGGTTTAGGTATCCAATGTCTTAAGTTTAATTGTTTTGATGCTTCCATTATATTGATATGATTTTGATATAGTTAACTTCATGCTCCCATATATATTTGTATTTTGGTTGTACTTGCTATTAAAGTTTTACAAGTACGTGATCTTCAAGATGTTGAGGATGAGCATGATGACCTTGAGAAAGAAATGAAGCCTTGAAAGATTGTAAGTCTCTCCTATGTTATAAAGGAAGTAAGTTGTTGCATTGAGAGGGAGCTTGGATGAAGGAAAAGAAAAAGTATATCTCCCCAGTTGAGAGGGAGGGCATAGCATGACAAGAATAAAAAGAATGAAGCTGGAGAATGAATGAAAGTACTACTGTTGGCTTTGCAAAAATAAAAAGACTTAAGTACTGAGGCTGTATTTGGTGCTCCTGAAAAAAAAAGAAAGCTTCTGACAAGAGGTATTTCATAGCATGATGATACAAGCAAACCTTGTGCAATTATCCTTAGAAAGGCTAAACCCCCTAGGAACAACCTTACAAAACCTGAATTCGAAGCTCTTAAATCCTTGAACAACAAGAAGGACATTGTTGTTCTTAAAGCTGACAAAGGAGGTGCAGCTGTTATCCTTAACAGGGAGGATTACCACAATAAAATGTTAGATCACCTTTGTAATAGTGGGAGCTATAGGAAGCTAGCTAAAAATCCCTTGAAAAAGGTTTCTAAGACAGTCGCACTAGCCATAAAATCTAGTTGCACTGTTAGCTCTCTGAGTAAGAAACTTATTGAGAGCAACCGTCTCACTCCTAGGATTTATGGTCTTCCCAAAATCCATAAGGAAGGGGCTCCCTTGTGCCCCATAGTCAACACTATAGGAGGGCCGACTTATCTTCTTGCTAAATTTCTTGCTAATAAAGCTTAAGCCTCTTGTTGGTCAGACCAAGTCCTTCGTTAAAGATTCGTCCTCCTTTATTAATGAATTAAAGGATATTAGAATTGATCCAAGTGATATGTTAGTTAGTTTCGATGTGGTCTCATTATTCACTAATATTCCTATTAATGAGGCCATTGATGTCGTTAGTCGTATCACGGATCCTGATACTACGTTTTTAGTCAAGATTTGCCTTACCTCTACTTTCTTTAGTTTTAAGGGAGAATTTTATGAACAAACTTGTGGTGTTGCTATGGGTTCCCCCCTTTCCCCTGTGGTTGCTAATCTCTTTATGGAATTCTTTGAATCCAAAGCCTTGTCATCGACACTTTTCCAACCTAAGCTGTGGAAAAGGTTTGTGGATGAGACGTGTACCGTTTGGTCTCATGGTAAAGAGAAGTTAGAGTTATTTTGCCATCACCTTAACAATCAGTCAGATTCCATAAAGTTCACCATGGAAATTGAGGTTGATGGTAGCCTTCCTTTCCTTGACATTCTCATTTCAAAAAAGGAGGATGGTTCTTTCTCTCACCAAGATTTTTGGAAGAAAACTCACACAGAGCAATATCTTCATGCAAATTCCCATCATTTCCCGACTCAGAAACAAGGTGTTCTCAACACCTTAGCCACTAGGGCTTTTTTCCGATTATAATCATTTTGATGATGAAAAGACCCATCTCCTTAAGGTCATTAAAAATACTGGCTATAGCAAATCCCAGGGTCTGAGAGCTTTCCATAATGCGGAAAGAGGACCTAAGAAGAGGATCGATCCCAAGGGTCAAGCTTATGGGGTTCATCTTTCTTTTATTCAGGGGACCACAGACAAAATCGCAGAAGATCCTGAAGAAATATAATATTCCTTCTTCCTGAAGACCCCTTCGCACTATTCGAAGTTCTCTTCGTTCTATCAAGGACCTAGTTAACCCCAAGGATGTGAGGGGAGTTTATATTATTCCTTGTTCTTGTGGGACTCCTTACATTGGAGAGACTGGTCGATCAATAAATCAGAGGATTTGTGAACATGCTGCGGACATCAAACATGGGAGGTCTCGCTCCTCAGCCTTGGCAGAACATGTAGAAAAGACCAATCATCACATATGTATAGAAGAGGCTAAAGTCATAGCTAGGGTTGACCATTTTCATCATCGTAAATTCAGAGAGGCCTTAGAAATTGAAAAAAGGCCCATTAATTTTAACAGAGACGATGGTTGGAGCATCAGTAGGTGTTGGCTCCCTGCCCTGATCTCTATATATATATATATATATATATATTTGTTGTTGTTGTTGTTCTTGTTGTTTCCTCTAATATCTATATTAAATAATATAGATGTTAATTTAAATTAATATCTATATTATAATAATAAAATTAATAATGTCTACATTATAATTTTATTAAATTAAATAAAATCTATATTATATTAAATTAAATAATATCTATATTATGATTTTATTAGATCATTATTTTGTTTTTATAATTATTATTCGTTTTTATACATTTTATTTATTTATTTTATTATAGCATTTAATATATATATATATATATATATATATATATTAATAATAATTAAAATCCTTTTTAATTAAAATTAAACAAATTAAAATCAAAAATAGAAAATAAATAACTTAGTCAAAGTAGCTGTTTTTTCTAACAGCTAGTTAGTTTCTCTCTTCATCTATTTATTTCAATGCCTAGATCTGATTCATCATCTTGTCCTGAAGATGAACCACACTGGATGGTTCAAAATGCGTCGACGAAATTGCTCCTATGTGATTGTTTCCGAAAGAATTTGTTATGATTAACATCAAATGATTGAAGACCCAGAAGGTTTGCGTTTACTTGTATGTATATTTGAAAGTTTATTACTCATTGGGGTTGTGTTTGTACAGGTAAATCTCTCCATAAGAAGTTTGAACACTTTGAAGCATGCTTGGACAAATGGATATATCTAGTTTAGGGAGAGATGAAGCATCTAATGGCGGATGCTTGGGAGGACATCTGGCCAACTTATGTTCATGATGTCTAGATTCCGAAGAGGGAGGGTGGCATTGGTCATGGAGCTCTGACCTTTGATACACACCTAGATCCCTGGGTTGATGGTTAGCAAGTAAGATTGATGGTACCTAGACTGGCTGAAAGCTTGAGTCCATCGTGGTCCCACCTGAATAGAATACCCTGGTCAGGTATCTAGTCCACAACACTGAGTGTGTTAGAACTCTTCGTAGTCCATTTCATTTTGAGATCTTCCATAAACCTTCATATATATGTAATTATGAATACCTCCCTTGTTAAGAGGGAGTGTTGAAGAATGTAACTAGTATTTGTCTTCATAATTGTACGAGTCACGATTTAATATATTTGTCAAAAGAAATCTTATTATTATTTTTATTAATTGACTTATTAAAGCATGGGTTTCATGCTTGGGTCAATGGTCAATAGGTCAAAGCACTCATTATGTGCTCTAGGATTTTTTTGAGTCAAAGTCAAATTTAACTAGGTAAACCCTACTTGGGATCGTTGTATTAAAAAAAGAAAATTGTTTGAGGCATGTTATCTCCTCCACCATCAAGTCGGCCTCAAGCAAATTTGCCTTCAATCTCAAGTCGACTTCTCCTACTATACATGTCGGCTCAATGTACAGACACAAACCACTATATATACCCCAGTGAAGTCGACCCAAAGAGGTAGTAGTCAACAAGTTTGTATGGAATTGATTCGATTTAAACAGGAACACAACAAATTACAAATATAACCATAAATACAGAGATGCAATAGAAATAACACTTCATTTCATTAATATCAAATACTGAAATATGCTTACAAACAGAATGGAAATAAGAATAGCTTGGGCGATGGTAGCTTATCTCTGAGAAGAGATGTGGTGACTACATGCCTCTGAACTGAGTTACAATGAGGCTCAAGGGCTTTTTTATTATTGAACAATAAGAGATGTAACACCAAGAGTTTATGGCCCTTGTTGGGGTTAGTTGGGCAACCAACTTCCCAGGGTTGTAACTTGGTCATATTATCTCCGTTTGACACGTATGATACCTTGTTGGAAAGATCTCTCCGAGGACTACAATGATCGATGCGATTTCCATAACAATTGCCTCAAAATGGCTCCCAAAGTTTAGGACCCGAAACACTGCCAAAAATAGTAAATTGTGCTACAATTAAGGAAATTGAAAAACTGAAAGAGACAGTGGTAGGGGTCCAAGTGGGATAGGCGAGTGGCCGCCAACATCCACCTGGATTAGGACTAGAGTCAAGGAAGTTACAATACATAAATTACAGGCAACGAAGTTACAATACAAAAATTATAGTGAGCGAAGTTACAGTACATAAATTACAATGAGCGAAGTTACAATACAAAAATTGCAGTGAGCGAAGTTACATTCAACGAAGTTTTGATCATATACAGGACAACAAAGTACTGAAGCAAGACATAAATTCGGGATCGAAATTCTCCACAATTACAAAGGTCGAAATTTTCTATCATTGCAGGGCTAGAGTTAAATTGCAGGACCAAAGTTTCTTCACATAATTGCAGAAGCCGAGTTGGTTAAAGAAAGATCGAAACTCTTATTCTTGAAGAACAATACTAGAAGAAGACTACTTCAATTGAAAGGCTGACTTGATGGATGGAGAGAGGTTTAGGTCAAGAGTCTTGGTTGTCTCATTGTGATTTGAATCCACTGAAGGAAGAGTTCTTGATTGGGTTTTCCCCTACCTAGGGGTTTTGCCCTGGCTGAGCGCCTATATCTTGTGTTCTCTTGTGTCTTTGTGCTTTGGCAATTGTCCTGATGATAGTAGTGTAATAACAAAGAAGAATAAATACCTAATCACAAGAAATTGTCAAGTAATAGAGAAATCAAATTAATAAGAAGCCCTATTAGTGTTTCCCTAGATTTCTCAACAAATAGGTTGAGTAGTTTGGTGGAAATAATACCTATGGTAGAGGAAGAAGGTATGGAAGTTGTCTCGAGGGCAACTCTAGTGAGACTCGATGTGGATACAAGGTTTTGCTTGGTGTAAACCAATTGCAGTAGACTCTTGGTAAACTTTGTTTGACTGAAAAGATTAGGTCAAATTTGCGCCCACACCTAGATTAGATGGGTGAAGAAGTATGTACTATGGGTCATAAGGAGATGAGAACAAGGTGGCAAAGTTTTGTCAACCACTTCTTGAAGTATGGGTTTGATCCTTGGAGAACCAACGATGATTGCCTGTGAGGTAGGTAAGTCTAAGTTGTTAGCAGGGTAAATCTTACATCTACGAATAGGTGGACCCTCCTCTTTGGGTGAAATTCCCTTGAGACGACGAGAATGACGTGGACTATACTCAACCATGGTGATAATAAAAGATGTATGCATTAAAATAAAGCAACATCTCAGGCCAACTAGACTCAACCAAACAACACACATCTAACAAATCTAAGAGATAAGCAAGCAAACCAAGTGTATCAAAGGGATCTCTCCTTAGTTGGAGTTTAGTTGATTAGGGCCCAATTTAGCTGCGAAGATATGGATGGGACAGTTACCTTGGCCTCCTGCTTAACAACTCAATGCCTAGTGCAAGTGCCCTTCATTATGCATGGGCACCCTCAGGGGATTTGAGTGAGTATAGACCAACGTTTGTCCTAGTTACAGTAAGCATTATCCACTCACTGTCCCCTGTGTAAGGTCCCTAAGATTATGGCCACTATGGTTACCACCTACAACCAGACGACCTGGGGGAACAATTGTGGGTTGGATCCACACATAAAGGAAGGGTATCAAGCACCTAACCTCCAGAAAGAGATCCTCATATGTGCATAGGCCACACCATTGAGACCAAATGAACTGGGGCTATCACTCCATTGATGCCAATGTGACCTAGTGCTTAACCCTTGTGTTAGATAGGCTTCCTAAGCAACGTTCGATTGCAAATTGATTTTGCACTCCCCAACTCAAGATTCTAGTGTTTGTTTTATAGCCTAGGAGAATGTCCTCTCCAAACTATACCAATGACCTAAAATCTTAAGGTAATGTTGGCGTGCTACTAGGGAAAATAACAATATGTTTTATGAATTTTATTAATGTTGGCCTTTAGTGGCTGTTATTAAGTCATGGGTTATGGTATGAAACTTGTATGGTGTGATTGACTTAATTTTATATAAAAGAATGCAAGAGATGAAGGTGCAATTGATCACTTTCAATGAAAACTAACTAAGGTAAGGTGATATCTTTCCAATGCAAAGACAAATGCAGATCCTTACCACACTTTCCAATGCAAAGACAAATGCAGATCCTTACCACACTTTCCTTTACCACTTTGAACATTCACAAGTAGATTTGGTTTGAAATAGATTAACAAGCGAAGAAAATCCAAAAGAAACAACAACGAAAGATGCACCCAAAACTTAAAACCCTACCTACAAGCAAGCGTGCATTAAAAATATGGGTATGATGACTCAACACACTCACTATAGCGGGCACAAACAAAAGGGTTACAAGACCATGGCAATAGAGTTGTGTTCTACTCTAATGTCTTTGTAGTGAATCAAACCCAAGATTGGATTCAAGACCCTTGAAATGAATTCAAACCCCCTTATTTGAAGTGAATTTGAGGGTCACTAACTCAGTGGAAGCTTTGGTGGGTAAGACTCCACACTGACCTAAGCCTTAGGCTTAGGAGCTTGCAAGAAAGATGAAAAAATTATAGGGAAAACCACAAAAAACCCTCTCATAAGTGTTGCAAGGCTCTGTCAAAGGCTTGACAAAGAGTTGAACGCTTTGTGATGGTCCGATCAAGGCATTGAACAGGGATCCATTGCTTTGCCATGGCTAGGCAGGAGAGTTGAAGCAATTTTAAACCCAAATACTTAGTTTTCAGGTAGAAATTTTTGAGGCTTGATATTCTCAGAATTCGTAATGAAGACTCAAAAGCAATAAAAACGAAAGAAAGCAAAAGAACCAAAAGAAACCTTCTGGGGTACTCCTCGAAATCACTGCCAATTATGTTTAGCCAAACATTCCTCTGTTGCCAGAGTACCAATTCCCACAAGTCTGCCCAAGACTCATGACAAACAATTCCTATGACCTACTTTATCCCTCCAGACATGCATGCACAACAAAATTTAAATGAACAAGAGAAGACATGGAAGACACGCTTGACATGAAAGCCAAATCACTGATTGCTTTCGGTGGTTGGACCTTGAGATGCAACTTTTTGCTCCTTGCACCATTGACCTACAAAATAGACAATTAAAAGATACCAAACTCTACTACCTACAACTATGTTAATGTTAGCACATAAAAAACCAAAATGCATATATTCAAAAATCACATGAAATACATGTAAGTGGGCGGGAAGTAGTATTTTCTTATTATGTCAAAGCACTTACATAGTTGTAGGTCCTTTTTCCCTTTGTCCTTAGCTCCTTCTCTAACCAAAACTCACAATCAGGCTCATTGCTAACCTTAGTTTATCTCAAGGCGCAAATGGGTTCTCAATTCGACAATATGTACCTATGTTTACTTCTCTCCCTTTTGCTCCATGGAGATCTTTGCTTTCATAGATGAGTTAACAAAGTGATTAAATGAATTTGGACATCTTTTTGATTGAGCTTGATTTGGTCATTTCATCCTTATCTTGAATTTATGGTCATTTTTGACCTTGTCAACCCTTCTCCATGCACTTTAGCAACGTTGGCCGCTTTAGTGCTCTATGCTAGAGGCATTAGGGCATTCAACTCTCCTTGTTAGGTCATCTGGGGCATTGGAACTCTCTTTGACAATGTTTAGGGGGTGTTGAAGAGGCAAAATTGGACTCTTTTAGGGTTTCTATGAAGCTTTTTCTACAGCTCAACCTTCCCCTTGTGTTGCTTCTCTTGTAGACTTAGGGGTGTGTCATTTCAAGCTATAGCACTAGGAGCAAATGATAACCACCAAGGTGAAATAAGGAAACAAGTATACATGCCAAGCATCATGGTGATTCATACTAGAATGCCAAAAAAGTTAACTGAAATCAATTGCAAGCAATAATGGTCAAAGTACCTCACAAGAGTTGACCCCACCTTCATTAGATGCAAAGGTTAGGCGAATGAATATATTGGCCAAAGAATGGGTGACATACATCTGAGTAGACAATATTGAGGTCAGAGTGGGTATTGCTCCATGTAGTATTTTCTTATTATGTCAAAGAACTTACCTAATTGTAGATCCTTTTGTCCCTTTGTCCTTAGCTCCTTCTCTAACCAAAGCTCACAATCAAGCTCATTGCTAACCTTAGTTTATCTCAAGGCGTAAGTGGGTTCTCAATTTGGCAGTATGTACTTTTGTTCACTTCTCTCCGTTTTGTTCCATGGAGTTCTTTGCTTTTATAGATGAGTTAACAAAGTGATTAAATGAATTTGGACATCTTTTTGATTGAGTTTGATTTAGTCATTTCATCCTTATCTTGAATTTATGATCATTTTTTACCTTATCAGCCCTTCCCCCATGCACTTTAGCAACCTTGTCCACTTCAATGCTTTGTGGTAGAGGAATTAGGGCATTCAACTCTCCTTGCTAGGTCATCTGGGGCATTGGACAATGTTTAGGGGGGTGTTAAAGAGGCAAAATTGGACTTTTTTAGGGTTTCCATGAAGATTTTTTTCTGCATCTCAACCTTCCCCCTGTGTTGCTTCTCTTGTAGACTTAGGGGAGTGTCATTTTGAGTTTTTTCACAAAGAAAAAATTCGTAACTATTCTATTAAAAGATCAGTTACATGTTATAAAAACTGGTAGTATCAACTACTGTTCAGTCCATAAAACTATTACAAGCTGCCACAAGTCAAAACTGCAGGCGATCACAGTCCCATAAAACCATGAAAAACATCAGTGATGAAACTAGTGTCCACATAGTAAATTTTGAGTTATAACACTAGGAGCAAATGATAACCACCAAGGTGAAATGAGGAAACAAGTATACATGCCAAACATCATGGTGATCCATACTAGAATGCCAATGATCCATACTAGGGGAGTGTCATTTTGAGCAACCTTTTGCAATGAATCTGTTCGTTGTTTACTTGACATTTTTGTTGTTTTTGGACACTGGAGGATTTGGTTTGAACTTTTGAACCTATTCATGGTTTTCTACAATTGTATGCCAAGAGAATGATTTTTAAGATTCATTGAATGTGCTAAAGAACCCCAATGAAGAATACTTGACTCCATAGCCCAACAATCATGGTACCAATGCATTTTAGCTTGGTTCCTCCAAGGGTTTTACCTTTGGTGTCCATACTTTCATTTCCACTATAGAAATTTGTGCTTAATCATTAAATTATGTAATAATGGTCAATAATAAATTAGACTTAGGCATTTAACTTTTTGTTATATTTTTGCTTTATGTCTTATTGATCAATCCCACATTCATAAAGTGGATTGACTCAGTGTTAATGTAACCTATATAAGAAAGTGTTTGCTCTCTTATTATAAAACTGAATACAAAGAACTCTTTCGAGTTATTTCTTGGCTTTCTCTATGCTCGTGTTTTCTTTATATGGTATCAGAGCGAGGTTATCGAGCCACGAAATTGTAATAGCGTGAAGATTCTAGGGACTGTTGCCGGTAGTGAACCAAAAGCTTTTCGGGTCAATTGAGTGATTTTGCGGTTTAAAAACCAGTCGTACGGAATTGTATGGAACATCAGTCAATTCTTGTGCTGTTATTTTTTCCGTACAAATAGCTGCCATTTTCCAGCTGCCAAAACCAGCCGTCAAACAGCTGCCGTACAGCCGTCAAACAACCGCCAAGCAGCCGTATGGTCGTACGATCTGTAATTTTTTAAATTGCTTGCTGTAATTTTCGAAATTAAGGGTCAATTTTCGAAATTGAAGATCAATTTTTGAAATTAAATCTGAATTGAGCTGTTTTTATTTGAAATTGGACTGTAATCATCAAATTTGGACCGCAATTTGTCCAAATTGGGTGTCAATTTTTTGAAATTTGGCTGTAAATTCTGCAATTTCTCTCAAATTGTGACAAATCAGATTGTTAAATAGCAGATTGGATATGCTTATACCTGATTTGTGGACCAAATTTGTGGATCTGGTGTTTTTAGTGGCCGATCTATTATTTTTCAGCGTTTTTGAGGCACTTTTGATCAGTTTGGTGGCAGATTTCCCAAATTTGACTTGCAGAGATGGCTTCATTGAACAATATCATGTTGGAAAACAGTTAGAATTTCTCTGGCAAGAAGTACAACACGTGGAAACAACGGATTTTTTGCAATCTTTGAGTACCGTTGCTTGGATGAGGTGGTTCTAGGCAAAACTACCCGACCCATAATTGCGGGTAAAGATCAGGACAAGTTTGATGGCTATGACAAAGAGGCCATGCTTATCAGACTGTAAGTTACTGATGAGATGCTTCCTGAAGTTCAAACAGGGAAAACTTCAACTGCAGTTTGGACGCATTTGAAAGATCTTCATGAGACATTTGACAAAGGGCGAACATTCTTTCTGAATAACACGCTGTTATTGATCACGATGAGTGAAGGTGCCTCATTGCAAGAGCACTTGCTCAAGATCAAGGACATCCGAGATCAGTTGCTAGCCATTGGTCGGAAGATGGAGGAAGAGGACATGGTGGTTATCACGCTAAAAAGCTTACCACGAGCCTATGAGCATTTCATTGAAACCCTCAACATTACTACTACGAATGTTGACCTGAAGTTCGAAGAGATTTGCAATAAACTCTTACAGCAGAACAAATGGAGGAAACCATTGGGTAGTAGCACTGAGACAAAGGGTTTTGAGCAGGCCTTTGCAGCTAATTACAAAGGCAAAGGAAATGGGGCCAAGAAGAAAGGCTAGCAAAGTGGGGAGGATGGTCCCCAGGGACAGAAGACCATCACTTGTCATTATTGTGGCAAGACTAGCCATGTGAAGAAATAATGCAGGAAAGGGTTAGCTGACCAAAAATCCAACCAGGGAGGGTCTCAGCCAAAGGCTCATGTTGTAGAGCACATCGAGGAGAAGGAATCAACCTTCTATGCCTTCATAGCCACAACCCAAGCAGACCAGTCCAAATCATCTGCTTGGTATATTGATTTTGGAGCATCCCGACATTTCACCAACAGGCAGGAGGAGTTCGGGGCATGTTCATCCAAGGATTCATTAATCTTTGGTGGTGGGGCCGAGTATAAGGTCGCTGGTAAAGGACATATTCAACTTTCCTTTGGAGAAAAAACATTACTCTTTCTCAATGTCTACTATGTGCCAGGCATGAAACTCAATCTGCTAGCAGTTAGTCAGATTATGTGACATTGTCCAAATCTAGATATCAACTTTAGCAATCATAAATGCTATATAGTTGAAAGGAACACCAAGAAGACTGTTGCTCTTGGTGTAGAAGATCATGATTTGTTCAGGTTGGTAGACATTGGTCAGGTAAAAGAACATGCATTAGCAACGAAATTTGCATCAGATATTCGTACACTATGGCATCTGAGGTATGGGCACCTCAATATGACTTACCTCTCTCAGTTGGCTCGAGAGAAACTAGTTGATGGACTTTTGGATATATCACTGAAGATCCAGGGAGTTTGCAAAGCTTGCCAAGTTGGCAAGCAACATCGATCACCATTTGATGAAGCACAGGCTTGGAGAGCACAAAGGGTCCTTCAGCTGGTTCATGTGGACGTTTGTGGACCAATGAGTATGACATCAATCACCGGTGCCAGGTATTTTCTACTGTTTGTTGATGATTTTAGTAGAAAAATGTGGGTGTATTTTCTCAAATTAAAATCTGAAGTGTTTAATGAATTTCAAAAGTTCAAAGCATTAGTAGAAAGAGAGTCAGGTTGTCACATAACCACTCTTAGGTCTGATAATGGTGGAGAATTATGTTCCAAAAAATTCCAAAAATTTTGTACTAAGCATGGCATAAAGAGACAATGCACCACACCCTACACTCCACAACACAATGCAGTAGTTGAAAGAAGAAACCGCACCATCACGGAGATGGCCAGATGTATGCTGCAGAACAACCCTGTTCCACAGAGGTTTGGGCTGAAGTAGGATTCACAACAATTTACCTGCAGAATAGATCTCCAACGATGCCGATAAAGAAGAAGACACCAGAGGAAGCATGGTTTGGTGGAAAGCCTAAAGTGAGTCATTTGAAAGTCTTTTGATCTACTGCGTATACTTGGATTCCAACTCACAAAAGAACCAAGTTAGATCCAAAGAGCAAGAAACTGATGCTTACAGGGTACAGTGACACTCATAAGGCTTACAGGTTGGTTGATCTAGCCACTCATAAGGTGATCTTTAGTAGAGATGTTGTTGTTAATGAAGATATTAGACCTTTCCAATCTTTTTCAGAGTCCCGAATTACCAAACACCTAGAGGTCACAAAAGATTCAGGCAGCTCCCCCTGAAGCGGGGGAAGATGAGACTCATAGTTCGGTGATTTCTACTCTTGACAGTCTGATTCGACAATCAGATGATATTCCTACAGGAAGCCCAAGTCGTGGTGGCAATACTGATTTGGGTGGGGTAGATCCCAAAACAAGGCTAAAATGGTGGCACAACACCATTGGTGATGTTCAGATAGGAGAAATGATCGGGGACGATCATCCAGACGAAAGAGCATTCAACAACCATCTATGGTTAACTTTGTTCTTATGGTTAACCTACAGGAAATCTATGAGCCACAACACTTTGAGGAGGCAAAAGGAAGACTTGAATGGGAGAAAGCCATGGCATATGAACATGAGAGTTTGATGAAAAATCAGACTTGGGATCTCACATCTCTTCCACCAGGGAAGAAACCCATAGGCTGCAAATGGGTCTACAAGGTCAAGTACAAAGTAGATGGTACACTTGACAAACACAAAGCACGATTGGTTGCAAAAGGATTCTCTCAGCGAGAAGGCATTGATTATGAGGAAACTTTTGCTCCCACAACAAAGATGAGCACCATTCATCTGGTTCTAGCCATGGCCACACAGTTTGGCTGGAAAGAGCATGAAATGGACGTGAAAAGTGCCTTCCTAAATGGAGATGTGCAGGAAGAAGTCTACATGCAACAACCACAGGGGTTTCAGGTTTCAGGAAAGGAGCATTTGGTTTGTCGACTGAAGAAGGTTCTATATGGCTTGAAGCAGGCACCTCGAGCATGGTACATTAAGATTGACAGATATTTGGATGAACAAGGGTTCCAGTGGAGTCCTTCAGATTCCAACATGTATGTCAAAAGAGTTGGTAATGATATCATTCTTCTAGTTACATATGTAGATGATATCATTGTCACAGGTAGTGAATAAAAGGCTATAGAACAGATCAAAAATAATATAAGAAAAGCTTTTGACATGACTGATCTAGGCCTCCTGCACTACTGTTTAGGTGTATAAGTCTGGCAAACAGGTAGCAACATCTTCATATCACAATCAAAATATGCCAGAGGTTTGTTGGATAGATTCAGAATTACAGATTGCAAAATCTCATCTACACCTATGGAGAAAGGGTTGAAACTTTCAGCCTAGATGGACTCTAAGGAAGTTAATGAGTCCATATACAGGCAACTAGTGGGGAGATTGATATATCTTACAGCCACTAGACCTGACTTATGTTTTGCTGTGAGCTACATTTCCAGGTTCATGAGAGCGCCAAAAGAACACTGGACCGCAGCAAAATGAGCTCTGAGATATGTGAAAGGGACACTTGACTTTGGCATTCTGTATAACATAAGCAAAGAATCCAAGTTTATTCAAATTTATAATGATTTTATATATAGTCTCTATATAATGTTGGCGATTTTTAAGGTAAAATAATTTTATATTCTAAAATTTGGGCGAATCACCTTTTATAAAATTGGAAATTGGCGAATCTTTTTTGTGGAAAAATCATGGAAAATTAGCCCACTGGGCGAACATTAGCCCCAAAATTTTTCCATGGTGGATATACAGATTTCTGTAGACATTCTTACCAAGCCTTTGGGTCCTGAAAAATATGTAAAGTTTCGGGATAAGCTTGGTGTAGTTAGTAAATTGACCATTAAGGGAGGGTATTAAATTATGTAATAATGTTTATAAAAAAGGTTTTCAGCGATAATCACATCAAAATTCATTTGTCGACGCGTTTCAAATCAACAAGTGTGGTTCATTATCCGTGTGGTTGTCGACGCGATAATCTCATCTTGTTTTGACGATGAACCACACTTGCTGGTTCGAAACACGTCGACAAATGAATTTTGATGTGATTATCACCAAAAACTTTTCTTATAAACTTGTTATGGATCACAGAAGCCTCAATTCAATATGTAATAATGGTCAATAATTAATTAGACTTAAGCATTTAACTTTATGTTATATTTTTGCTTTATGTCTTATTGATCAATCCCACATTCATAAAGTGGATTGACGTGGATTGAATACAAAGAACTATTTCGAGTTATTTCTTGTCTTTCTCTATGCTCGTGTTTTCTTTATATTAATTGCAAATTGAGAGTAAGAGAGTACTCATTGGAAGATCAAATGAATTTTAGGGTTACCATTCTTGGCTTGGAAATGTACTATTCCTAAAAGAGAGTAGTCAATATTGAGGTCAGAGTGGGTATTGCTCCATGTAGTATTTTCTTATTATGTTAAAGCACTTACATAACTGTAGTTCCTTTTTCCCCTTTGTCATTAGCTCCTTCTCAAACCAAAGCTGACAATCAGGCTTGTTGACCACTATGTGTCAACAACCCATAGCAGTACACCCCCTTTTTTCGCAAAAGGGATAGCGCCTGATCGATGTGTTCGTGCCGTCCAATTATCATCATCAGCTTGACCAAGATGTTATAATGTAAACCCATTCTGCATGTATGTGATGTAAATAATCTCAGCAGATCCGTGTCGTGTATGTAATGACCTAGGTAAACCTACTTTTCTGGTGACGATTTACATTTTGGGAGGTTTTTTGTCTCACCGATCCATTCTCGAATGATCGGCAGAGTTTTCCTTCAGTCTTACCCTAAAGCCGGAATGGATTTTGTCACTAGGATCTTAGGCGAGTCCTAGTGTTCTAGATCTAGTCTATGTAAAAGTGATTTAGGAATAATCCTAACTATTTGGTTAGGTTATTTTATTACAAATTGCTTGGTCTGCTGGATTATATTTGTGTCGCAGAAATGGGTAGTCTCTGAAAGTCTTTTACAAATGGGTTTTCCCCCTTGAGAGGTAAAAAATATGAAAATCATAATGTAAAGTGTCTTGAGGGTTGGAAAAATAATTTATCCCCTCATAGGTTAATTAATTAAATTTTCTGGCAAAAAATTAAGTAAAATCATAAGCCTGAAATTTAATTAATTCTAGGTCCTAGCTCGCTAAATTTTAAGCCTTTGGTCCCTGGGGGTTAAGTCAAAGTCAAAATTTTGAAGAAATTAACTCAATTTTTTTATTTTATTTTTGAGTTAATTAAAATGCATTTAGTTGAAAAATTTGAATTTCCTCAAGAATTTAATATTTTGACGGATGAGATTAAAAGAAATTTTAATCCTCATCAACGATTGAGATTGCTTTGACAAGAATTACTCGAACTAGCCGTTGGAGGATTTATCTTTAAATAGGAAGTCATTCGTCAGTCAATTCGTTTGACCTTAGAGTCTTGTGTTAAGCGAAAAGGTCTCGTGTAATCTTTTTTTTTGAATAATAAAGAAAGACTTTGGGGTTAATCTTCGCCGGTGTTACTCTTCATGGAAATACTATAAGATGTGTCATTTTTCATGTGTAATTTTTTTTAGCAATTGATAATAGCTTCTGAAGAGTGATTTGAGTACAGGTATCTTGCTTAGTCGCTAGGAGTTAAGTCATAATTTAAATTTTGAATGTAATAGCAAGTATATCTATTTATCTGAATTTTATTATCATTTTCTCGCTCTATTTTGATGGCTAAATTGAGTTTTGCAGGAAAGTTTTGATTTTTAGGACCAGCCAACTCCCGATCCGTGTTTTCTGAAGAGCCTAGCTTAATTTAATCTTGGGCTTATCATAAGATTTTTATTGGTGATGCATGAAGGGTTTTGAGCTAAGTACCTCCTTTAAAATTAAAAAAATTAATTTTTTATGTGCGAAATTGATAGATCTGGCTGTTGAGAGGCTTAGACTATCAGATCTGGGAGAGGAGTTGGACTCACACTCCTTAGATCTGATAGATCTGCCATTCTTGTGCATAGATCTATAAAATTATTTTTGGTTTTCTGACTTGGGTTTTTTTGGGTTTTAGTTTTTATCATTATATATATTGTTTGGGTGTTTTATTGTTGTCGTGCAGCTACAGATCTGAGGAAGAAACCTGTGTAGAGTCCAAATCTAGGCCCTGGAGGAGATCTGGATCTCTGGGGTTTTATTTGCATAATTTTGCAGGGATATTATTCAAAAGATTTTGCAGTCCAAGGTTTTCAAAAGGTTTTAAATCTAGAAAATTTTACAAGGGTTTCAAATAAATCTGAAGCAGAAGGATTTAACATTTTAATAAGAATTTCTGGAGTTTTCTGGCTACCATTTTTTTGAGTTTTTCGATCTACTGGTTGGGTTTTCGTTTCGCTGCAAAATTTTGATTTTTTTTCAAGGCCCACAACCTTTTGTTGCTACTTGCATTCTCTACGAATTTGCAAACACCAACCATGGTGCCATCGCTCCCATCTACGTTTTCTTCAATCATCCCATCATTGCCTTCAAACTATGCAAATGCATCCCTCTGCCCAACTCCTTTTACCCTTGAAATTCGTCCATTGCCTCGCTGCTCTGCCTACAAATTCCTCTCCTGCTGCATGTGGTATCTCTTTGCCCTCACAGCAGTTCCGTCCCACAGCTCTCAACTCTTCACAGACCATACCCATTATTCTCACTCCTTAATCCTCCATCCAGCCCGCAGCCATCCTTTCCTGCAGTTCTGCCTGCAAACGCTTCTCCTTAGCCCGTGGATCTCCTTTGCACGCTGCTCCATTCACTCTTGCACAACTCTCTTTTGCTCCCTCTGCAGCTCCATCACAACCATCAATCCCCCGCTGCTCCATTGCCCCTGTGTCCTTCTCGCTGGTTGCAATTCACGGCCTCGTCGCTGCACTTCCATTCCGTCGTCAAAACCTGCATAAGCAACAAGCAAACATTTCGATTTGTTTCTTTTTATTTACTTCTTATGTTTTAGTGGGTTAGGGTTAGCATCGTTCCTTTTTTTTTTTTCATTTATGAGTTAAGAATGTTTAAAGTTTGATTTTATTCTTTGCTTTGAGTTAGACCTATTCCATTTCAAAATTTCGATTTTTGTTTATTATTTTCGATTTCCCTTCAGTTTATTTTCTGATTTGATTTATGTTAAACATTTTATCATTTTTCTTTTATTGTTTTTGATTTTTATTTGTTTTCATTTTCATCTAAAACATTAAAAAATCTAAACATTTAAAAGCATAAAAAAATTTAAAAATTGAAAATTTCTAAAAACTAAAATAAACTAAAAGGGATTGGCGCTTTCACATTTAATATTTTAATGTGGCCTATGGCCCATTAAAATTTTAATTTTTAACCCTTTAATTCATTTTAATTACGTCACATTAAAAGATCTTGATTTCTTCATTCGACTAATTGCCTAAGGAATAATTAAAATACTAATTTAAAGTTCCTTGGTGTTATTTGATGATTAAATGTATTTTTGTGATTTCTCTATTGTTAAGGTGCGACTAATGTTTTAAAAATTATATTGACTATAGGAGAAAATTAATTAATTCTAGATCTAGGTCATTAATGAAAATCATTTTAAATTCGGAATCTCTTGCATGATAAAGTTTTGGGCGGTTGCGTTTAATCGTTCATGATCTTCACTTTGCCACATTATAATTTTCTTTGGATGACTTGTCATTTATTTAGTCTTTGGTTAATTCAAATTAAAGGCACTGGTCTGTAGTCATTTTTATCTTGTGATTGTGTCTATCTATCTCAATTGACCGAGACTTGTTCTAAATTCATCAAGTTGTTCATCCTTAAAATCTCCTAGAGCCCGTGTTCCACAGGCTACCCTCGTCCATTCACCTTAGGGACTACCCCCCTTGACTTATCTAGGAGGGAGTCTAAACGGAGTGAGTAAGGATTAGAGTGACAACCCTTACTCTGAGTGTTGTCGTGGTGCCTAGACACTTTGTGCAACAACAAGGCCCATTGCTAACCTTCGTTTATCTCAATGCGCAACTGGGTTCTCAATTTGGCAGTATGTACCTATGGTCACTTCTATCCCTTTTGCTCCATGGAGATCTTTGCTTTTATAGATGAGTTATCGAAGTGATTAATGAAAGACCTCGAACCACTGTTCAAAGAGTTGTGTGCAGTTCGCTACTGCACTTTCAACTATCGTTATACCCTCTATGACAACGGTTGCACGCTGCTCCTTTACTTCTGGTAGAGTTGAAGGTTGGGCCTTCAACTGTAATTCTGTGATTTGCAGGTTCAACTCCAATTGAACCCTCTCCATTTCTGTACCAGCGTCGCGAACACCTGTAGCCAGCTTGCAAACGCACACCTCGACTGGTTCTTTCTTAGGAATAGCCAACTCTAGGAGCATTCAGAATGCCTCCTCCACGACCTGAATTATACACTTGTTTTGGTCGGTAGCCTCAGTCATGGTGGCGATGGCAGAGTCTCGTTGTAGTGCCATCTGTTCATTGTTAATCCTTTGCTCGTTGATCACCTGTAGAGTGTGGTGCTCACGGGCCCTCAACTCTGTAATCACTCCATCCTGTAATAGGTGGAGCACCTCGCCAAGGAGCGCTACCAAATTCAACCCTACTCCCTTGAGGGTGCTGACAATGGGCCTATAAGTTTCATTCTCTGTGGTCAGTGCTCCATCGGGAAGCACTATCGCGCTGGATACCCTCGCGCGCAGCATCTCGGCAGCTTCTGAAGTGCTGATAGCAAGGCTGGTAGACATCGTGCTAGCCTGTGACGCGCGGGTCTGCACCTCCTGCATACATGTCTAGATAGCCCCCAATACTAGTTGTTGCTGCTGCTCAAACTGTTGTAGGGCCTCCATAGTGACATCTCGCACCGTGTCTCCAATTTCGTGCAACTCGCCCTCTATGAGGGTGATTGCGTCCAACGACGTCTTAGTGGCCTTGGACTTCTTCCCCGACCCTCCTTTCTCTTGTTCTCTTGGATGCTTGATGCGGGCGAACGTCGCTTGTGGGTCCGCGTCATGCTACTCTGTCTGCTCGTCCATCTCTTCCTCTGTCTTAGGTGAAGGCGACCTCGCGCCTTTGTCAGAGACCCACTTTGAGATAAATGGGTGTATATTTAGGTAATATGATGTTCTAATTCCATTAAAGATGATGATTCTCAATTTGAGGGCCAATAACTTTTGGTGAGTTGTAAGTCAAGGGTCAAAGCCATTTTGGGTAAGATGTGAAACTATCCCCTCAGTTATAAAAATTAAAAGGAACAACAAAACTTTGTTCCATCATATCTTACGCATATATTTTAGAAATCTAGAGGCGAACAAATTATTCAATAGTTCCCAAGATAAAAAAAAAATCAAATTGGACACATGGATCCAAAATATTATGATGATTCTCAATGAGTGAACCTTATCTTTGAAGAATATTAGATAAAACATATTTTGGTTGTGCGACTCATGATAGACGGATCCATAAAGGTATTATGGAGTACTAATTCTATTGGACCTAATGGTTCTTTAAATAAAGTTGCATTTTGGGGTATATGATGAGATGCAACTCATGTGGTACAACACTTTAGGAATTCGTGTAAAACTAGTCCTTGTGACATACAAAATGAACAAAGAAACAAAATTATATATCATTAGAAAATACTCATATATTTTATCCATTTTGAGGTTGGTACATTAGCCATTAGTTTCCATAATGGAAAGTTGCAGAATTGATCCTTAGATCCAAATTCTTATGACAATCCTTATTAACTGAAACCTTTGCTCTAGATAATGTTTGTTAAAACATGATCTAGCTATGGGGTTTATGGAGAAGCCCCCCCTAAATGTAATTTAATGTACTAATTCCATGACATATAAGGATCCATTAAATAGAGACCTAATTTTGGGTTTATGATGAGTTAAAACTCAATGCTAAAATCCCTTTAGGGACAAAAATGAAACTAGTCTTAGGGGCATAAAATGAATAAATTAATAAGATTGAGTTTCATCAAATCATACACTTGCATTTTGTCCATTCATAGACATAGAAATTATCCAGTTATTCCTAGAACAACAATTTACAAATTTGACCCTAAATCCAAATTCTTGTACTGATCCTTATTAAGTGAAACACTAGCTATGAACAACACCTAATAAAACATGTCAGAATCATGTAACCTATAGGAAATTGGGAGAGATAGAGGAAATTTGATGTCATGATTATGTTAAAGAGAATGATTTATTGAACTACGTATGATTTTGGGGTTTATGGCGATTTGCAACTTGGAGGTTAGATCCCTTTAGGGGCACATGTAGAATGGGTGTTACGGAGTCCATAAAATGAAAGAAAGAAATAAATTATGTGTATTCAGATACTATAAATATAGTTTGGCCACATAGAGGCTACCACACTATTTAGCGGTGCTAGGGAGAATGATATGCAACTTTGACCCATCGATCCAAATTCTTGAATTTCTCACTTTAACAAAACACTAGCTCTATGAAATGTCCTATAAAAAAATGCTTTGGTAGTGGGACATGTGTAATAAGGGGGTTATTGAAAGTAATCTAATGTTCTAAATTTAGTAGAGATGAGGGTTTGTTAAAATAATGCCCCATTTGAATTTTGGACTCAACAGTGAGTTGGAAATTGAGGGTTAGAGCCATTTCAAGAGAATGTAAAATTGGTTCTTATGAATACAATATGAAATGATTAACAATACTTTATGCAATTATATCCTACACGTGTATTTTGGCCACCCTAATTTTGAAACACTCTTTATTATTTCTAGGGATGATGATTTAAATATTTAACCCGTAGAATGATAATTCTAATCATGTTCCATATTGTGAAAAATATTAGATAAAAAATTGGCCATTAGAACATGTTCCAACTATGGAAATTATTTGATAAGGGGGAATCTATAGGTAGTAGAATGCCCAAAGTCCATCAAAGCTAATGATTTATTAAACCAAACAATGGTTTGAGATGTATGGGTAGTTGCAACTCATGGGTTGGTGTCCTTCATCAACATATTTCAAATTGAATATGGGGTATAAAAATGAACAAAATAATGAACTTTCATGTTGTTGGGCCATATACTTATATTTTAGCTATCCAAATGTTATGGAAATGACTAATAGTGCCCAAAATGACTTTAAATTTGAACCTAGGTCCAAATTTATGATTTTGCACATTGAGAAAACCCTAGCTCTACGAAAACATATAAAAAATATGTTTTTGGCCATGCAATTTGCAAAGAATGGGGAACTTAAAAGTAATATAATGTCCAAGTTTGATAGACTATATGATTATGAATCAAGATTTGACTAGGGACCTAGATTTTAGCTATCTAGATGTTATGGAAATGACTAATAGTGCCCAAAATGACTTTAAATTTGAACCTAGGCCCAAATTTATGATTTTGCACATTGAGAAAACCCTAGCTCTACGAAAGCATATAAAAAATATGTTTTTGGCCATGCAATTTGCAAAGAATGGGGAGCTTAAAAGTAATATAATGTCCCAAGTTTGATAGAGTATATGATTATGAACCAAGATTTGACTAGGGACCTAGATGTCACTTCACTTCTAAAATTGTTAGGGAAAATTAAATTATGTGCTCTTTAGGTTTCTATGGTTATATTGTTTTCCAATAGTCATATAAAAATTATTTTGACTAGTTATTCTTTGGATTTTGAAGATCCACCTGATTTGGCTTGATCACCTCATTGATTTTATGGGTAAAATTTTGTTAGTATCCTTTTTTATAATCTCCCTTTTGGTATTAGTTATGTTTGTGTTAGTTTGAAAGTTCATATCATTTATAAAATATTTGTGGCCATTCATTCCATTATTAGTCCCTGCCATGGCAATGGCATGGGACTATAGTAATCGATTTCGATGGCTTAACATTAGTTCGCCCAAAATATTTAGTAAGTTTTCAGGCATCGATGTGCTATGTCGTCCGCAGACCATATTCTAATTTTTTTCGTGGTCTTATTTAGCCTCTTCCCGAGGCGGAGGGGTGATAATCTTATATTATTTTGGTTTTGTGTTTTTCATATTTCGAAATTGTTTCAAACTGTAGACTAATGCTAGCATTAGTCTAGCAATATTAAATGCTAGCCCAGTTTGGAAATGCCAGGGAAGATAAAGTTTCCATAAGCCATTTCTTAGTCGCTGAAGTTGCCACGTGTTCGTGCGGTGTCACTGAAGTTGCGACATGTTAATGTGGTGTCTCTACGGGAGCTATCTTCGCATTATCCAGGGTACTTGCCTGTAGAGCCTTCCTTCTTAACCAGTAACCTAGATTCCAGGGCAGAAGAGAGCTGTGAAGCAGAAGTAGCACAATAGGGAGAGCTATGAAGCAACACAATAAACTGTGTCAACAATTGCTACAAACTGCAAACTCCAAACAACTTAGCCTACCTTGCTATCACTTATAATCTAGACCTATGATTTTGGAAAGAAACTCAGGAAACTCACCCACCATTTTCGGGTTGCCAGAGGACGAAAGGGTCTTTTTGATGGGCCAACAGCTCTTTGATATGAATCTTCGGAGATCTTCTTCTTTCCAACTTGCCGACAGCTTGGTCTCCATCTTGTCTCGAGTCTGCTTGGCGTTAACATGTCCCTGGTCTTCTTCATGATTGAACCGAGCTCTGAGTCAGAAGTTTCTTGGACTTAACACATCTCTGGTCTTCTTTATGACTGTACCGCGACCCAAAGTCTTGGGCTCTCAATCGGAAGTTGCAGTAGAGAACTTGGTGGGCGGTGTGGAATTGGGTTTGCCATGAGGAAGGAAGCCCAGAATCTGTTAGCCGTCCGAGGAAGGAAGCCCAGAGTCTGTTACATCGTCGTCCGAAGAAGGAAGCCCAGAATTTGTTAGCCTTATTGAGACCTGTCAACCCTAAATGGAGCGTCTCCACTATCTGTTCGTCCATCTATCTGTCTACAATGTGCTGTTTACAATACCTTTACAGGGAGAATAACAAAAGCATGAGTCACTAGAAAGTTGCAATGTATGTTTCTGTTTTAAAGTGTAGCAGAAAACAAAATTGAATAATGGTAATCTAGATAAAAAGGAAGCAATAACAGACAATAATAATAACTATGGCTGCTTATCCATTTCTGTGTATTTGTTGTATTTAAGTAAATACATCTTTGGTACTGTTAATGGGGACTTCAAATTTTTGCAGTTAACAACATAAGCTCTAGATTCAATAATGTCCTATGGTTTCAGGCTACAGCCGACAAGTCATTAATTTGCTACAGTGACAGGCTGCTACTTCAAGTTAAGGATACCAGGAAGCTCAAATGATCAACAATTTTGAAAGCTTGAGGCCAAATTCCACCTGTAGTCGTAGCTGGAATGGCGCCAAGAAAGGTAGGCGCATCTTCTTCCTCCTTAAAGTCCCCACAGTGATGCTCTGTAGCTAACCACAATGAATCTTCTGCCGCACTAAAGAAAATTGCTACCTTATTGAGATCTGTCAACCCGGAAGAAAGAAAATTGCTGCCTTATTGAGATCTGTCAACCCTAAATGGAGCATCTCCACTATCAAATATGCTTTGGTGACTACATGTACGATCAACAATTTTGAAAGATTATACCTCTGGTGGTGAGCCTGGTTAGGTTTCCCAATCCATCCGCTGAAAAACTATGTGTTTGTGTTTAGCAATTGAGTTTCTTCAAGGCAATCGTTCTCTGGTTACACCTCTCAGTGAGGCAGGAGGCACATGTAGGGCATGCAAATGCAATTTTTATAAATTACAGCTACCACATAGCATATTAATCATCCTACACAAAATGCTATGTGTGACCTACCATGAAGGCCATGTGTCTCATCGTTCCATTTATCAAAACTCTGCCATCCTTAACCTCAGCCTTGTTCATTCCTCAGCCTCATGCCCTCCTTAACCTCGGTCTTGTTCATTCCTACCTTGGCGTTGTTCTTATACAGATGCTTGAGGCCCTCATGCCTGTTGCAGTGTATTCCACTGGAGTTTTGTTGGGAAAGGAGTGTTTCAGTTCAAAGACTATGGGCAACATGGTTGGAATCTCTTTAGGGGTTGCCATTGCTGCATATGGGGAAGCGCAGTTCAATTCTAGGGGTGTCATGTTGCAATTGGGTGCTGTGGTTTTTGAGGCAACACAGTTAGTCTTGATCCAAATACTTCTGACCGCTAAGGGGATTAGTCTGAATCCAATAACATCACTGTACTATGTTGCCCCTTGCTGTTTTGTATTCCTGTCAATCCTTTGGGCAATAATTGAGTTCTCGGTTCTAACAGCCTCTTCTTCATTTTATCTGGATGTGAGGCTTTTTAGTGCCAACTGTGCATGTGCATTTCTGCTGAACTTGGTATTTTTTCTTTTGGTTGGTAAGACATCGGCCCTTACAATGAACGTTGCAGGTGTTGTCAAGGACTGGCTCCTGATTGCCTTATCATGGTCTGTTATAAAGGACAGAGTGACTGGTATTAATCTGTTAGGGTATGGCTTGGCTTTCTTGGGGGTTTGCTTCTACAATCATTTGAAATTGCAGTCACTTAAGGTAAAGGAGGCTCGGAAGAAGGTCTTAGATGGAGATGAAGATCCGAGTAGGTTACTTGGACAAAACCCAGATACCGAAGGCAAGAACAAGAATGATGCCAATGTCTAGATTACGCAGGAAGGGCTGTTGATCTTGTTCTCACAGGTATCATGTCATGTACCAATGTGATATAGTTTGATTTGCCTTTTATCTTATGAAAGTGGTTCAGGGCTGCACCACAAAGAGTGAACTTCCTTTAGCTTAGGTGTATCTATTCCACCAAACTTGCCTGAGATTCTACCCACCCTCATCCCTTTGAAATTCATGCAGCACATGTAGTGCAGACCATAACAAAAATGAAACCCTGGTGGATAACAACTTCGGCAGTGGATCAATGTTCTGTTGGCTGTCGAGTTTATTCTTTGTGGCAACCAGACCCTTTATCACAGGATGAATAAAGAAAAAGCTTCATTGTTTGTTGATCATTCTATCCATTGTTTCCTAATCCTATTTTAATTATCTTATTAGTCAAAAGGTAGAGATTTTAAACTTTGTAGCACGACAATTGCAATCACATTCTTTTGGATTGATGATTTTAGATGCGGGAGCCTCTTAATCTTGTGGAGCATTGTATTCTTTGGATGAAGGTCAGTCAGGAGCTTTGTGTGTAGTTTTAGATATTCTGATAAATGTCTTTGGTTCTCATAAAAAAAATTAAAATAATGGCCTCATAAATTCCTTCAAATTGAACAGTTCAAAAGAATTGTGCAGGTGCATGTTGCTTTGGTATGCTGAAAGTTTGGATCTGAAGGTATCATTTGGTTTTTCATTTCATTTCAAAAACTAAGCATTTATGATATAGAAGGTAAACACAGTTATAGTAAAAACTTCCGAACTACACCAATTGGACTGTAACTTCGATAGCCTTATTTGCACCCAATCCAGAATTAACTACTCACAGGACCTGAATGTGCACTGTTGTTTAAAACTTTTCCAGAGCTCATTCTGGTATTCATCGATAACTTCACTTCAGTGAGTTAGCAAAAGGTGTAGCCTCTGAAGCATTTTTTAATCACTGTCTGCCAGGTTAATGATATTACTTATAATGCCATGAGCTGTCATTTGCAGCATTAACCATTGTTATCATTCTAGACCAAAAGACTGAAATTCATGCTGGTAGTTGGCACTAGTTTGATGTCATTCAATATGTTCTTGTTGGTGTTTGCTTGAGAATGACTCCATCATCATGCAGCGTGCTTGAGCTTCTAGTTTTTAATGACTTGCTTGAGTTAATTTGTTCCTAGCCTATTTTCAGGATCTGTAAGTGTCCTCTATCTATTCTGATTAGCTTGACTAAGCAGTGACAATGGCAAACTAAAGCTATATTTTATAACCTCCCTATAGTGAGTTAGCAAAAGCCGTAGCTTCTGAAGCATTCCTTAATTACTGTCTACCAGATAGATGATGTTATTTTTGATGCCATCAACTGTCATTTGTAACAGTAACCATTGTTATCATTTTAGGCTAAAAGACTGAAAATTTATGCTGGTAGTTGGGAGTAGTTTGATTTCATTCAATATTTCCCTGTTGGTGTTTCATTCTGGTAGTTGGGAGTTAATTTGTTTTCAACCTATTTTCAGGGCCCAGAAGTGCACTCTAGAGTCTATCGATTCTGAGTAGCTTGACTAAGCAGTGAAAAGAGAACAAAAACTGTGTCAATTTTAGGTCAATGGGAGACACTTGAAAGTCTGTTCAATGAAGCACTGGCAATAAAAAAGGGTGTAATTGCTATTATTCTGTCACTTTCCAGTCCTTTGTATCAATGGGCTTGAAATTGACAGTTCTATTCTCAAAAATTATGAACTGTGCAAAATTGCAAATGGATAATGGTATTCCTGAATCCAACGTGGAGTGCCTCATTTTGAGAATTTGCTCCTTGATATTGCTCAAATATATATGCAGTATTCAGAGCAGATTTAATCACGCTCCAGTCTTAATGGCAGAAAGCCCTCTGCAAGCCAAAAAATAAAAATAATTAATGTCTGTTCTAACTTCTAAGCCTCAAGTTATTTTCAATAGGAACAAGAAATCTCACTGGAAGATGAATTTGAGAGAACCAATAGATATCTGCAGCAACTTCATATTTGTAGTACTCAATTTTAGTAAGGAATTTATCTTGTAGACTTAACTTATCTATTCATTTCCAGTCTTACTGTATTCAGCTGCAATATTGGATTCATTGCAGTGAGATATTCCTAAGGGCTAATATTCAGTTATCTCTCTCTATGCGATCAGTTCTTGCCCCATAGGCTACAGACACGAGACATTTAGCTACTTCAAAGATAATCTGCTTGCATTTTAAGATCCCTTTCAATCATCATTTTGTAAGAAATATGATGTTCTATTTAATATTGAGCAATCAGTTATATTGAATTTCCTATTTTAATCTACTTCTGGTAATTTGAGATCCATTTAGATTGTAATATGATCATCTTACATTGTTTTTCAAAGTTGAATGGTTTTTACCTATTGTTCTTTTTGCAGTTTACCATATATTCATTTGCAAATCGCTCTGTATTTCTGATTTTGCTCCTGCATCATGGCTCAACAAGCCACGTGTTGCATCTTTCTCTTTAAAAGCACAATGTCGTGTTGTTGAATTAGTTTTCTCAATTTTGAGCTGTGATTCAATACCTTTGTCAACCATCAATGTGAAGTTCCCAAAACACATTCTGTTCCTCCTTAGTCATGGATTTCCTGCCGAGAAGTGTTTCACAGTCACATGGAAATGTAGTTTGAAAAAAAGACAGGTGGATTATGTTGTTTGTTATAGCTTGTCCCTTCTTTTGCTTCATTTTGCTTCTGTTTCTTGTTAACAGATTCTGGGCTTCCTTCTTCGGATGACGATGTAACAGATTTGGGCTTCCTTCCTCGGACGACGATGCAAGACTTTGGGATAGCATACATGCTTAAAAACCCTCCCTTGGTGATTTAAAACATACCTGTCATCCTAGGTATCTTCTTCAGGCTTTGAACTTTGAGCATCTAAGCCTATTCCTGCCTCCTTTGGAAGGAGAATATGCTATCCCTCCTTTCCCCTTTGGAAGCAGAATTGTCATTCCTGTTGAATGTAAGTTGGATTTCTGTTGTCACTAAGACCTTACAATTCAGGTTAACAGAGTATCTGTACAAGTGACAGTATCGAAACTTCAATTTGCTTAGGCATTCAATGGGTTTTGACAATTTCCACTTTCAGTCAAGTTTCAAGCCAAGCTTATACTGATTACCCATTTCAGGATTGAGCTGGAGACACATAGAAAGTCTCAGGGGTCTTAACCAGGTCTCACAACACTGCTCGAAACTTGTCGTGCAGTGGTGGTCCAAACCAAGCCAGCAGCATCATGGCAAAAATATGATTCCCAAAAAACTGTTGATAGGGTAGAATATTGCACCTTCTTCTTGACAAATAGAATATTTAGCAGAGTTGGAGTTATCAATTCGTATAAGTTGCTTGGCAGATCTTTCACATGTATATGATTTCTAGTGATTTTACATGGTAAGTGAAATTAGCGGTTGACTTGTCTCTTCTAGAAGTCAGATATGCACTGAAAAGTACCCATGAAGCACTTTGCAAATGAAATCTTCAAAGGTTGTTTATGTGCTGGGGGAGAAGATTTTTATAGCCATGGCAATCTCGAAAATACCTATGCACAATCACTATGGCTGAAAACGAACTGCGGGATCAACTTGAATGAACTAGTATCTTCCTCTTCTCATCTGTACTAAAGGCAGGAATGTGGGTTGTTTATCGGCCTCATCTCCCGGCGAGCTTGAAGTTATTGTATCTGGATGCCTATTTTACTGGTCTTGGAATTGGTTGTCTATATCATGTATAAGCCTCTCAGCGTGTTTGAAAAATTGACTGTTTTGGTTGTCTATATCTGTACAAGTCTCTCAGCATGTTTGAAACTTTTTGCATTGGCAGGGACTTGCTGCTATGCAGCCCTCTTTGTTAATTCATATGATGAATCCTTCTATACAACAAAAGTGTTAATGTTGTTGAATGTTGACTAGTTTATGTTTAATTCAATGATCATTGCTGTTTTCATTACATTCTCCTTGCATGCTTCTAGTATCATGTTGGTTATTTTTGTTTTGTGAATGATATGTCTTCTCATCCTTGTCCAGAAATTACGTGTTACGTGTATTAAATGAGCATTGATTTGAGCTTGCTAGATAAGCACAAAATCTATAAAATCTATCATAGAAAATGTGTTGGTTAGCTAGGGTTAGCTAGGCATAAAAACAATGTTGAAAGCTATTTATTTCTATGGAATTATATGTATCAATGATAAATCTAATTATCTGAAATGCACTTCATACTAACATTTTATATCACCCCTTTGTTTTATTTTTAGGTTTCCCAATCAGAGGAAATAGAAGATGGAAATGAAATCAATGATGCGGTTGGATCAATTTGAGATAATGATGATGGTGGTGGTTTCATTAAATATGAGAGTCCAAATACTAGTGTAGATATATAGGTTATTTGCATGATATCATTGACATGTTGTATATTTTACTTCTCTTATGTAAATATGTTCACTTTATGGTTTGGACATCATATTGACTTGTTTCATTGAGTGGCATTAGGAAATGGTTATACAATCATCATTTTGATTTTTTTTTAAATATGACGATTATAAAAAATTGTTTTATAGGATATTATATATATGTCTATTTGAAATGATTATTTAGTTTTCTATGATGATGTCCATGACATCATGATGTGATTATATTGAAATCATATATACTATACTGACTTGTTTGATTTGATGGAGATGATGATGTTGCTACAAAATTACCTTTCTTATATCTTTTTCCAGAGTAAAATTTTAGGCACTAGGGATGGGGTGGGGAAAAAATCAACCTCCCCCTTATCTTGAAGGCAAGAGGGAGGATGTTGATAACATGCCAATGCCACACTATACACTCATTTAAGAGCACCACATAGATTATTATTTTCAAAAGCTTAATATTTCACATATAATAATTGAACCTCTCTGAGGGAGGCTAAAAAACTATTTTTCCCACCCATTTGAGCTAAACCAAATTGACAAAATGTTTGGACATTAGGGACTACCTAGGGAAAGAAATAACCCTACCTCTTTGCCCAAAGTTAAGATTAAGGTTGTTGATACCATGTCAAAGCCACATAATATACTCGCTTAAGAGCACATATATTACTCTTTTCAAGAACGTAACATGTCATTTACAATATTTAAAATTAGGTGGAGAGGATAACAATCATTCCACCCAACCGTTTAAGTTAAACCCAATTGACATACTTTTCTTATATCTATTGAGCATTGTTGATTTTAATTAATTGCAATTTTGTATGGAAAAATCATTATCTTGAGATATTGTTTGTAGAAGGAATATTTTATGGATGCACATTTTTTTTAGTTAGGATGAATGCCTTTAATTTCACTTTAACTACCTTAACGCTTCTTATAATGTTAATTCAAGTTGAGATATATGTTAAATATTGTATTTATTTCGTATTTCTTAAAATAATTTGAATTAAAAAATGAGTATAATAACATTAGCATTAAACATAAAAATTTATTAGGTGAAAAACCATATATGAACTGGATGAATATGGGAAAGAAAAATTGGAAGAAAAACTTTATGCTAAAATGGATGAAATACTAGAAGCTATAGCTGAAGAAAAAACCCAGTGTTAAAGTGGAAGCCTTAGTGGAAGAAAATATGGTGTTGAAGTGTAAGTTATAGTTAAAAAAAACATGGTGCTAGAGTTGAAGTTATAGTGGAAATAAAGCCAATTTCTAAATGGAAGCAATAGAAGAAACATGGAATGTTAAAGTGGATGTTATAGTGGAAGAAAATTTTTTCTACAAGCAAAGTTGTAATGGAAGAATCTCAATGCTAATGTGGAAGCCGTTATGGAAGTAAAACTTATTATGAATAAAAACAAATATTAGAAGATATAGACAAACTAAAACTAGATGCTAAAGTAGAAGAAATGCTAGAACTTATATTGGAAGCAAAGCTCATTTTGTTGTAAAAAACAAAAATATGGTAAAGTTGGTGGTATAGAAGAAGCTACATTATGAGAAAAAATCAACACAATACACAATGCTACTCTAGTTAAATTACATGATGCTAAACCTAGCACAAAAGTGTGATCATAGATAAAATTTAGAAAAACAATTAATGAAAAATGTAATGTGAGAAAAATTTGTCATTAAAATTAGTACCAAAATCAATGTAAAATAAAAAAATTATCATTTAACACCAAATTTTGTGTTGAAAAAAATGTTCTACATTGACAGGAAAAATACATTGAATTTAGAGATAAACTTGGTGTTAATGGACTATTTCATTACAGTGAAAGAAATACGTTAAATAAAAGAAAAATAATGTAAGTTATCTAAAAATAATCCATCTGTAACATTGAGCTCATCCTCAACTATACATTTTTATAATACTTAGCAATGCATTCATGAACTCCCTCATTTACCTAGTATTTCTCTCATGGCTCCCTAGTCATTGGAAACTACAATCACTTAATATAATTTTATAAAAAAATATATGTTGAAGTAAAATTATTGTTGGAATGTGCCCCTTTGGAAGATAATATGTCTAGGTTATGTCAAAAGAAACTTTAGCCTTGTGTAAAAGAGGTACACCCCACATTCATCATGGAGTAAAATACCCTTGTAATCATTTATTATATAAAAAAGTGAAATTACATTATCCCATATGTATTATTTGGATGTAATTCCTCGATCACTTGGATATAACAGAGGTTATGGAGTCCTATGAAAAGCATAACAAAAGAATATCAAAGTTTCATCTTTGTAAATTTGTGAAATATTTGTGGAGATGCTCTATGTAAGATTGGATATTTTTGAAGATAGTATAGAAGTTATTTCCTTCCCATGGATGTTTCCCCAATTAGAGTTTTACCATGTAAATTTGGTGTGTTTTATTATTGTTCATGTTCTAAATATTCTAACATGGCATTAGAGTTGGTTACTATTTTCTATCTTTTTCAGTAAAAAAAAATTGGAACAATATTTTCTTCAATTGGCTAAACACTATTATTTATAGTTGTGCCATATAAATATATTAACCATTAAGGCATCTGTCTCGGAATTCCGACTTCACCATTGGCTCCATAATAATGAATAAGCTAGATCAACTTATTGATTCATTAAATTTAATTTTGTTAATTAGTTTGTTTAACCTATCTTTGGTATATTTATTTATTTTATAACCTGAAGTTTTGGTGCATATATATATATATATATATATATATATTCTCTTCTCCTGGCTTCACCATTGGCTCTGGAGTAATGAATAAGCTAGGATCAACTTATTGGTTCATTTAATTTGGCTTTGTCTTTCCTAATTTTCAATTAGTTTGTTTAACCTATCCTTGGTAAAAAAAAAATTATAACCTAAAGTTTTTGGTGCATATTTTAGGTTTGGTGTTTACCATTCCTATTTTCTTTCTACCAAGCCTTATTGTTCTCTTGAAGCTAATTTGTTTTTCAATAGGAGCTTATTTTTAGTGAATTTTTTTGTTGGGTTTACTTTTCCAGTGATTTAGCTATTCAACCTTCTCTCTCACATCTTCGTACATTGTACAAGCATGTACATATCTATATGACCTCATAGGGTTTAGAAGTTTTTGTAGTAACATATGGATGGGTTTGCATGTTTCTTTGGTAATAGGTTTCTTTAAGTTCATTTTTAGTGGTCTATATGTTGGGCCTCTTCCCTCCTTTGTGCATGAATTGTACGAGTCTTTATAGAATTTGTATGGTCATTTGTTTGATACAAAGTTTTTGGGGACCAAGATCTAGTGTGCATATGGGGGTTGATTTCTTTTCGAGCAAGGATACAATTTCTCTTCTTGGTTATATAGATTATGATTAGGAAGGAAACAATTTAGATATATGAGCTACCATAGGGTACATCTTTCAACTTGGTTCATGTATTTTTTCCTGGTCTAGTAAGAAGTTGAGAACTCTTTCTCTATCTTCTTATTAAGCATAGTACATGGTAGCTAAGGAAGCAACTAAAGAAACAACTTGGTTATTCCATGAACTTAATTCGTGTGGATTGGTTCAAACATCAAATACATAATTAATATGTGATAACTAGAGTTCAATTTATCGTGCATGTAATTTGGCATACCACTCTATTGTACTGTTCAACAACCCCTCCATTTATTATATAAATAGTTAGTATTGTACTAAAAAATGGGGACCTTTCAATTTTTTTTCAAAAAACTAGCAAATAAGAGCTTGCCTTTTGAAGCCATTCGGAATAAAACCTTGGATAAACTATAAACCAAGTCACTTTGTGACTAGGAATTCTCGCTTTATCGCAAATCGTAGGATCCAAAGTAACAAAGGTTATTCGTGAGTCAGAATCTACGAAATGTGATAAAAGAAACCCCTGTAAAAGACCAAAGGTAGCATTGAACTTTTTATAAAACTTAAGGCTTAAAGAATTCCTTATAAAATAAAGTATTTATCGCACTCACGTCGCGTCTTCCACAAAGGCGCAAGCATGCAAACCATGAAAACTGTGAATTGCAAGGTGGCCAGAACCCAACAGAATAATGCAAACTATTATAACTTGAATCACGTCTGACATATCGTGAATAACTGTTTTTATGGAATAATTATCCGTTTAAGGAAAATCACTCGTAAAATAAAAAAGTAAGTCACTCCTCGCAAATCGCAAAATACAAGCGACTTTGAATTGGTGTATTCCCGATATCACCAATATTGTGATTTGCGATATTGTGATGTTGCGATTTATCATATTCGTAGGATTGGTATCACACTTAACACACACCAATTTGAAATATCATTTAGAAACTTGCAATGTGATGTTTTGATAAGTCATAAAGGAAATCACACGTAGGCCTTAATGCATAGTTAATAATGTTTAATTGCATTTACTCTTTTAATGGCTTGAGAAGATTGATATATTTTTTACCCATATTTGAAATAAAAGCTTCGTCCTTACGTTCTTTCAAAATTTATTGTGTTATTGTCTTTTTCCGCTTTCATTGCCGCTCTGCGTTTTCATTTTGTTTTCTCCATTACCCAAATATCAGGAAATTTCTAAAGGAAACAACGCTTGAAAAAATGGTTAAGAAAGGAAAGGGGACTGTAGAGGCTACTACATCTAAGGATTCAGACATGATTCCACTCTTCTCTTATACCACCTGCAACAAGGATGGTGGGACTACATCATGGGAGGCAATGTATAATTTACTGGAGGAAGAAAACCCAAGGGTACTAGAAATAAAAGCAACAACAGATGATGAGGACTCATCCGATGCTTCCTATTTTGAAGTAGCATGTTTTCCTGCACAAGATCGCTGCAAGGCCTAAAATATTACCATAAACGGATATGGTAATATGGATTATTGATAATGCGGAAATTTTAGATAGAAAATTCAGAAATTCCAGGCATGAAGTCATGGGGTCATTTACTCCAGACGATTTGCGCCAAATGTACCATCTGTCAGAGCCATAGAAGCTCTATGATAAAGCCTTTATTGAGCATTTTACGAAAGAAAATGAAGACTCGATGGACGTCATGCAGAATTGGAGGTCTGGCTCCAGCAAGTTCAAGCGAGAGAAATCTGGTATGTACCCAATCGCACCTTTGTTAGCCCCACAAATGGGTTCCATTGATTGATATGGCTGTTAATGCTATAATTATGAACTGGAGCAATATTTTGTTGGGCAATTTGGCTATGGCCATTAGAGAATATAGGCGCAATATAATTATCTCCACTCAGGTTATCCCTCCCTTTTACATGAGTGCTTAAGTCATGGATGCTATATGTTTTTGTTGACATTTTTCAAACATGGGCTGGAAATGGACTCTATAGGACCCTACTCCCATCCACGTTTATCATAAAGTTTTATGGGAATCACAATTTAGCTCCCATTTTTATAAAATTTGTCATGGAGTTTTGTTGCCAATTTATCAGGGCATTTTTTATAAGAAAGCCCCCAGGCTATCAAAGGAAGCAAATATAGACATCTTGCCAGTGGCAAGATGGTTTGGAGATGAATTATTTACTTATATCAGAGTTTTTGGGAGTATTATAGCTCCACATGTTCTTCCATTTTATGTTTTAGATAGATTATTGGCAAGAGAGATTGCCTATCAAACAGTGGGGGATGGTATTACCAAAACCCTCAAAGAAATGAAGAAATCCATCTGGCCGACCTTTCTAGTGCAATGTGGTTCTTTCATATTATATGATTTTGGGCACGCAACAAAAGAGATACAAAACATCACATCTTTGAATCTAGGTACTGTGTCAGGCAGACAGTAACCCTAACAAGGTCACCTGAAACTTCCACTAATATGGTCAAAATCAGGCAATTTATTCACCAGGACGATGAGTTTGATGATCTCTTTGAGGAAGCTGAGAGATTTTCATAGGTTTTACATTTAGCATCAATAAAAATGAACTCATCAGATCTGAACCGCTTCCATTACAAGAATAAAAGATTGAAAAAGGCCCCTTTGGACCTATTACTAATTGAAGAAATAAGAGAACCTACTCGCAACGTAAGCTTGGAGGAAAGTTCAAAGCACAATTCTGATGAGGAATCTCAAGAGAAGTAAGGTCAAGGTTCAGAAAATTCTGAACATCAATCTCATAATAAGGAAGAAAGCCCTGAGAAAGATCCCAAGAAGGACACAGAGGAAAATGCTGAAGAAACGACCAAAAAGGCCTTAGCCAAGGAACACATGGAGACTGGCTCCACACAGGTTCAAACAGAAAAGATCAAAGTCATTGATCTGGATAAAGAATGGGAGCAATTTAATAAAATTCTCCAAGTGTAGCAGATAGAGACAAGTCTTGAAGGAACATATGGCTTTCAGACTCCTAAACAGACTCAACAGGTTATAAATCCAGAAAAAACAATACAAGGAGTTACAACTACTCAAGATATTGAAATCATCCATGCCTACCTAACTTCAGAAATTGTTTTAAAGTTTGAGTTGATACCCCCACTGGATATATTCTACATCCCAACACATAAGGCTATAGTGAAGAGGCAAAGGAATAAAAGGAAACTTGATGCATCAGCAACAAAAATTCTAGAAAATGAATCGATTGAGGTAGTATGGAAAGACACCCCCATCGATCCATTAGAAAATATTACAAAGCTATCACAATTTGCAGGTGCCTATGCAAATGTAACAATTGATAAGGCAACAAAAAGTTCGACTCTTTCTTAAAGAAAAAGAACAAAGAGTTCAGCTGTTAGAACAAAAACTAGAACAAGAAAGACAAAGCACCAATAAGCAAGCACATATGCAAATGGCACAACTTCAAAAAGATTTTGAGCAAATGAGATTACAACGCCAGACAAACATTGCAGAGAAGGACTCACATATTCATCAAAAACAGAATGTAACGAATAAACTCAAAGACCACCCTCAAGCAAAAGAATTCATTAAATATGTACTCGAACTAAACTCTCTGTTTTCACAACAAGAAGAAATATTCTGCCAAAAAATCTCATTGATCAAACCCTATTGTGAAACAAGTGATGCATTAACCAACCAAGTGGTTGATCAGAGACTAGAATATGAAGAGATCTATAAGAGGATTTCAGAGTTTATTTCTTGGCAGGAATCTGAAGAAGGTAGAAAATCCGATCTGCCAAAGATTGAGGAGTCCCACAAGGATATTTTATTCACAAATTGGGACATATAGTTGAAGCGAGCAGAAAAGACAAGAGCAAAAGTAGCTAGTACAACAAACAATATAATTGAAGATGTGAACCAAAACCTTCATAGTGCCAATATTATCAAAGAATGCAGGCCATAAGTTCTCCGAGACATCAAACAATTAGAAAAACAATGGAAAGAGACTGCCAAAATGCAAGTTGAGGAAATCAAACAACTATCTAAGATTGATTGGGAAACCTACTGGCAGTTTCTGGTAAAACCACACAGTCAATGGATGACTCTGCGCTGTCTAACAAATTCCGCACAAAAGATGGTGCCACCTCTCTCTGATGTTGTATTCACGGGACAATTAAGATCAAGAATTGGCTATCCACCCTAGATGTAGCCAATGATAGATATCTGTGAACTCAAGGACCAAATGGCTGACTAGAACCATTCAATTTGAAAAGCTTGTCATCATTTTATTTTCTATTTTAGTTTTTATTTTACTTATTTTGAGGAAGTTTGTTTGAAACCTCCTCAAATTTTTATGTACTAATCTATTTTTGATACATATGTTGTATTATTTAAACCTCTCTCATGCATTTAGAGAGGGGTCTAGAATTTTATCAAAAACACTTTGCAAAGGCTTGCATTTCTGTACTTTTGTGATTGCCTTGATGAGATAATTAGAATAAGATCATGATTTTCTTTGAGATTGAAGCATACTCTACTGAATTTGTACTTTTGTAATCCTAGAGTATATTTAGTTGAAAGGAAGCAAATCAATATCGCTGACTTCATGAGGAGAACTTCTCATATCTAGTACTTCTATCTTTATGGTTGAGTTTTGTTTATGAATTGGCAGTGATATTTCTTATTTGTGTTATGTATGAAATCTGAGCTATAGTTTGACGTTATTGCACTTTTGTAAAATGTCTTAGCTGTGATTCCTTATTGAGTACATGAACAATTGATATATGCGATATAGTTTCCACAATTATTTTGCCTAACTATTTAGTCAAAATAATTATCATTAACGATTTCTTCTCTTATAGAAATTGAATGATCCTTATTACCTGTTGCTTTAAGATATCTTTGTAGATCACATGAGTTAAGTTATTTCCAGGTATATATTAAGATAAATGTTAGAATAGATAGAAGCATGTGTTTGATTGTTTAATTAGATCATTTTAGTTAAGGAATTTCCCCATTATACCTTATATCAAAACGACATCATCATCATATCAATTCTTGATGGGAAACTGGTCCCATTATCCCCAATGGAAGCCACCATACCAAACGGAAAATGACCTGCTTCCAAGGTCTGGACTAGGTGGTTATCCCCCATGTTGTTGCAATGGAATTCCGGAGCTTCAACATTTTGGTGCTAGAAAGAGGGCCATGATTGTGAATGGCAAAGAGAACTGATCATAAATTGTTGGGAACAGGATCCCCCAAGGATAATTTTGGGTCAAGTTTTGTAATAAAGTTATAAAGTCTCCGCATTTTGTGGTCGTGGAGCGTGAAGGTGTCATGAGTCATAAAGGGTTGTCCACCCTTATTTTGTAAAGTGTAAAGTTGCCTGTAAATATCTACACATGGTCCATGGACCATGGCATTGTATAAAAAGAGCTAAGTAAGTAGGCTTTAAGTAGTTTAGAGAAGCAAGAAGTCTTGAGCAATAAGGATTAAGTCTTTAGAAGTCTAAGTTTTGGGTCGTAGCGTAGGTAGAGGGTCTGCAACTGAGTGCGCAGAGGCTTAGGGTGGAAGTTTGCAGCTGAGTGTGCGGACCCCTACATCTGTGTGCACAGGGCAGATAGAGTCGTAATCATCTGAAGATATCAATAAAGAGAAGCACTCTACAAATTCTGTGTCTTTGTTTCCTGTTAACGCATCTTGTCATATTGTGTATGAATTTCATTTACAATGCTTATGTAATGTGCGAATGTATGTAATTACGTTGGTTAATCGAATGTAAGAAAGAATATTTGTTTACGCGGCACTAACCGTGATCGCTTAATAAGATAAGTAAGACACTTAGGGTAATTTGGGAATTTACACAATAAGCTGCCCTCGCAGCGCGAAAGTACCTGAACTGGAGGTTAGGGCTGCGCGAAGGTCAATTGTACCCCTTCATGGAGGTACCGAAGCGTAGAACAAAGGGCTAGACGGACAGGGCCTAGGACTTGGGGACCTACGTGAAAGCAGGAACAAAAGGAATAAACCGACATCATGACCATCTCAGGGTGCGGAAACTTGGTTCCAGCATCCCCCCATACTGCTTCAGGTGAGACTTCGGTCCGTGCTCCGTGGGCTGATGCCGAAAGGGCCAATAGTGTAGGGATTTGTTTGGATAACTAACGCTGAACCTGGGTCAGGACCCACGCAACCAACACATGGTTCCGTTGCTAGGACTAGATTCTGCATAAGGGACGTGTGATGTCGTATCACTAGAATCCAACTAAGAAAGAGATCGAAGACTGGTTGGATAGGAAGATCCACGAATTCACAGTGCAGGAGAATAGAAACCCGCAACTGACAAAGTAAAAGTGGCTAGACAGGTACCTATATACAGAGATCCACGAGATCATTTTCTGTTCTTTTCCAGTTGAGTTATACGAGTGGATCACGAAGCTAGCGGATAGGCAAGGAAGGTGGATATTTGACGGTCTTATTGTCTGGACCCCGTAGTTAGTACATAGATTGGAAGCATCTGAGGATAAGATCGCACGCGCTGTCGATCATTGGCTCGATCGCATCATAGGAGGATTTGTGACTGAATTCACAGTCGATACCTCAGTTAGCTACAACGAGGCGGAGCGACACTTTTTCAAAGGTCTGCGAGGTAAGTACTTGAAGTCTTTGAATACTTGGATTAAGATGTTATTGTGTGAAAAACGGGTTATGCAGCTACCTTGATGTTCGGAGCCACACGAAATGGAAAAACTTATAGGAACGAAGGGAGAAAGGGTCCTGAATATAGTCCATTAATTTCACCTCCATTGGGTGACGAAGAGGGAGTAGTGCAGGCTTCTCCACGAAGTGCTATTCAGTTAAAAAGACAAGGATTCCCACAACTGCCACCTCCACCCACACCACCTCCAACTTCACCACCATCACTTGCGAATTCACCCATACCACCTCCACCTCCACCACAGTTCAGCATGGAAAATTAAGTGAAGCTGCCTTTGTTTAAAGGCTTGGGAAATGAGGACCCGGACTAGTTCTAGTTCATTGTGAAAGCTGTATAGGAAGCTCAGGGCATCACGGATGATCACACGAAGAAGGCAACATTGGTTAGTGCTTTGGAGGATCGTGTGCTAACCTGGTACATTAAATACTCTAATGATAACCCAAACGCTAGGGTGGCGGATATCCAGACTGCTCTGAATAAAGAATTCAGTAGGCCTAAATCCGAGGCATAGTCGATTGTTGGGTTTAAGGAAATCACGATGAAACCAGGCGAGACACCTTGGGAATTAGATCAGAGGTTGAAGTGTAAAATCTGCGCAGCTAATATGAAATTAACAAATGGACAGCACCGCTAGTGGTTGGTGGTTTCGCTCCTGCCACATCTAAGGGTTGCGCTGTCACAACAGAAGATAACGACTCAGGCAGAGGCCTTGGAGATTTCATGAAACACCGATGCAGGATCCGAATCTGGGGGTTCACGAGATGCATGCGTAGTTGCAAAATTTTGTATTGAAATGCAAAGTTTGAAGCAGGACAAAACAGTTCGACCGGAGGTGCGCGAAGAGGTATGGTGCCTGGAATGTAAAGGTCAGGGGCATGACAAGGACCATTGCCCAGTCTTTGCGAACTATATTGCAGGAGGAGGAATGATGCCTTTGAGGACGGAAGCTTAAGCAAGACCGAGCACGAGGCCTACATTGTGGTGCGCTATATGTCAGGTAGTAGGAAAACATATGACGAATAACCGTCATTTGCTGCAAAAGTTTGTAAAAACACCACAACAACTGCTCTGAAACTTCTGTAGGTCGATAGGGCATGATTAGCACAATTGCAGAAGCTATGAATTGATGATGGATAGAACACCCTCGTATAGGGTTCAAGTAGAAACGCGACCCCTTGACCAGAGCGCGGGGATGGCGCGAACAGGATTTTAGGGGCGCGGACGAGGCCGAGGCGGAGGAGGACATGGCAGAGATCGGGGACAACTAATATGCTACAATTGCAGAGGACCGAGACACTACGCCCATGATTGCACTAACCCAACGCGTCCGTTGTGCAAATATTTCTCTCTTTGATCATAAAACGCAGGGCTGTTCTACGCTGATATCAAGGATACGCGACAAAGGGGCGCTACCACCTCAGCTGACTCAGAACCTGCAGATGATGAGGTCTGAGCCTCGCAAAGAGGACCCGAATGTGAATATAGTGCTCTGAAGTGGAACTGCAATAGGGGATGATAAGGGGAAACAACCTGAAGATAGCGCATGGGTTTGCAAAGCTTCGACGAAGGAGGCTGAATTTGATTTGGAGTGTGCACACGAAACATTCATGGAAGCAAAGAAGAGCTTCGCTGAGGCTTTCACCTCAAGGAGCAAGGATAAGTCGGATCAGGAAATGGACCCTTCTATGCTTACTACCTTTCTAGAGACTTACATGAAGATGTTGCGCGATAGCAAGGCTGTGAAGGGATTACAGGAGCTTATAAATAGATGCGTCGAAAACACCCTAGGTGAACTGTGCATGGTACGAAATATTGGTAAGCATAAAACAAGGACAGGATGAGAGATGACACTGACCGCGCAGATAGGAGAGTATGAAATGGATCAGGTTATTTTGGATCTGGGGTTAGACGCGAACATCCTACCAAAGCAGACTTGGGAATGGATGGGAAGACCCACGCTGCAGTGGTCTCTGATTCAGTTAAGGATGGAAAATCAGCAAAAGATCATCCCCATGGGGTGGCTGCAAGGGGTGACTGTAGATATTGAAGGCGCGAGCACATTGGCTGACTTTGAAGTAATAGAAATTGTGGATGACAGCAACCCCTACCCTGCGCTCCTTGGGATCGATTGGGATAATGATATGAACAGGGTAATCAAACTAAAGAAGCAAAAGATGATATTTGAGAAGAAATCACTCCGCGTAATAGTGCCCCTAGATCCTGCTGAAGGATTGCACTATACTGAACCAATCCGTGATTATGAGAGTGATGACGATATATATAAGATAGCAGCACAAGACCAAGATTGGGTGAATCCAACAATGGATGGACGAATTAGAGCGCTGACAAAATCGGTTACATGAAGTAACCACGCTAAGCTGTAACATGATGACTCGGTCATTGTGTTGTGTGTCGTCAGAGGTAAGAAATCTGCCCTCTTATAATGTCTTGAATGATGTAGATGTATTTTTGGACGCATTTGAGAGGGATGTACCAGAAGAGCAACGCTTCCAGGGTTTGGACTGGGCACTATGCGCTACACCCGCAAGGTGGTGGGTTACGCACAAGGGTAGCTTTGATGATTGGCAAGAGTGTAGGACGATGATGAAAACATACTTTGGGAAGCCAAAATTACGAATAACGGACAAGTATGACGGGAAGGATGATTTGCGCGCACATTTGGCCAAATGGGTCGAGGCTTATGGAGTGAAGCCCCAACCTGAATGGGTGCACTTGTTCTGTCACACCTTGGATGTCATCCCAATGAACTGGTACTTGGAAACAGAGCTCCACCATGGTACAGGTGAATGGGATATTCTGCGCGTAGGATTCATAATGACATTCATCTTTGAAGACAAGTTTGACTATATTGACGAGGCACAACAAGAAGTGAAAGCAACAATCTTTAGGATATCGCAGGATCCTTTGGACCTGTCTCAACCGATTGGACTACTCAGCTGAGTCACACGCTGGAATGCTATAACGTAACTGTTGAAGAAGAAGATGATGATCCGCGAAAGATTAACATCCTTGAAACAGAAGGTCACCACAAGGCCGAAGGACCGCAGATTGAGAATCCTGATATGAACGCACCACTGAAAACGAAACAGGTAAATATTGGTACGGAGGCAAAACCAAAATTCATGAAGATTGGAGATTACTGGGATGAAGCGATGGTGGATAAGGTCGCTGAATTGCTCTGCGAATACCAGGATATGTTCCCTACCAAGTTTACGGATTTAAAAGGGATAATCGGAGACCTGGGTGTTATGAAGATCACGTTGAAGCCCGACGCGAGGCCGGTTAAGCAAAGACCTTACCGTCTCAATCCAAAGTATAAGGAGAAGGTCCACTTAGAGCTAGACAAGATGCTCGCGACAGGAATCATTGAGCTCGTAAAAGAATCTGATTGGGTAAGCCCAATGGTGGTACAGGAAAAGAAGCAGAAGGATGAAATAAGGATATGCGTAGATATCAGGAAGTTTAATGACACTTGTGTACATCATCCTTTCCCAACTCCGTTCATTGATGAAGTGTTGGACAATGTAGGTGGCCGGGAAGCATATTCCTTTCATATTGAAGCAAGAGGATATGAGCAAGACGACCTTCGCGACTAAGTGGGGATATTTTCAGTACACTGTAATGCCTTTCGGATTGAAGAATGCGGCTGCAATTTTTTTGCACGTAGTCATTACAGTGTTCAAGGAATTTATTCGCAAGTTTATGGAAGTGTACTTTGATGACTAGACTGTGTTTGGGCTGGTGAAATGCCATGTGGAAAGTTTTCACCTGATGCTAGATACCTGTCGAAGATACCAGATCGTGCTCAATATGAAGAAATTCCTGTTTTGTGTTCCTTTTGGGACCCTGCTAGGTCATGTGGTTTTTAGACAAGGACTGATGGTAGATCCCGCAAAGATCGCGGTGATACTTAATTTAGAAGTGCCGAGGAGTGTGAAAGAACTGCGCGCTACGCTAGGACATACTGGATATTACAGAAAGTTTATCAAGGGCTATGCCCAGATCACCACGCCTGTGGATAAGTTGTTGAAAAAGGATGTCACATTTTGTTGGAACGAGGACTGTAAGAAAATATTGGATGTATTGAAAGAAAAGATGATCACTGCACCGATTTTAGTCTTCCTGGATTGGAAGGAGTTTTTTGTACATGTCGACGCATCATGTATAGTGCTAGGAGCAGTACTGACACAGGCTGGTGGAGGAGACTTGGACCATTCTATAGCATTCACAAGTAGAAGGTTATCCAAGGCGGAGAAGAACTATTCCACCATCGAGCGTGTAGGGGTAGCCATGGTATACGCGCTCCAGAAATTTAGACACTATTTGTTGGGTGGCCATTTTAATATGTATACAGATCATTCCGCATTGAAATACCTGGTCAAGAAGCCTGTGTTGGGTGGGGGGGAATTTTCAAATGGTTGTTATTGTTTCAGGAGTATGATTTTGAAGTTATTGTGAAACTTGGACAACTGAACGCGGGACTAGACCATCTGTTGCGCATCGAAACAAGGGAAGAGCCCACTAAGTTGGAGGAGGGATTGCCTGATGCACAGCTATTTGTAGTGCGCATCGCAGATGGTCATTTTTGAAGATATCATACACTTTCTAATGATAGGAACTGCCCAGAAGGTTACACCATCTAGCAAAAGGAGTTAGTGGTGCACACGACACACTTTTTTGTCATTCTCGGGTATCTGTACAAAATGGGGTCCGATGAGATATTGTGAGGATATGTATTAGAGTTTGAAAGGAACAATATCCTTGTGGACGCTCATGGGGGCGCTGCGGGAGGACATTATGCAGGGAGAGCGACTGCATAGAAGATTCTATGCGTAGGGTTGTGGTGGCCAACGCTCCATCAGGATTCAAAAGCTTACTGCAAAGCATGTGATGTGTGTCAAAGGACTAGCAGGCCATCGTAGAGGGATGAGCTGCCTTTGAATCCACAGATGATGTTGCAACCCTTTGAGAAATGGGTGATAGATCTTGTGGCCCGCCTATTCAGCCCCAAGGGAAGAAGAGAGTAGCGAGGTACATTATCACTGCGATGGAGTATTTGACTCGATGGGCGGAGGCACAACTTGTAAAGGATTGTACAGGTGCAACTGCTGCAAAGTTCCTCTTTGAGTATGTATTGACGCAATTTGGGTGTCCAAAGATTTTGATGAGTGATTGTGGTACGCACATTTTGAATGAGACGATTAGTGCGCTGACGGAGTAATTTCAGGTATATCACCAAAAGAGCATGCCTTATCACCCACAGGCTAACGGGACGATGGAAGCATTCAATAAAGTGCTGGAGAACGCACTGACTAGGTTTGCAATGCTAAGCGAAGTGATTGGGACCTGCGCATACCCACGGTACTATGAGCCTATCAGACGACATGCAAGAAGTTGATTGGACAAACACCCTCTAGGCTTGTATATGGTGTTGAAGCAGTGATGCCCATGGAATAAATTGTGCCTAGTCTGCGCATAGCGGCACTCACGGGTATGACGGATCACAGAGCCCTGGAAGAAAGGCTTGCGCAACTGGATAAGCTTGAGGAAGAAAGATTTCTAGCTGGATTTCATCAATAGGTCCAAAAGCAACGCAAAAAAGCATGGCATGATCGACACATTAAGCTGCGCATCTTTAAGGTAAATGACTTGGTTTTGTTATATGACAGCAAGTTTGATAAATTTCTAGGGAAATTCAGAATGCACAGGTTAGGGCCCTATGTAATTAAGGAGATTACCGAAGGAGGAGTGATTCAGTTGGTCAAATTGAATGGAGATCCCTTCCTAGGAAAGGTGAATGGAAGTCGATTGAAGCCATACACCGGTGGTCCGGCTATGTTACTATATGAAGGTAACACAGTCTTAGCGCTCCAAGCAGTTTAAAGGAGGCGCGAGAGTATAAACTACACTGCTTGGGTTGGGGAGCTGCGCGATTGAAGGATTATGCGAAGCAAGGAAGTGTCACAGGGTTCACGGCAACACAAAGGGCGCTGTGCTACCCAGGGAGAAATCATGCAGGTCAGCCGGAAAGTGATCGTTAAAGTCACCGTTCAGATTTGACGGTAGAAATGTGGCGAAATGGAGCGGGCGGCCAACATTTAAGATGGAATTTATGGATGAAATCCTTGAAAATCTGTTGCCAATCCAGCATTAATGAACCAAATGTGGGGGGAACTGTCGGATTTGAATTCAAAATTCCCTATAAATTACAGGTGGTTGTCTAGCAAAAAACACTTGGCATTTTGAGAATTGAGTTGTTGAGGTCTCAGGCGCACATGAACTGCGAGAACTTCGAAGCTTTGATAGCCAGTTCAGTATTTGAGACATTGCCGAAGGTGACACAAGAGTTGTTGAAGAAAATCATGTCAGCACGTGCAGAAGCTATGGATACTGAAGCTTCTCCAGAGGTTGCCAAAGTATTAGAAGAAGTTCCCATATCACCAAGGATGTTGAGACCAAAGCCCACCTCAACCAAGGAGAGTGCGAAGGATAAAAAGGGAAAACAACCTATAACACCGGTGTGCGCATCGCCGAGAAGAAATCCACCGAAGGATAATCCCACCGCACAGGAAAAGGGAAAAGCCATCAATCTGGAGCCGAAGGAGGAAGAAATTGAAGACATCCCGATGGATGATAAGGATGTGGGGATAGACATGGAGGAAGTTGAAATCCAGGGTGATGGCCTTATCACTCGGTTTCCTGAGTATGTCCCTCTGCGCAAAGGCAAGACCAAGGTACCAAAAGATATTGACGAGAGCAAGGTCCACTTGCAAACCCCTCTGCTACCAGATGAGAGTGTTTTTGAAGGACCACGCTTGGGGTGGGTTCCTTTGTTAAAAATCAAAGACTGGGACTTGGCTAACCATGAGAAGTTTCCACACTTGGCAACCGATTAACTAATGCGCCACATTATTGATACAACCATTGGGATGACCGCATTAGAGCCGTGGAGGTGGCTCAGAGGAGTAGACAAGGTAGGTCTACTCAACTTGCTATGGGTGCCGCACTACAACCGCACCCCAGTTACAGTATTGGTCATCAAGCAACTACTATGCTTGGTGCATGATGGGTGTCTGTGGTTGGAGGAGCCAATACCCATCATTGACAGATTGATCCACAAGATCACGTGGTTGCCATAGCGAGGAGAAAATCCGGCCATGTTGTTTGGCGAAAAAGGTGGCGAGCAGGTCCTTGCGGAGGCCATGAAAGAGAAATTTAAGCAAGTGAAGACACCGCGCGGATATGCCATATCAAGCATCATTGACCCTGTTGTAAAGGTGACTACATAGATTTTGGCAAGGAAGGTGATGAGGAAGTGTCGCACTGATGAAGTGCCAACGCTTGTTGTCGTACTAGCAGCCGAGTGCGCCAAAAGAGTTCAGTTTAATTGGGCGGACTATCTCCGTGGTGAGTTCCTTGCGAACTGCTGAGTGGCCCAGGAGCTCAGCAAGATGTTCCACTACGCGTGGCTCTTGCTGTCTATTGTGCAGGTAGCATGGGAGCTACCAGAGGACAGTCCATTCCCTTTGGTCACACTAGACCTACTAGAAGCAGTGAAGTACACTTTGTTGTGGGCGACCAAAGATGCGCAACGCATCAAGGACAACAAGATCTTATGGATATTGATGGAGATGAACATCCACATGGCCATCAATCGCAAACCGCGGTTGTCCCCTACGGTGTTTTCCAACTTGCCAGGCTACGCAGAGTTTAAGGTATATTTTCACCATGTGTCCATCAGGGCGGGGAAGGACCCTGCACAGATATGGTATGACTTGCCTTACCTTGCAATGGATGACACCATTATGATTTTTAATTTTGTAAAAAATAAAAAAAATCAAAATCAAATGTCACAAAGATTTAAAAAAGAAAAAGGGTTTTTTTAAATTTTTAGAAATTTTCAATTTTTAAATTTTTTTATGCTTTTAAATGTTTAGATTTTTTAATGTTTTAGATGAAAATGAAAACAAATAAAAATAAAAAACCATAAAAAAAATGATAAAATGTTTAACATAAATCAAATCAGAAAATAAACTGAAGGGAAATCGAAAATAATAAACAAAAATCGAAATTTTGAAATGGAATAGGTCTAACTCAAAGCAAAGAATAAAATCAAACTTTAAACTTTCTTAACTCATAAATGAAAAAAAAAAGGAACGATGCTATCCCTAACCCACTAAAACATAAGAAGTAAATAAAAAGAAACAAATCGAAATGTTTGCTTGTTGCTTATGCAGGTTTTGACGACGGAATGGAAGTGCAGCGAGGAGTCCGTGAATTACAACTAGCGAGAAGGACGCAGGGGCAATGGAGCAGCGGGGGATTGATGGTCGCGATGGAGCTACAGAGGGAGCAGAAGAGCGCTGTGCAAGAGTGAATGGAGCAGCGTGCAAAGGAGATCCACGGGCTAAGGAGAGGTGTTTGCAGGCAGAACTGCGGGAAAGGATGGCTGCGGGCTAGATGGATGATTAAGGAGTGAGAAGAATGGATACGGGCTGTGAAGAGTTGAGAGCTGTGGGACGAAACTGCTATGAGGGCAAGGAGATACCACACACAGCAGGAGAGGAATTTGTAGGCAAAGCAGCGAGGCGATGGACGAATTTCAAGGGTAAAAGGAGTTGAGCAAAGGGATGTATTTGTAGAGTTTGAAGGCAGTGATGGGATGATTGAAGAAAATGCAGATGGGAGAGATGGCAACAAGGTTGGGGTTTGTAGATTCGTAGAGAATGCAAGTAGCAGCAAAAGGATGTGGGCCTTGTAAAAAAAAAATCAAAATTTTGCAGCGAAACGAAAACCCAACCAGCAGATCGAAAAACTCAGAAAAATGGTAGACAGAAAACCCCAGAAATTCTTATTAAAATGTTAAATCCTTCTGCTTTAGATTTATTTGAAACCCTTATAAAATTTTCCAAATTTAAAACCTTTTGAAAACCTTGGACTGCAAAATCTTTTGAATAATATCCCTGCAAAATTATGCAAATGAAATCCCAGAGATCCAGATCTTATCCTCCAGGGCATAGATTTGGACTCTACACGGGTTTCTTCCTCAGATCTGTCGCTGCACGACAACAATAAAACACCCAAACAATATATACCATGATAAAAACTAAAACCAAGAAAAACCCAAGTCAGAAAACCAAAAATAATTTTACAGATCTATGCACAGGAATGACAGATCTATCAGATCCGAGGAGTGTGAGTCCAACTCCGCTCCCAGATCTGATAGTCTAAGCCTCTCAACAGGCAGATCTATCAATTTCGCACATAAAAAATTAAAATTTTAAATTTTAAAGGAGGTGCTTAGCTCAAAACCCTTCATGCATCACCAATAAAAATCTTATGATAAGCCCAGGATTAAATTAAGCTAGGCTCTTCAGAAAACACGGTTCGGAATTCGCTGGTCCTAAAAATCAAAACTTTCCTGTAAAACTCAATTTAGCCATCGAAATAGAGCAAGAAAATGATAATCAAATTCAGATAAATAGAGATACTTTCTATTACATTCAAAATTTAAATTATGACTTAAACCCTAGCGACCGAGCAAGATACCTGTACTCAAATCACTCTTCAGAAGCTATTATCAATTGCTAAAAAAAAATTACACATGAAAAATGGCACATCTTATAGTATTTCCATGAAGAGTAACACCGACGAAGATTAACCCCAAAGTCTTTCTTTATTATTCAAAAAAAATATTACACGAGAGATTTTCGCTTAACACAAGACTCTAAGGTCAAATGAATTGACTGACGAATGACTTCCTATTTAAAGATAAATCCTCCAACAACTAGTTCGAGTAATCCTCGTCAAAGCAATCTCGATCATTGATGAGGATTAAAATTTCTTTTAATCTCATCCGTCGAAATATTAAATTCTTGAGGAAATTCAAAATTTTCAATTAAATGCATTTTAATTAACTCAAAAATAAAATAAAAAAATTGAGTTAATTTCTTCAAAAATTTGACTTTGGCTTAACCCCTAGGGACCAAAGGCTTAAAATTTAGCGAGCTAGGACTTAGAATTAATTAAATTTCAGGCTTATGATTTAAATTAATTTTTTGCCAGAAAATTTAATAAATTAACCTATGAGGCGATAAATTATTTTTCCAACCCTTAAGACACTTTACATCATGATTTTCATATTTTTTACATCTCAAGGGGGAAAACCCATTTGTAAAAGGCTCTCACAGACTACCCATTTCTGCGACACAAATATAATCCAACAGACCAAGAAATTTGTAATAAAATAACCTAACCAAATAGTTAGGATTATTCCCAAATCATTTTTACATAGACTCGATCTATAACACTAGGACTTGCCTAAGAGACTAGTGACAAAATCCATTCCGGCTTTGGGGTAAGACTGAAGGAAAACTCTGTCGATCATTCGAGAATGGATTGGTGAGACAAAAAACCTCATAGAATGTAAATCGTCACCAGAAAAGTAAGTTTACCTAGGTCGTTACATACACGACACAGATCTGCTGAGATTGTTTACATCACATACATGCAGAATGGGTTTACACTATAACATCTTGGTCAAGATGATGATGATAGTTGGACGGCACGGACATGTCGATCATGCACTATCCCTTTTGCAAAAAAAGGGGGTGTACTGCTATGGGTTGTTGACACATAGTGTTGAAAATGCACCAAAATGATGGAGCTTAGTGAAAAGAAGTCGCCTTCACTAAGTGGGCTCACAGGCTATTTTTGGCGCAAAGTCTATTTTTAGACATATGGATCATGGTCTATGAGTTGAAGGATGCTATTTATGGATGATTGGTCATGTTGGTAAAAATAGATGTACCTCTATTTTTAGACATATGGGCGGAGTCTATTTTATACTGCCAGTCAAAAAATAGAACAGTCGAATATTATTAGCTCTTAATAATATTTGGACTATAAACATTATCTTATCCTCTTGCAGCACTTCAGTTCGAGCTACGGATGTGGCACATGCAACTGCCAGAAGGAAATATGCCTTTCCTATGGGTTAGTTGAGCTATTGCATGATGGACTTCAGTTAGAACTCAAGTGATTGAGTTTGGTGGAGTTGATTAAGGAGTTGATGGAGTTGTGTTCAGTTTGACTTAGTTGAACTAGTTGTATTTAGTCTAACTACCAAATACACTAGTGACGAGTGATGTGAATTAATTATTAATTAATTCACTAATTATTAACTCATAAATCAATTAAAGTATACATCAGTTAACTCAGTGCATGGACAGTTCAGTGGAGACAAGTGTTAGAGGTGGGTGAAAGGGTGAGACTACTATCAGTTGTGACTATAACTGTGCATGAGATTTGCACAATCATTGATTGAGATTGCCAATGAGGATTGCGCAGTACAAGCCAAGGGAATTAGAACTTGGATCTAATCTATTCTCAACTTGGATTGCGCAGTAGAGGCAGGCAAACAGTGGAGGAGATTTGAACCCGTGACTTGTTCAGATCCGAGCTAGTTTGTGTGTAGCATGTGGAGATAGTACTGAGTACTTGTGAAGAGTATTGTACTATGTATTGTTACATGTTCTCTATCATTATAATATACAGATAGTTGGGGGTTTTCAGTTGTATGCTTTCCCCATTACATACTGTGTTGATATGTGTGATTTATGTTTCAATGTGCGCATGCAATTTTTTCTTAATTCCACAAATTGATGATCAATGGTAGAGGAGGTTATGTATTATGCATGCATTCTGCAAATAGTGTATAATCAAGATAATATATGTGAATAAGTGTTATATTATTCAAATTTCTACATGATATCAGAGCGAAGTTGATCATCAGATCTATTATTCAGAAAGTGATTACATTTTATTTTTTCAGTCAGAGTCTGTAATCGGGCCAGGTAGCCTCTGGATTCATCCTTCTTTTGGAAGATGAGATATCTAGTAAATTCCCATACAGTCAATCTCTGTACGAGAAATACTTGGTTCTCACGAATTTTAGTTCAGAAGCGGTTGAGTTTTGAGCTGGTGGAATTCAAATTTGCAGCAGTGTTCTCTTGGTGTTGAAGTTGAAATGTCTTTCAACGGATTGCGATTGGAGTATGCCATTGAAGGAAACTCGAATTATATTGCATGGAAAGACAGGATGGAGGCGGTGTTAGATGACAATGGGTTGAAGGAGTTCATAGATGCCGAGGTCCCAAAGCCTATTGATGCTGCTCAAGTTGAGGCTTGACAAAAGAAGACAACAAAGTGTCGAAAGATTCTATTGGAGGGCGTGAAGGATCACATTGTATCCAGCCTGCATGGAAAGGCTTCTCCATAATTGATGTGGAAAGCATTGACAGATTTATTCGAAAGCAAGAGTGACCAGAGGAAGTTGGTGCTCAAGGATAAACTCAGAAACATTAAGTGTGAGAAAGGTGACAGTATGCCCAAGTATCTCACGAAGTTCACCCAATGTCGGGATGAGCTCGGAAGTGTGGGGGTGACTGTCGATGATGAGGACTTGGTGAGATTGGCTCTCCTTGGTCTTCCAAAGAGTTGGCATTTCTATCAGGACTCTGTTAATGGTCAGGAGAAATTGCCAGAATGGGAGAGACTTTGGTCTAATCTTGTGCAAGAGGAGATAAGGCGGAATAGCAGGGATGGATCTTCATCAAAGGCATTTGATGAAGAAAATTCCACTTTGGCTGCCAAAGCAAAGAAGGGGAAGAACAAGAAAGCTTTTCATTCTAGTGCGAAAGGAAAGAAGCAGGACATGTCCAAGGTGAAGTGCTTTCATTGTCACCAGCACGGACATTATGCCACAAATTGTCCGCAGAAGAAGAAAAATGAGCAAGCTGCTGGATCTGCAGTGGGAGAGGCCTTAGCCTCACAGTTTGAGCTGGATTTTTCGCTGATCGCATGCTTGGTATCAAGTATGATGGGATCGGTATGGTTCTTGGACAGTGGTGCGTCTTTTCACATGACAAGAGAACGAGATTTGTTTTCTGATCTGGATGAAAAAGATCTTGGAGTGCACATTGAGATGGGCGATGATGGTAGATATAGTGCGACCGGTATCGATACCATTTCCTTTGAGAGGGAGTATGGTAAACCCTTCATATTGAAGGAAGTGATGCATGTTCCAGGATTGAAGAAGAATCTTATCTCTGTGGCGATGTTAGAGGACAAGGGATATGATGTTGTCTTCAGCGAGGGAAAAGCTTTCCTGCACAGTAAGACAACTGGAGAAACCTGGAAGATAGGGGTTCGAGTCAAGAACCTTAATCAATTGCATGTAGATGGTTGCACAACAATGGCATGCAAGGTAGAAGGATTGGTTAGCCAGGATGATGGCGAGTTGTGGCACCGGAGATTGGGCCACCTTCACCATGGAGCCTTGAAGATACTGCAGCAGATTTCTACTAGGCTTCCTAAAGGCACTCTTGCGCAGTCAGATTAGTGCAAGGGGTGTACTTTGGGAAAATTTGTGAAAGCCACCTTTCACGAGAAGGATAGTCGCGCCACGATGATCCTTGAGAGAATTCACACATACGTGTGTGGACCTTTCTCAGTAGCTTCGACAGCAAAGCACAAGTACTATGTGATCTTTGTTGATGATTTCTCTCGAAAGTGTTGGATCTTCTTCATGCAAAAGAAGAGCAAGACATACTCAAAGTTCTGTGAGTTCAAAGCACTGGTCGAAAAGGAATCGGGGAAGAAGGTGAAGGCTCTTAGGAGCGACAATGGTGGTGAATTCATCTTTGGCGAGTTCAAGGACTTCTGCAGCGCATAAGGGATTCGAGGAGAGTTCATAGCTCCCCATAACCCACAGCAGAACAGGGTTGCTGAGCAGAAGAACAGAACGATCGTGGGTGCTGCACGGGCGATGTTGCATGATCAGGGCCTACCCCTTCACTTGTGGGCAGAGGCATGCAATACTGCAGTATATGTGTAGAACCGTTGTCCTCACAAGATACTTGGCATGAGTACACCCGAGGAGGCTTATCTGGTAAGAGGCCTGATATTTTCCATTTGAGGATTTTTGGTTTTCCTCTTTACATGCATGTGACGAAGGATGTGAGGAAGAAGCTGGAGCCGACCACAGAGGTTGGGATATTTGTGGGGTACACTGATACGCCCCACAACTATCGTGTGTATTTGGCAGACAGTCGCAAGAATGTTGTGTGACGGGATATCAAATTTCAGGAGGAGAAAGCCATGAAGTGTTCGCTTGAGAGGGAGCCACGCTTGCATGCAGATGAGGAGCTATTAGTTCCTAAGGATGAGCTTCAGGATGTGGATCAGCACAAGATGAAGTTCATGGAGTGGAAGAGACCACTCATGCAGCGCCAACCATCAGAGGGCGAAAGCGCACTACAGAAGCTGAGCGACTGGCTCAAGATGTAGAGAAGGTTGTAGGACCACCTACAACACAGCGCAGACAGAGGCAGTCACCTGATTGGTACACTAGATACATGGCTCTTGTGACTAAATGTGTCGCGACTGAGCCATCATCTTTCGAGGAAGTTGTGGAGGATCCCGCATGGGTAGATGCCATGGTGGAAGAGTATGATTCGATTGTCAGAAACAGTGCATGGGAGATTGTCCCAAGACTGGAAGGGAAATCAGTGGTGGGTTCGAGATGGATCTACAAAGTGAAGCAGGCAGCTGACAAGAGTGTGGAGAAGTACAAGGCAATATTTGTTGTCCGAGGCTTCTCACAGATAGAGGGGATCGATTATGAAGAGACCTTTGCACCTGTCGCAAGGTATTCTTCCATACGGACGATTCTTGCTCTCTCAGCGCAGATGGGGTGGCACATCCATTAGATGGATGTGAAGACTACATTCCTCAACGGAGTCATTGAGGAGGAGGTGTACATAGAGCAGCCCGAAGGTTTAGAGATCTTCAGCAGCGAGTCGCATGTGTGCAAGATCAAGAGAGCGTTGTATGGGTTGAAACAAGCACATCGTGCTTGGTACACACGGATAGACAGTTATTTCACCGGACTTGGATTCTCCAAGAGTGAGGCGGATCCTAACCTATACCAGATTGTGGTGGAGGGTAAGTTGTTGATCATTGTACTTTATGTAGATGATTTGATTTTGACGGGAGATGAGCTGTTGATACTTTCATGCAAGGAGGATCTTGCTAGAGAGTTTGAGATGAAGGACTTGGGCCTCCTTCATTATTTCCTGGGATTGGAAATTTGGTAGCGTAGTGATGGACTATTTTTTTCTCAAGGTAAGTATGCCTGGGAGATACTGGAGAAGTTCAACATGCATGGTTGCAAGCCTGTTGATACTCCTCTTCCTGGAGGTTGGAGGAAGGAGGATGCTACTTCAGCGGAGGTAGTGGATGCCACTGTTTATCGACAGTTGGTGGGGTCGCTTATGTATCTGGTCAATACACGACCCGGTATATGCTATGATGTTAACTAGCTTTCACAAGCTATGGTTAAGCCAACCAAGCTCTTCTGGAAGGCAGGCAAGCATGCATTGCGTTATCTCAGAGGCACATCGGGATATGGATTGTGGTACAGACAGGAGGATGAGGTGAAGCTATGTGGCTTCATGGATGCAAATTGGGCAGGGAGCCCAACGGACAGAAAGAGCACATTTGGAGGGATCTTCAGTATCGGGTCGACAACAGTTTCTTGGTACAGCAGGAAGCAGAGATCCGTGGCATTCAGTTCAACAGATGCCGAGTATATGGCAGCAAGTTTGGCTGCATGTGAGGCTATATGGGTGAGGAAGATCCTGGTCGGGTTGTTCGGGTCACACTTGGAGCCTACTGTGATTTATTGTGATAACCAGAGTGTTGAGTCCCAAACCTGCATCTTCCCTATATACGTTTTTAGCCTTCTTTTCCATTTACTTGATCCACCAAGCTGTCCAATCATTGCATATTAGTCTAATAAGAGCTTATGAAATGGTTTCCTAACTATGTTTATGACTGTTGTTTGATTTAGATTTTTGTTCAATTAGCTGTGGAAACTTGTCACTTTCCGCAGCCAGCTCAAGTTTCCGCAGCCATTTTGTTAAAGACCATGTTACAGGTGTCCAATGGAGAATCTGGCCACATGGGCAAGCTGCAAATGACATGTACATGGAGCGTGTCCCCTTGGTTCAGCCGAATCACTCACAAACAGCCATGGTCAAAGAAGGTCAAAGGAGGGGTCAAACCAAGAGTTTTGCGGTGGCACAGCTCTGTTTTGCCCACGTGAAGTTTTGCGTGGCAAGATCCTCAATTTCCAGAGGTGTGCCAACACCTGTGGATCAATCCTTGAACCGAATCGAGCAGCCATCACTCCATGGATTTATCTGTCATGATTACCATATTGCTAGATCTCAGGCCGTGGAGATTTACGTGTCTGTTTGGCAGCGTAGAATCTAGGAATCAGTTATAACATTTTCACTTATAAATAATGCGTTATCATACGCTAGATAGTTAGCTTTTCATATCTAATCTTGACTGTGTTTTCCGAGTCCACTGTACCGTGCTCTATTTCTATGTTTTTACTGCACTTTAATATATGAGAAGACAACATTCTTGAGTTCAATTTGTGACTAAGTGTTGATTGGCTGAGGTTGCAGAGGGCCCCTGTACACCAAAGCTTTGTATCTACTGTATAGTTTCTCTCTTTCTTTCATTATGTTACTTCTTTTATAATCAGTTGCTTATGTATATATTTCCTGATGTTTATAACTAACTGTTGTTCATCTTTTCTTTTATGCTTTCTCATGATTGCTAGCTTATCAGTATTTTCTCTTTCAGGTTCTTATAGGCAACCCGGGAAAATTACATAGTTTTAATGACTACTGACATGAGATCATCTTGTCCTTTCTGTTGATTCATTTACTGAGTTTTAATTCCAGCATTGTCATTTCTTTCAGTTTTGTTTTGCTTATTTACTTTTCTGCCACTTAGATATCATATTACTCATCTGTTTATGATTTCCTTCCTATAGCCAAGCGACTCAATTAGTGAGGAATCATAATATTATTTGATGTAATATGATTTAGTTTTCTTTCTTGCAAGTTAGTGATTAAATTACTTATGTCATTTTCAAGAATTGAAATATGAATGAGTAGTTAAATCTTAGTTTCCTTTTATGCAATTTGATTTCCTGCAATTTAGATGTCATATTACTCATCTTGTTTATGATTACTTCCTATAGCCGGAGTGAGTCGAAATGTGAAGGGTCAGAATATGGGTTGAAGTAGTGTGATTTAGTTTGCTTTGCTTTCAGTCTTTGAGTTGTTTTGAGTTCAGTTTTTATTTTCTTTTCATACAGCAGTAAGGATACTGGGCCATTGTCACTAGTTCACTGTTTTGGTACATTTTTATTTTCTTTTGAGAATTGATTTCATCACAGTCAGTTTGAAACCTTCTTTTTGAGAACTTTAAAGTTTGGAAAAATCATTGTAGAAATCACCATTACCATCCATACTTGACTTTCAATTTCGCCATCTCACACTAGGGAATCCACAGAAGATAAACCCAAAAACAAACCAAAAACTCAAAAACGACAAAGAACTAAGAAATCGATTATCTTGCATATACAGTGCACTTCACTTCAGCAGTTTATGACTCCCGGATTGACATTTTAAATAGCAATTTAGGACACACTAAATTGACCAAACATTTTGGCGCCGTTGCCGAGGAAGTGAAACTAGGTAGCCAATTTCTTAAAAAAAAAAAAACAAGAAAATTTCAAGGAAGGAAAAATTGATAACTTCTCAAAGTATGCTCTCCTCTTGCACTTAGTTTGAACTGGAGGATCGGAAAAGAGAGAGTTATTGGTTTAATAATTTCTTGAGTATGCTCTCTTCTTGCACCTAGAGTGACCTGGAAGATTAGAAAGAGAATTATTAGCCCGACTTGAAGAAAAAATAAAAAAATGACATGCATAGAGTAAGAGATTCTAGGGGAAGGTTTTTAGCTAGGGCCAAGAGTTCGATTTTTACAACTCCATCTACTTCAAGGAATAGACAAGAGACACCTCCATCATCTCCAACTCATACTCCTAGCGTTAGGATTCCTAGAATTCAAGAGGCAGTAGTTGAATTAGGATACTCTCCCACACCATCCATCGAATCTGAATTAGGAAAAGATCATTTCTTTCCTTCTACAGGGAGACACATTATATTTGAAGAAGTAGAATCACCTGAAGAAGAAGAGGGAGAAATTCCTCCTCGTTCGCCATTAGTAGAGGAACCAGAGGACTCTGAAGTCTCTGAGGAAACTATCATGACAGAGAAAGTAGTAAATGGATTTGGTAGAGGTAGAGGTAGAGGAGGAGGAGGAGGAAACAATGGAGGAGGTAGAGGTAACAATGGGGGAAATAGGGATGGAGATAACTCATTCGGATTTCCTATAGTTGATGAGGATTCTTGAGCAACAATGAAAAACATCTCACCATCTGTCCTCCCAAACTTTCATGGGTTAAGAAATGAGGATCCTGAAATATTTCTATTTGAGTTTGAAGTCGTGTGTCGAACTTATGATTATCTGGAAGACTCTCAAAAACTCAAATTGTTTCCTTCAACATTGAAAGGAGCTGCTTTGAAATGGTTCATGGGATTAGTCACTCAATCCATTAGGACTTGGAATGATATGAAACAAACATTTTCAGATAGATACTTGGACTATTGTATGCCCACCAATCACAAGGATGAGGTATTCAAAATGGTGCAAAGAGAAGATGAAAACTTAGAGGACTTACTTGAAAGATTTCAATACAACTTGAAAAGAGCAAAGATGAATAACTTAGATGAGGAAACCTTGAAATCCCTTCTATTAAAAGCCATTAGAGATGAATGGATAGATATTTTGAACATGATGGGAAAATGAGATATATCTCAACTTCCACTTCATGATATAGCAGTGCTATGTGTCCATCTCTCAAGGGGAAAATCTAAAACTGGAAAAGGGCCTAGAGATCCTTCTCTCATTAGAGCAAACAAATCTGCAACTGGATCAGTAAGTAGGGCTGAGATTGGCAACATTCTTGATGAATTCAAAACTGATATCTTAGGGAGTCTTAGTGAGCAACTAGACACCCTTAAAATACAAAACAAGCAGAAAGCAGAAGCTGAAGCTTTGGCCATCTTTTGCCCAAAATGTAGAAAGAAACATGCTCTAAGGGAATGTCCCTTGGATGCAAAAGTTGTAGAAACATGTGTGATTTGTTCAGAGAACCATGAGACCAAGGATTGTCCTTCAATTCCTGGGCTCAAAGCTGTCTTTCAAGAAGATCCAAATTCAATTGAGTCTCTCTGTTTTGTTGCAAGGAGACCTTGGCAGGGGCAACAAAATCAAGGGTTTAACAACTCTATGAACTTTCAACCCCCACCAAATTGGAATCCTTGGCAACAACCTTGGTCCCAACCTCAAAATCCTTTTCAATCATGGGTACAAGGTATGCAAAATCCTTATGGGAGATTTGCTCAATTTTATCAATATCCTCCATCTTTTCAAAATCAACAAGCTCCACAACTTCCAAATCAAAACCCACAACTATCATTTCCATTTCCACAACAACAAAAACCTTCTCAACATAATCCAAATTCTCAACTCTTGCTTCCATTCCAACAGAAGACAAATCAACTACCTTCCCAGCCATTGCCGAACCCCAACAATAAAAACCCTCAAAATGCTTACATTGTAGAAGGACAACAATTTCCTACCTATGTGATTGTTCCTCTCAATGATGTACAACTCAGATCAGGTAGAGTTTTAGATAAGCCTTCTATAGATGCTCAAAAGCAAAGCATTTATGAGGAAGATTCTCTTGAAGCCAATAAAGGTTCTGAAGTATCTCTTCAAAACCCAAACACTCAAAAGAAAAAGAAAAAGAGTCAACCCCCACAACTCCTATAGTTGAGCAACCTGCATCTTCATCCACACCTCCTTTTCCTAAAAGATTACAAATTGACAAAGGGGTGGAAAAACAAATCTTCTTGCTTGACTATGATTTTCTAGATGAATTAAAGAACGTCTATATCAAGATTCCCTTTTTACAAGCCATTAGAGAGATTCATATTCTAGCAAAAACAATAAAGGAGTTGAGTCTTAAAAGACCAGGAAGGAAACCGAGAGATACAAGAAGAATCCACCTGGTAAGAAAAATTGCAGATATCATGATGGGAAAAATTACTATGCAGAAGTATGTAGATCTCGGTAGTCCAATTGTCAAAACACATATCAATGGAGTAGAAATTCCAAATACTTTGATTGATTTAGGGGCTGCTATCAACATTATGAGTAGACAGACTATGGAACAACTGAAACTTCCTAATCTCCTTTTTACACCTACTTTACTGCAACTTGCAGATTGATCAATTATCAAACCAGATGGTGTATTAGAAAACATTTCGGTCTCCTTAGACTCTTGGGAATATCCAGTAGATTTTATGATTTTAACTCCCAAGAGTAATTTAGGAGGACACCCTCTCATCTTAGGAAGACCTTGGCTAGCCACAGCTGATGCTTTTATCAGTTGTAGGTCTGGGGATATGTATATTTCTGATGGTAATTCGACAAAGAAATTCAATCTGTATCCTCCAACAAAAGCAATTACAGAAATAGAAGATAATGAGTGGGTTGATGATGAGGATACTATACAACCTGTCTTTACCATTTCTGAAATCAGTGAAGATAGTCAAATTCTGAACACATTAGAAAACTTTGAAACATCTTCAGAATATGAACACACACAATTTCAGTTAGATTCTGACATTGAGTATCTATCATCTAGACAAATGTCTTTTTTCTCTATGGAAGTGTTTTGTAGTTCCGCCATTGAGATCTTTCCAGGTAAAAAATTGAATATCAACAAAAACTTGGAAAAATCACAACAGGAAGAGCTAACCAAAATCTTGCAAAAACATTCTACTGCATTTGCATGGTAGTATACCGATATGAAAGGTATTGACCCTAAGACTTGCATTCATCACATCTATATCGAGGAAAATAGTAGACCAATCAGACAACCTCAGAGAAGGATGAATCCAAACCTTAGGGAGATAGTGAAAGAAGAGCTCCAAAAACTACTCAATGTAAACTTCATTTATCCAATTTCAGATAGCCGATGGGTTTCTCCTTTGGTTATAGTACCTAAAAATAATGGTAAATGGAGGGTATGCATTGATTACAGGGAATTGAACAAAGAAACTTTGAAGGATCACTTTCCTTTACCCTTTATCGATCAAGTATTAGATACTTTAGCAGGCAAAAAGTATTTTTCATTTTTGGATGGTTTTAGTGGCTATAATCAGATTCAGGTAGCACCTGAAGATCAAGATAAGACCACATTTACCTATCCATGGGGAACTTTTGCTTACCGAGTACTTCCTTTTGGATTATGTAATGCACCCGCAACATTTCAAAGGGCAATACTAGGAATCTTTTCTGATCTAATCCATGATTGTGTAGAGGTTTATATGGATGATTTTACAGTTTATGGTAATTCATTTGAAGAGGCATTAGAGAATTTGGAAAAAGTCCTTATAAGGTGTAAAGAAACAAACCTTTCATTGAGTCATGAAAAATGCTTTATGATGTTTACTGAAGGTATTGTTTTGGGACATCATATTTCAGGGGATGGGATTAAAGTTGATAGATCGAAAGTTGAAGTCATCTCCAAGTTGCCTATTCCAAATTGTCAAAAAGATGTTAGAAGTTTTCTTGGATTTACTGGATACTATAGAAGATTTATCGAAAACTTCACCAAAATAGCATCTCCACTCTTCAAATTACTTACAAAAGACTGTGAATTCAAATGGGATCCTGATTGTCAATCTGCATTTGAAACTTTGAAAACAAGAATATCTGAGGCACCCATTTTGAGAGGGCCAAATTGGAAACTTCCTTTCCATATTTCTACAGATGCTTCAGATACAGCTCTAGGAGTTGTGTTGGGTCAAAAGGATTTAGTTCCTTATGCCATTTACTACACCAGTAAAAATTTGACTCCTACCAAGTTAAACTATACTGTGACTGAAAAAGAGTTCTTAGCTGTTGTTCATGCAATCAATAAGTTTAGACATACTGATCACTCTGCAATTAGATATCTAATGAACAAACCTATTACTAATGGCAGAATTACAAGATGGCTCTTACTTTTACAAGAATTCAATATTACTGTGTTGGATAGACCAGGGAAACAAAATACAGTAGCTAATTTCTTGTCTAGGATCCAAAATACTAACGAAGATTCTCCTATAGAGGATAAGTTTCCAGATGAATATTTATTTGCAATAACTACTAAGACTCCTTGGTATGCAGATATTGCTAACTATTTGGTTACAAGGAAGCTACCTCCACATTTATTTCCTAGTGAAAAAAGAAGAATTATTCAAGAGAGTTCGAATTATTCATGGATTTATAATGAATTGTTTAAAACAGGGCTAGATTGTGTGATCAGAAGATGTGTTCGGGAAGATGAAATGCCTGACATCCTTAAGGCATGTCATGATGAACCATGCGGTGGACACTTTTCTAACAAAAGGACGGCCTATAAAATCCTTTCTTTAGGATATTATTGGCCTTCCCTCTTCAAAGATGCAAAACAATATGTCAGAAGGGGTGACAGCTGCCAAAGAGTTGGGAGACTGACTCTTTCAAATGAAATGCCATTACAACCACAAGTACTCATCGAACCCTTTGAAAAATGGGCTTTAGATTTCATTGGACCCATTAATCCACCATCTAAACAGAAGAAGTATATATTGGTATGCACTGATTATGTCACTAAATGGGTAGAAGCCAAAGCATTGCCTTCTGCCACTGAAAATTCAGTTGTTAATTTTCTTTATGAGGATATTTTTACTCGTTTTGGTGTCCCAAGAGAAATTGTGACAGATCAGAGAAGTCAATTTACATCTAACTTGATGGAGAAGCTGATGGAAGAATACCAAATCAAGCACAGAAAATCTACTCCTTACCATCCGCAAGCAAATGACCAAGTGGAGTCTACAAACAAAGTTCTTGAGAGCATCATCACCAAAACTGTCCATCTACACAGAAGAGATTGGGTAGAGAGGCTTCCTGAAGCCTTGTGGGTCTACAAAACTACATGGAGGAATACAACATGACATTCTCCATATGAATTTGTTTATGGGAAAGAAGTCCTGCTCCCCATCAAATTTCAAGTCAAGACTTTCAAGATGGTAGTTCAGTTGGGGATGAATCTATTAGAAGCCCAAAAGCACAGAATGGAGCAGCTGAATGAGCTAGATGAGATCAGACAAGAAGTAATTTTAAGAACTGATCTAGTTCAACATCAAAGAGCTAAGTGGCATGACAGATACATCAAAGAGAAAAAGTTTCAAGAGGGAGATTGGGCACTACTGTTTGATTCCAAGTTTAAAGACTTCAAAGGTAAATTTCAGACTCATTGGCTTGGGCCATATGACATTGACAAAGTCTTTAGCAATGGAGTGGTAAGAATCAAGAACATTGATGAATTTCAAACCCCTCTCATTGTGAATGGCCACCGATTGAAAACTTATCATAAGCCACTCTCAAAAGAGGAATTTGTCAAAATGTTTCAAGAGAATTCTGCAATAAGGCTAGTGAAGAAGAATCCTTCTTCCCCACCAGCCTAGCCTTTGTTTCTTTCAGTTAAAAAAAAAAAAAATTTGTATAAGACTGAAAACCAATCACAGATTGGCGGTCTTATACAAAAAATGTAGAGTGAAAATCAGGGACACCTGACACTCTATATTTTCCAAAAAAAAATCTCTTCTCTCCTTCTTTTTCCATCTTCACTCCACCTCATTTGCCATTCCACTCCATCTCCATCCATTTTCATTTCACTCCGCTTCATTTCACTCCATTTCACTCATTTCATTTCATTTCATCAATAAAAGTCCCTTTCAGGACTATTTTCACTCAGTCAGTTATTATCTAACTATCTTTGTTCAACAAAGAGGGTGCTATGTCAGTTTCCGTAGCCAGAAGCAGTTTCAACAGCCACCACTCTGTTTTTCAAATCCACAGTCAAAATGTTAGTGCAATAATCATGAAAATGCAGGTGTAATTGAGCATATGCTATGAAGACATGGAGCATCTCCAAGACATCAAGGAAGAGCAGTTGGTTAAAAGCTAATGAGCAAGAAATGACAAGGTTTCCAAAGGTATGAGAATTTTTTTTAATCAAATAGCAATTAAAGTCATGATTATGCATAGTTATCAAACCATAAAAGCTCTACTATGTGCAATGATCGTTACTATAGCTCCATTACCCACTACCATTCCACGAATTTATTCCGCACACCATGCATTCATTTCTTAACGGTCTCATGATTGATTTTCGGATTTAAACTCATAGTCGACTACACTTTCATTCACCACCTGTAATCATGAGATGTGACCTATCCCTTTACGGCTCCTCTTCACCGCATTTTCCGCAGCCATCCATTAAAATGTGTAATATTTCGTACGCAACCGTTTAAATCAAAAATCTCGACTTTACTCATTCCCTTACCATTCTATTAAGACCATCTTCTTCACATACATCTGCATTTCATCTTGTGAACTCATTGCGGTTGCTCATCCTCTGTTCCGCCTGTAATCCCGAAGCACTCTCGTTACCTGCTATCCATCTACCGATTGCAGCCACTGTATTTTGCTATAAACCCTGCAACTGAGCCACCTTCCCTCTGCTAAACCATCACACGCAATTGATTTTTCAGTTGAAATTCAAAACAGAGGAAGGAATGGGAAGATTACTAAGAGCAGAACCAGAAGGACCAAAATATTTAGAAGGATACCCTCAAGCAAAAGATTTGCTGAAGAAAGCCAAATGGTTACGCTTCATCCAAAAATTCGAGGGCTATAATAAAGAGGTAACCAAAGATTTTGCACGGTCTTTTGATGGACAAATGGTGGAAATTGGAGATTTGAAGCTCACGGTGACTGAAACAACAGTAGCAGCTGCCACAAGCTTACCCCAGGAAGGTGAGCGATGGTTTAAAAACAAAAGCGTGGATGAATAGGCATGGAGAATTATGCTAAGAAACCCAGGTATGGACACCACTGTGTTTACAAAAGGAATTCCTGTTCATGCACTGAAAGAAGAATGGGCCAGTCTGCTGTTAGTTATCCAAAAATTTATCACTTGCGAAGGACGCTTTGGTTCAATGTACATGTACCATGCTAGACTGTTGATGAATTTCTTAGAGAGTCAAACTCTTAATTTGCCTTATTTCTTACTGTTGAGTTTGAAGAAGATGAGTATCATAGTCCAAAAACACATAGGAAATATAGAACCTCATCTATATCATCATGGACTTGTAAAGATTCTCATTGAAGACCAACTGAAGAAAAACAAAGATACTTGGGAACAATTCTTAATAGGAAACTACTTTCAAGAGCCATCCATCTAAAAGTAGTACACCAAAGACACCAATAAAGAGTAGGAGAAAATAAAAGAGTACCATAGTCCAAGACTCTCCTACTACAGAAACTCAAGAAGTTGGTCAAAAAAAAAAAGAGAACAGAACTAAGGACAAGAAACAGAGAAAAGTGAAAGGCAAAAGAAACATAGAAGAAGTCTACCAATCACCTGAGCCATCTATAGAGGAAGATTATCAAACACTGTCGGAGAGATTAGTGCATCTTCAAGAACAGGCTACTATAGCAAAGAAAAAGGAAAAAGGGAAACATAGCATACAAGAAGGGAGTATTAGTCCACCATACTTAAGGAGAAGCACCAGGCTTAGAGGAAAGGGAAGTAAAACACAAGTAAAATGACCCCACTTCATTGAATTGGGTGGGGAAACACCCGAGAAACCTCCAGCTGGCTGTAGTCCACCTCGTCCTCAGCCAAGTATTGAAACTAGTCCTCCACATGTTGATGAAAGCCCTTCTCGGCCAGAGCTAGAAAGCAGTCCTCCTCCTCCACAAGATTTTGAACTCAGTCCAAGAAAGACACCTGAAATAGAACCCAATCAACAGGAGGTATATGACTACCTTGAATCTTTAGAAAAAATAGTTGCAGGTCCGAGTACCACTCTGCCCCACATGACACCAGATGCACAAGTTCAATCCTTAAAGCAAGAGGTATTTGAATTAGAGGTTCTAAACAGGCATATCAAGCAAGAAAATGAAGCACTTAAGGAGCAGAGCAAAGTAGATAAAATTATTCATGATAACACTATGCTTCATTTGGGACTATGGCAAAAGAAGAACAAGAAACTAAAGAAAAAGTGCATAAATTTGAGCAGAGAATTGATCAATCTCAAATTCAGATGTCTAATAAGGAAACCCAGGATGGTGGTAGCACCAAAGAAGAAGAAAAGAGGACTAGATGTCCTAGCAAAGGCTTTAGAACATATGGATTAAAGGGGAATGACTAAATTTTGGTTGCATGAGGACATGCAACACCTTCACAGTGGGGGTATGTTGAGTCCCAAACCTGCATCTTCCCTATATACCTTTTTAGCCTTCTTTTCCATTTACTTGATCCACCAAGCTGTCAAATCATTGCATATTAGTCTAAAAAGAGCTTATGAAATGGTTTCCTAACTATGTTTATGACTGTTGTTTGATTTAGATTTTTGTTCAATCAGCTGCGAAAACTTGTCACTTTCCGCAACCAGCTTAAGTTTCCGCAGCCATTTTGTTAAAGACCATGTTACAGGTGTCCAATGGAGAATCCGGCCACATGGGCAAGCTGCAAATGACATGTACATGGAGGGTGTCCCCTTGGTTCAGCCGAATCACTCACAAACAGCCATGGTCAAAGACGGTCAAAGGAGGGGTAAAACCAAGAGTTTTGCGGTGGCACGACTCTGTTTTGCCCACGTGAAGTTTTGCGTGGCAAGATCCTCAATTTCCGGAGGTGTGCCAACACCTGTGGATCAATCCTTGAACCGAATCGAGCAGCCACCACTCCATGGATTTATCTGTCATGATTACCATACCGCTAGATCTCAGGCCGTGGAGATTTACGTGTCTGTTTGGCAGCGTAGAATCTAGGAATCAGTTATAGAATTTTCACTTATAAATAACGCGTTATCATACGCTGGATAGTTAGATTTTCATATGTAATCTTGACTGTGTTTTCCGAGCCCACTGTACCGTGCTCTATTTCTATGTTTTTACTGCACTTTAATATATGAGAAGACAACATTCTTGAGTTCAATTTGTGACTAAGTGTTGATTGGCTGAGGTTGCAGAGGGCCCCTATACACCAAAGCTCTGTATCTACTATATAGTTTCTCGCTTTCTTTCATTATGTTACTGCTTTTATAATCAGTTGCTTATGTATATATTTCCTGATGTTTATAACTAACTGTTGTTCATCTTTTCTTTTATGCTTTCTCATGATTGCTAGCTGATCAGTATTTTCTCTTTCAGGTTCTTGTAGGTAGCCCGGGCAAATTACATAGTTTTAATGACTACTGACATGAGATCATCTTGTCCTTTCTGCTGATTCATTTACTGAGTTTTAATTCCAGCATTGTCATTTCTTTCAGTTTTGCTTTGCTTATTTACTTTTCTACCACTTAGATATCATATTACTCATCTGTTTATGATTTCCTTCCTATAGCCAAGCGACTCAATTAGTGAGGAATCAGAATATTATTTGATGTAGTATGATTTAGTTTGCTTTCCTGCAAGTTAGTGATTAAATTACTTATGTCATTTTCAAGAATTGAAATATGAATGAGTAGTTAAATATTAGTTTCCTTTTATGCAATTTTATTTCCTGCAATTTAGATGTCATATTACTCAGCTTGTTTATGATTACTTCCTATAGCCGGAGCGAGTCGAAAGGTGAAGGGTTAGAATGTGGGTTGAAGTAGTGTGATTTAGTTTTCTTTGCTTTCAGTCTTTGATTTGTTTTGAGTTCAGTTTTTATTTTCTTTTCATACAGTAGTAAGGATACTGGGCCATTGTCACTAGTTCACTGTTTTGGTACATTTTTATTTTCTTTTGAGAATTGATTTCATCACAGTCAGTTTGAAACCTTCTTTTTGAGAACTTTAAAGTTTGGAAAAATCATTGTAGAAATCACCATTACCATCCATACTTGACTTTCAATTTCGCCATCTCACACTAGGGAATCCACAGAAGATAAACCCAAAAACAAACCAAAAACTCAAAAACGACAAAGAACTAAGAAATCGGTTATCTTGCATATACAGTGCACTTCACTTCAGCAGTTTACGACTCCCGGATTGACATTTTAAATAGCAATTTAGGACACACTAAATTGACCAAACACAGATTTGCATTAAACTCTTGGCTAATCCAGTATTTCATGATAGATCCAAGCACATCGACATCAAGTACCATCATATCAGAGATTGTGTGCAGCGGAGAATCATGTTACTTTCATACATTCCCACGGAGGATCAGGATGCTGATATCTTGACGAAGGCGCTCACAAGGAGAAAATTTGAATACCACAGAGGCAGGATAGGGGTTGCAGATAATCCATATCTTGTTGAGAGGGAGTGTTGAAAATGCAACAAGATGATGGAGCTTAGTGAAAATAAGTCGCCTTCACTAAGTGGGCCCGCAGGCTATTTTTGGCGCAAAGTCTATTTTTAGACTATGTCTATTTCTAGACATATGGATCATGGTCTATGAGTTGCAGGATGCTATTTATGGATGATTGGTCATGTTGGTAAAAAAATATGGACCTCTATTTTTAGACATATGGGCGAATTCTATTTTTAGACTGCCAGTCAAAAAATAGAACAATCGAATATTATTAGCTCTTAATAATATTTGGACTATAAACATTATCTTATCCTCTTGCAGCACTTCAGTTTGAGCTACGGATGTGGCACATGCAACTGCCAGAAGGAAATACGTTTTTCCTATGGGTTAGTTGAGCTATTACATGATAGAATTCAGTTAGAACTCAAGTGATTGAGTTTGGTGGAGTTGATTGAGGAGTTGATGGAGTTGTGTTCAGTTTGACTTAGTTGAACTAGTTGTATTTAGTCTAACTGCCAAATACACTAGTGATGAGTGATGTGAATTAATTATTAATTAATTCGCTAATTATTAACTCATAAATCAATTAAAGAATACATCAGTTAACTCAGTGCATGGATAGTTCAGTGGAGACAATTGCTAGAGGTGGGTGAAAGGGTGAGACTACTATCAGTTGTGACTATAGCTGTGCATGAGATTTGCACAATCATTGATTGAGATTGCCAATGAGGATTGTGCAGTACAAGCCAAGGGAATTAGAACTTGGATCTGATCTATTCTCAACTTGGATTGCGCAATAGAGGCAGGCAAACAGTGGAGGAGATTTGAACCCGTGACTTGTTCAGATCTGAGCTAGTTTGTGTGTAGCATGTGGAGATATTACTGAGTACTTGTGAGGAGTATTGTACTATGTATTGTTACATGTTCTCTATCATTATAATATACAGATAGTTGGGGGTTTTCAGTTGTATGCTTTCTCCATTACATACTGTGTTGATATGTGTGATTGATGTTTCAATGTACGCATGCAATTGTTTCTTAATTCTGCAAATTGATGATCAATGGTAGAGGAGGTTATGTATTATGAATGCATTCCGCAAATAGTGTATAATCAGGATAATCTCTGTGAATAAGTGTTATATTATTCAAATTTCTACACATAGTGGTCAACAAGCATGATTGTCAGCTTTGGTTTGAGAAGGAACTAAGGACAAAGGGAAAAAAGGAACTACAGTTATGTAAGTGCTTTAACATAATAAGAAAATACTACATGGAGCAATACCCAATCTGACCTCAATATTGACTACTCTCTTTTAGGAATAGTACATTTCCAACCCAAAAATGGTAACCCTAAAATTCATTTGATCTTCCAATGAGTACTCTCTTACTCTCAATTTGCAATTAATATAAAGAAAACACGAGCATAGAGAAAGACAAGAAATAACTCGAAAGAGTTCTTTGTATTCAATTTTTTAATAAGAGAGCAAACACTTTCTTATATAGATTACATTAACACATCAATCTACTTTATGAATGTGCGATTGATCAATAAGACATAAAGAAAAAATATAACATAAAGTTAAATGCCTAAGTCTAATTAATTATTGACCATTATTACATACTGAATTGAGGCTTCTGTGATTCATAACAAGTTTATAATAAAAAAATTTGGCGATAATCACATCAAAATTCATTTGTTGACGCGTTTCGACCCAGCAAGTGTGGTTCATCGTCAAAACAAGATGAGATTATCGCGTCGACAACCACACGGACAATGAACCACACTTGTTGGTTCGAAACGCATCGACAAACGAATTTTGATGTGATTATCGCTGAAAACCTTTCTTATAAACATTATTACATAATTTAATACCCTCCCTTAATGGTCAATTTACTAACTACACCAAGCTTATCCTGGAACTTTACATATTTTTTAGGACCCAAAGGCTTGGTAAGAATGTCTACAGAAATCTGTATATCCACCATGGAAAATTTTTGGGGCTAATGTTCGCCCAGTGGGCTAATTCTCCATGATTTTTCCACAAAAAAGATTCGCCAATTTCCAATTTTATAAAAGGCGATTCGCCCAAATTTTAGAATATAAAATTATTTTACCTTAAAAATCACCAACATTATATAGAGACTATATATAAAATCATTATAAATTTGAATAGACTTGGATTCTTTGCTTATGTTATATAGAATGCCAAAGTCAAGTGTCCCTTTCACATATCTCAGAACTCGTTTTGCTGCGGTCCAATGTTCTTTTGGCGCTCTCATGAACCTGGAAATGTAGCTCACATCAAAACATAAGTCAGGTCTAGTGGGTGTAAGATATATCAAGCTCCCCACTAGTTGCCTGTATATGGACTCAAACTTCCTTAGAGTCCATCTAGGCTGAAAGTTTCAACCCTTTCTCCATAGGTGTAGATGAGATTTTGCAATCTGTCATTTTGAATCTATCCAACAAACCTCTGGCATATTTTGATTGTGATATGAAGATGTTGGTACTTGTTTGCTAGACTTATACACCTAAACAGTAGTGCAGGAGACCTAGATCAGTCATGTCAAAAGCTTTTCTTATATTATTTTTTATTTGTTCTATAGCCTTTTATTCACTACCTGTGACAATGATATCATCTACATATATAACTAGAAGAATGCTATCATTACCAACTCCTTTGACATACATGTTGGAATCTGAAGGACTCCACTGGAACCCTTGTTCATCCAAATATCTATCAATCTTAATGTACCATGCTCGAGGTGCCTTCTTCAAGCCATATAGAGCCTTCTTCAGTCGACAAACCAAATGCTCCTTTCCTGAAACCTGAAACCCCTGTGGTTGTTGCATGTAAAGTTCTTCCTGCACATCTCCATTTAGGAAGGAACCTTTCACTTCCATTTCATGGACTTTCCAGCCAAACTGTGTGGCCATGGCTAGAACCAGATGAATGGTGCTCATCTTTGTTGTGGGAGCAAATGTTTCCTCATAATCGATGCCTTCTCGCTGAGAGAATCCTTTTGCAACCAATCGTGCTTTGTGTTTGTCAAGTGTACCATCTGCTTTGTACTTGACCTTGTAGACCCATTTGTAGCCTATGGGTTTCTTCCCTGGTGGAATAGATGTGAGATCCCAAGTTTGATTTTTCATCGAACTCTCATGTTCATATGCCATGGCTTTCTCCCATTCAAGTCTTCCTTTTGACTCCCCAAAGTCTTGTGGCTCATAGATTTCCTGTAGGTTGGCCATAAGAACAAAGTTAACCATAGATGGTTGTTGAATGCTCTTTCCTCTGCTATTTGACGACTAGTTTTGGCAGCTATTTGTGTGGAAAAAATAACAGCACAAGAATTGACTGATGTTCCGTACAATTCCGTACGACTGGTTTTTAAACTGCAAAATCACTCAATTGACCCAAAAAGCTTTTGGTTCTCCATTGTGCTACAATGGCGATCCCTCGATGCTTCACTGCCGGCAGACTTGTGGGAATTGGTACTCTGGCAAAAGAGGAATGTTTGGCTAAACATAATTGGCAATGATTTCGAGGAGTACCCAAGAAGGTTTCTTTTGGTTCTTTTGCTTTCTTTCATTTTTATTTCTTTTGAGTCTTCATTACGAATTCTGAGAAGATCAGGCCTCAAAAATTCTGCCTGAAAATTAAGTATTTGGGTTTAAAATTGCTTCAACTCTCCTGCCTAGCCATGGAAAAGCAATGGATCCCTGTTCAATGCTTTGATCGGACCATCACAAAGCGTTCAACTCTTTGTCAAGCCTTTGACAGAGCATTGGAACACTTATGAGAGGGTTTTTTGTGGTTTTCCCTATAATTTTTTCATCTTTCTTGCAAGCTCCTAAGCCTAAGGCTTAGGTCAGTGTGGAGTCTTACCCACCAAAGCTTCTACTGAGTCAGTCACCCTCAAATTCACTACAAATAAGGGGGTTTGAATTCATTTCAAGGGTCTTCAATCCAATCTTGGGTTTGATTCACTACAAACACATTAGAGTGGAACACAACTCTATTGCCATGGTATTGTAACCCTTTTGTTTGTGCCCGCTATAGTGAGTGTGTTGAGTCATCATACTCATATTTTTAGTGCATGCTTGCTTGTAGGTAGGGTTTTAAGTTTTTGGTGCATCTTTCGTTGTTGTTTCTTTTGGATTTTCTTTTCTTGTTAATCTATTTCAAATCAAATCTAATTGTGAATGTTCAAAGTGGTAAAGGAAAGTGTGGTAAGGATCTGCATTTGTCTTTGTATTGGAGAGATCTCACCTTACCTTAGTTAGTTTTCATTGAAAGTGATAAATTGCACCTTCACCTCTTGCATTCTTTTATATAAAATTAAGTCAATACACCATACAAGTTTCATACCCATTCTCTAGTACTTGACAATTTCTTGTGATTAGGTATTTATTCTTCTTTGTTATTACACTACTATCATCAGGACAATTTCCAAAGCACAAAAGCACAAGAGAACACAAGATATAGGCGCTCAGCCAGGGCAAAACCCCTAGGTAGGGGAAAACCCAATCAAGAACTCTTCCTTCAGTGGATTCAAATCACAATGAGACAACCAAGACTCTTGACCTAAACTTCTTTCCATCCATCAAGTCAGCCTTTCAATTGAAGTAGTCTTCTTCTAGTATTGTTCTTAAAGAATAAGAGTTTCGATCTTTCTTTAAGCAAATCAGTTTCTGCAATTATAAGAAGAAACTTTGGTCTCGCAATTTAACTCTAGCCCTGCAATGATAGAAAATTTCGACCTTTGTAATTGTGGAGAATTTTGATCCCGAATTTATGTCTTGCTTTAGTACTTTGTTGCCATGTATATGATCAAAACTTCGTTGATTGTAACTTCGCTCACTACAATTTTTGTATTGTAACTTCGCTCACTATAATTTATGTACTGTAACTTCGCTCACTATAATTTTTGTATTGTAACTTCATTGACTGTAATTTATTTACTGTAACTTCCTTGACTCTAGTCCTGATCCAGGTGGATGTTGGTGGCCACCCGCCTATCCCACTTGGACCCCTACCACTGTCTCTTTCAGTTTTTCAATTTCCTTAATTGTAGCACAATTTACTATTTTTGGCAGTTTTTTGGGTCCTGAACTTCTGGAGCCGTTTTGAGGCAATTGTTATGGAATTCACATCAATCGTTGTAGTCCTTGGAGAGATATTTCCAATGAGGTATCATGCACATCAAATGGAGATAATATGACCAAGTTACAACCCTGGGAAGTTGGTTGCCCAACTGGGCCCATAAAATCTTGGTATTACATATCCTCGGGTTAGGGTTTTGGTTTTTTAGGGTTTTCTCTTATTTTTCAATAATAAAAAAGCCCTTGAGCCTCATTGTAACTCAGTTCAGAGTCATGTAGTCGCCACATCTCTTCTCAGAAATAAGCTACCATCACCCAAGTTAGTCTTATTTCCATTCTGTTTGTAAGCATATTTTAGTATTTGATATTAATGAAATGAAGTGTTATTTCTGTTGCATCTCTGTATTTATGGTTATATTTGTAATTTGTTGTGTTCCTGTTTAAATCCGGATCAAGTACATACAAAATTCTTGACTACTACCTCTTTGGGTCGACTTCATTGGGGTATATCTAGTGGTTTTTGTCTGTACATTGAGCCGACATGTCTAGTAGGAGAAGTCAACTTGAGATTGAAGGCAAATTTGCTTGAGGCCGACTTGATGCTGGAGGAGATAACATGCCTCAAACAATTTTCTTTTTTTAATACAATGATCCCAAGTAGGGTTTACCTAGTTAAATTTGACTTTGATTCAACAAAATCCTAGAGCACATAATGAGTGCTTTGACCTATTGACCATTGACCCAAACATGAAACCCATGCTTTAATAAGTCAATTTAATAAAAATAATAATAAGATTTCTTTTGACAAATATATTAAATCGTGACTCGTACAATTATGAAGACCAATACTAGTTACATTCTTCAACACTCCCTCTTAACAAGGGAGGTATTCATAATTACATATATATGAAGGTTTATGGAAGATCTCAAAATGAAATGGACTACGAAGACTTCTAACACACTCAGTGTTGCAGACTAGATACCTAACCAGGGTATTCTACTCAGGTGGGACTACGATGGACTCAAGCTTTCAGCCAGTCTAGGTACCATCAATCTTACTTGCTAACCATCAACCTAGGGATCTAGGTGTGTATCCAAGGTCAGAGCTCCATGACCAACGCCGCCCTCTCTCTTCGGGATCTAGACATCATGAACATAAGTTGGCCAGATGTCTTCCAGAGCATCCGCCATTAGATGCTTCATCTCTCCCTAAACTAGATATATCCATTTGTCCAACCATGCTTCAAAGTATTCAAACTTCTTATGGAGAGATTTACCTGTACAAACACAACCCCAATGAGTAATAAACTTTCAAATATACATACAAGTAAACACAAACCTTCGGGGTCTTCAATCATTTTGATGTTAATCATAACAAATTCTTTAGGAAACAATCACATAGAAGCAATTTTGTCGACGCATTTCGAGCCATCCAGTGTGGTTCATCTTTAGGACAAGATGATGAATTCAATCTAGGCATTGAAATAAATACATGAAGAGAGCAACTAACTAGCCGTTAGAAAAAACAACTAGTTTGACTAAGTTATTTATTTATTTATTTATTCTTTCTAACTTTGATTTTAATTTGTTTAATTTTAATTAAAAAGGATTTTAATAATTATTAATATTGTTATATATATATATATATATATATATATATATATATATATATATATATATATATAGATATATATATATATATATTAAATGCTATAATAAAATAAATAAATAAAATGTATAAAAACGAATAATAATTATAAAAACAAAATAATGAATTTAGCCCTTTATTAATATTAATTATTGTTGTAATATAGATATTATTTAATTTAATATAATATAGATTTTATTTAATTTAATAAAATTATAATGTAGACATTATTAATTTTATTATTATAATATAGATATTAATTTAAATTAATATCTATATTACTTAATATAGATATTAGAGGAAACAACAACAAAAAAACACACACACACATATATATATTTAAGAGATTAGGGCAGGGATCCAACACCTACTGATGCTCCAACCATCATCTCTGTTAAGATTAATGGGCCTTTTTTCAATTTCTAAGACCTCTCTGAATTTACGATGATGAAAGTGGTCAACCCTAGCTATGACTTTAGCCTCTTCTATACATATGTGATGATTGGTCTTTTCTGCATGTTCTGCCAAGGCTGAGGAGCGAGACCTCCCATGTTTGAGGTCTGCAACATGTTCACAAATTCTTTGATTTATTGATCGACCAGTCTCTCCAATGTAAGGAGTCCCACAAGAACAAGGAATAATACTCCCTTCACATCCTTGGGGTTAACCGGGTCCTTGACAGAACGAAGAGAACTTCGAATAGTGTGAAGGGGTCTGAAGGAAGAAGGAATATTATATTTCGTAAGGATCTTTGCGATTTTGTCCGTGGTACCCTTTATAAAAGAAAGATGAACCCCATAAGCTCGATCCTTGGGGTCGATCCTCTTCTTAGGTCCTCTTTCCGCATTATGGAAAGCTCTCAAACGCTGGGATTTTCTATAACCATTCTTTTTAAAGACCTTAAGGAGGTGGGCCTTTTCTTCATCAAAATGATTATCATATGATCCTGATACTACGTTTTTAGTCAAAATTTGCCTTACCTCTACTTTCTTTAGTTTTGAGGGAGAATTTTATGAACAAACCTGTGGTGTTGCTATGGGTTCCCCCTTTCCCCTGTGGTTGCTAATCTCTTTATGGAATTCTTTGAATCCAAAGCATTGTTATCAGCACTTTTCCAACCTAAGCTGTGGAAAAGGTTTGTGGATGACACGTGTACCGTTTGGTCTCATGGTAAAGAGAAGTTAGAGTTATTTTTCCATCGCCTTAACAATCAGTCATATTCCATAAAGTTCACCATGGAAATTGAGGTTGATGGTAGCCTTCCTTTCCCTGATGTTCTCATTTCAAAAAAGGAGGACGATTCTTTTTCTCACCAAGTTTTTCGGAAGAAAAATCACACAGAGCAATATCTTCATGCAAATTCCCATCATTTCCAGGCTCAGAAACTAGGTGTTCTCAACACCTTAGCCACTAGGGCTTTACGAGTTTCCGATGATAATCATTTTGATGATGAAAAGACCCACCTCCTTAAGGTCTTTAAAAAGAATGGTTATAGCAAATCCCAGGGTATGAGAGCTTTCCATAATGCGGAAAGAGGACCTAAGAAGAGTATCGATCCCAAGGATCGAGCTTATGGGGTTCATCTTTCTTTTATTCAGGGGACACAGACAAAATCGCAAAGATCCTGAAGAAATATAATATTCCTTCTTCCTTCAGACTCCTTCGCATTATTCGAAGTTCTCTTCGTTTTGTCAAGGACCCGGTTAACCCCAAGGATGTGAAGGGAGTTTATATTATTCCTTGTTCTTGTGGGACTCCTTACATTGGAGAGACTCGTCGATCAATAAATCAGAGGATTTTTGAACATGCTGCGGACATCAAACATGGGAGGTCTCGCTCCTCAGCCTTGGCAGAACATGCAGAAAAGACCAATCATCACATATGTATAGAAGAGGCTAAAGTCATAGCTAGGGTTGACCATTTTGATCATCGTAAATTCAGAGAGGCCTTAGAAATTGAAAAAAGGCCCATTAATCTTAACAGAGACGACGGTTGGAGCATCAATAGGTGTTGGATCCCTGCCCTGATCTCTATATATATATATGTTTTGTTGTTGTTGTTGTTGTTTCCTCTAATATCTATATTAAATAATATAGATATTAATTTAAATTAATGTCTATATTATAATAATAAAATTAATAATGTCTACATTATAATTTTATTAAATAAAATTAAATATATATTATATTAAATAAAATAATATCTATATTATGATTTTATTAGATAAATAATATCTATATTACAATAATAATTAATATTAATAAAGGGCTAAATTCATTATTTTGTTTTTATAATTATTATTCGTTTTTATACATTTTATTTATTTATTTTATTATAGCATTTAATATATATATATATATATATATATATATATATATATATAATTAAAATCATTTTTAGTTAAAATTAAACAAATTAAAATAAAAAATAGAAAATAAATAACTTAGTCAAACTAGTTGTTTTTTCTAACGGCTAGTTAGTTGCTCTCTTCATCTATTTATTTCAATGCCTGGATCTGATTCATCATCTTGTCCTGAAGATGAACCACATTGGATGGTTCGAAATGCGTCGACAAAATTGCTCCTATGTGATTGTTTCTGAAAGAATTTGTTATGATTAACATCAAAATGATTGAAGAACCTGAAGGTTTGTGTTTACTTGTATGTATATTTGAAAGTTTATTACTCATTGGGGTTGTGTTTGTACAGGTAAATCTCTCCATAAGAAGTTTGAACACTTTGAATCATGCTTGGACAAATGGATATATCTAATTTAGGGAGAGATGAAGCATCTAATGGTAGATGCTTGGGAGGACATCTGGCCGACTTATGTTCATGATGTCTAGATCCCGAAGAGGGAGGGTGGCGTTGGTCATGGAGCTCTGACCTTTGATACACACCTAGATCCCTGGGTTGATGGTTAGCAAGTAAGATTGATGGTACCTAGACTGGCTGAAAGCTTGAGTCCATCGTAGTCCCACCTGAATAGAATACCCTGGTCAGGTATCTAGTCCACAACACTGAGTGTGTTAGAACTCTTTGTAGTCCATTTCATTTTGAGATCTTCCATAAACATTCATATATATGTAATTATGAATACCTCCCTCGTTAAGAGGGTGTGTATAAGAATGTAACTAGTATTGGTCTTCATAATTGTACGAGTCATGATTTAATATATTTGTCAAAAGAAATCTTATTATTATTTTTATTAAATTGACTTATTAAAGAATGGGTTTCATGCTTGGCTCAATGGTCAATAGGTCAAAGCACTCCTTATGTGCTCTAGGATTTTGTTGCTTCAAAGTCAAATTTAACTAGGTAAACCCTACTTGGGATCATTGTATTAAAAAAAGAAAATTGTTTGAGGCATTTTATCTCCTCCACCATCAAGTCGGCCTCAAGCAAATTTGCCTTCAATCTCAAGTCAACTTCTCCTACTAGACATGTGGCTCAATGTATAAACAAAAACCACTATATATGCCCCAATGAAGTCGACCCAAAGAGGTAGTAGTCAACAAGTTTGTATGGACTTGATCCGGATTTAAACAGGAACACAACAAATTACAGATATAACCATAAATACAGAGATGCAACAAAAATAACAATTCATTTCATTAATATCAAATACTGAAATATGCTTACAAACAGAATGGAAATAAGAATAGCTTGGGCGATGGTAGCTTATCTCTGAGAAGAGATGTGGCTAATACATGCCTCTGAACTGAGTTACAATGAGGCTCAAGGGCTTTTTTATTATTGAATAATAAGAGAAAACCCTAAACAACCAAAACCCTAACCCGAGGAGATGTAACACCAAGAGTTTATGGGCCCTGTTGGGGTTAGTTGGGCAACCAACTGCCCAGGTTGTAACTTGGTCATATTATCTCCGTTTGACACTTATGATACCTCGTTGGAAAGATCTCTCTGAGGAATACAATGATCGACGTGATTTGCATGACAACTACCTCAAAATAGCTTCGGAAGTTCAGGACCCGAAAAACTGCCAAAAATAGTAAATTGTGCTACAATTAAGGAAATTGAAAAATTGAAAGAGACAGTGGTAGGGGTCCAAGTGGGATAGGTGGGTGGCCACAAACATCCACCTAGATCATGACTAGAGTCAAGGAAGTTACAGTACATAAATTACAGTCAACGAAGTTACAATACAAAAATTATAGTGAGTGAAGTTACAATACATAAATTACAATGAGCGAAGTTACAATACAAAAATTGCAGTGAGCGAAGTTACATTCAACGAAGTTTTGATCATATACAGGACAACAAAGTACTGAAGCAAGATATAAATCTGGGATCTAAATTCTCCACAATTACAGACATCGAAATTTTCTATCATTGCAGAGCTAGAGTTAAATTGCAGGACCAAAGTTTCTTCTTATAATTGCAGAAGCCAAGTTGGTTAAAGAAAGATCAAAACTCTTATTCTTGAAGAACAATACTAGAATAAGACTACTTCAATTGAAAGGTTGACTTGATGGATGGAGAGAGGTTTAGGTCAAGAGTCTTTGTTGTCTCATTGTGATTTGAATCCACTGAAGGAAGAGTTCTTGATTGGGTTTTCCCCTACCTAGGGGATTTTCCCTAGCTGAGCGCCTATATCTTGTGTTCTCTTGAGTTTTTGTGCTTTGGCAATTGTCTTGATGATAGTAGTGTAATAAAAAAGAAGAATAAATACCTAATCACAAGAAATTGTCAAGTACTAGAGAAATCAAATTAATAAGAAGCCCTATTAGTGTTTCCCTAGATTTCTCAACAAATAGGTTAAGTAGGTGTGGTGGAAACAATACCTATGGTAGAGGAAGAAGGTATGGAAGTTGTCTCGAGGGCAACTCTAGTGAGACTCGATGTGGATACAAGGTTTTTCTTGGTGTAAACCAATTGAAGTAGACTCTTGGTAAACTCTGTTTGACTGCTGTTATTTTTTCTGTACAAATAGCTGCCATTTTCCAGCTGCCAAAACCAACGGTCACACAGCTGCCATACAGCTGTCAAACAGCCGCCAAGCAGCCGTATGGTTGTATGATCTGTAATTTTTTAAATTGCTTGCTGTAATTTTCGAAATTAAGGGTCAATTTTCAAAATTGAAGATCAATTTTTGAAATTAAATTTGAATTGAGCTGTTTTTTATTCGAAATTGGACTATAATCATCAAATTTGGACCGCAATTTGTTCAAATTGGGTGTCAATTTTTTGGAATTTGGCTGTAAATTCTGTAATTTCTCTCAAATTGTGACAAATCAGATTGTTATTTAGCAGATTGGATATGCTTATACCTTATTTGTGGACTAGATTTGCAGATCTGGTGTTTTTAGTGGCCGATCTATTATTTTTCAGCGTTTTTGAGGCGCTCTTGATCAGTTTGGTGGTAGATTTCCCAAATTTGACTTGTAGAGATAGCTTCATTGAACAATATCATGTTGGAAAACAGTTAGAAGTTCTCTGGCAAGAAGTACAACATGTGGAAACAACGGATTTTTTGCAATCTTTGAGTACCGTTGCTTGGATGAGGTAGTTCTAGGCAAAACTACCTGACCCACAATTGCGGGTAAAGATTAGGACAAGTTTGATGGCTATGACAAAGAGGCCATGATGCTTATCAGACTTTAAGTTATTGATGAGATTCTTCTTGAAGTTCGAACAGGGAAAACTTCAACTGCATTTTGGACGCATTTGAAAGATCTTCATGAGACATTTGACAAAGGGCGAACATTCTTTCTGAATAACATGCTGTTATTGATCATGATGAGTGAAGGTGCCTCATTGCAAGAGAACTTGATCAAGATCAAGGACATCCGAGATCAGTTGCTAGCCATTGGTTGGAAGATGGAGGAAGAGGACATGGTGGTTATCATGCTAAAAAGCTTACCACGAGCCTCTGAGCATTTCATTGAAACCCTCAACATTAATACTACGAATGTTGACCTGAAGTTCGAAGAGATTTGCAATAAACTCTTACAGCAGAACAAATGGAAGAAACCATTCGGCAGCAGCATTGAGACAAAGGGCTTTGAGCAGGCCTTTGCAGCTAATTACAAAGGCAAAGGAAATGGGGCCAAGAAGAAAGGCCAGCAAAGTGGGGAGGATGGTCCCCAGGGACAGAAGACCATCACTTGTCATTATTGTGGCAAGACTGGTGTTATAGAAATTTTTGGGCACTACAACCCCAAGCATGAAATGTCCATAAACCAAGGGCTCCTAAGTCCCTAAAAGTGTTGTTCTAACCCCTAAAGGAACAAGGTCAATTGATTACAGCTTCACCCAGAAGTTCTCCATGAAAAACTGCTCAGAACTGGTCAAAACAGGATCATTTCAGCTGCTCCATAGGAAAAGTGCGTTGCATCTCATCTAAACACACTGTGTGGGTGCGTTTCATTTCAAAAATCCCTTCTATGGGGTGCGATGGGCGAGAAGTGACAAATGGCAGTGTCACTCCGCGAGGTGGAGAGACATGGAAACTTCCAGAAACTTCTCCTGTGACACTTGCCTCTCTGAATTCGACCAAGGATGAGTAAGAGATCATCAATCTCCAAGTGGAAGCAAGAACTATTAGAGGAAAGACACTAATCAAATCACAAGCTGAGTCATCTCCCTTACAGATATCTATATATGGATCCCTCATTCTAGAGATCCAGAGGCTGGAATTTTGCATATTGTAAGGAATTGCTGTTGGTTTCTTGAGACAACATCATATTGTTGGGTGATCTAAGCTTTGTATGAGGTGAAGAGGGGCTTCCTTGCTGAGAGGATGATGTTGGGCCAGAACAACTGGTTGTAACTCCCCTTGGCTCTTTCTTTATTATCAATAAAAGCTATTCAAGTTTTCCTCCATACCCTTGTATCATTTATGTTTGCTACATTTGTATGGTAAATTTACATCTGATCCTAGATTGTTTATGATTATAGATCCATGTTCTTGTATAGTGCTATGCTACTGTGATCTTACAGGTACTCTGTGAAGCTGGGCGTGCAAGGGAACAAGTAGCGAAAGACTATCAAGAGAGAGAGGAATCGAACTAGGAGATTAGCACAAGACAGAGGTTGGTCTTCTTTGTTCTTCTCTCATCTATACTTCATAAAGGAAAAACGAAAGTAGCTTTACTTTGTTTGTTTCTAAGGTAGCTATCACACCTTAGTGGGATAATCAGTTCTGTGTAGACACTTTTCCCTGTAACAAAATGGCGACTCCGCTGGGGACGAATTAGTTTGTTTGTTTATCTTCCTTATTGTCTATTTTATAAACTTACAGACAGAGCCTGAAGTCGAGCCAGGTAGCTTTCGAATTGCATTTGCTATGCAAATGAAAAGTAGATAAATGCCGCTTCCGTCAATCTCCGGGATTTGTTTATAAATTAAAGAACTGATTTACAAACTCTCTGATTGCCCTTTGTGATAGCTCTTAGATACTCCTTAGATCTACCCCTGATTGTTGCATTACTGATTACCATTTGCTCGACCAAAACCCATGAACTGAACTGCAAACTGTGACCCAGAACCCAAGAAAAGTCTCGTCTCTAGCCCAGCGCAGGTATTGTTCTGTGAATCTGAAATTCAGCGCACTTCTCGAGTGTAGTAGGTGCGCTGCATTTCAAATTCCCTGTGTTACAGGTGCGCTGATAAGACTAGGCATTGTTCAGTTTTGGTTTCTATGATTTATTCTTTCCAGTTCTATTCATGAATTTTGCTGCCTGTGATCAGTATATTTCTGTTTGAAACCCCTTTTCCTTGCTGTTATTGTGCCTCCTTTGTACAAAAGAACTGTAAATGTTTTTGTGTATTTGTTGAGTCATTTTCTGTTCTCCTTTGCAAAAGTAACGTAATCGTACTGTCGTCCTTTGATTTGAAAGCGTCGCAAGTGTCGTTTTCATTCATAGGAAAGAGTTTGGTTGCTGTAGATAGTCAATTATCCTGTTACTATTGTATTTGGTCTGAATTTGTAATTTCTCTAGTGTCGAAAGCAAGTATTCGTTTCCAAATCGTAAAGTGTTGTGATTGCCTCCATTTTTTATTTCAAAAAGAAACTTGTTGATAGTTGTCACTTGAAAAGTAATTCAGATTTGTGCATTAGCTTTCTTTTCTCCATTCACATACTAAGAAAGCCGAAAACAAATACATGCATGTGCATTTGCATTTAGACCGTTTGATTGGTTTGATTTAGGAAAGTGCATCTAGAGTGTGCTCTTTGCTCTTTGTGAAAGAATACTGTCTCTCTTTCCTTAGTAGCTAGGATTTTCATTGCACAAAGAAGATAAAAGATTGTTTATCATCTTAGATTGCATTTTAGGAATTACACATCTACATCTCGCGGTGAACCTGAAAGGCAAACTTCATAAACAAGATCAACTATAAAATAAATTCAATGAATCTAACAACGCTTTGGAACCTAACGCACAACATTTAGAAGTCTAGGCTAGAGACGTATTCCAGCATTGTAAAGCCTGGTAACTGTTGTTCTCACTGATGGTTGGGTGATTCCTCCACTTTGAGACGATAAGTGCTAGTACAGACTTGTTCTCCCACGTACCGTCGAGTATATTTTGGGAGACCATAATAGGCTTAATCCTTTATCCATAGGAAGCCGTGTCTGCGGCCCTATCAATCACAATGCACTGAACACAGCATTCGGGGAGATTGACTGCCGTACCATAAAAAGTATTCTGCAGTTTTGCGATTGGTTTGGTAATCCCTCTACCTAGATTTCTAGAGCAGTCCCTTTCGTTCCTTTTCAGACTCCTTAACGGAAAAGGTTTGTCACTTCAGGCTCATTAAAAATCAAAGGCGACTAGAGTCATCTTTTGTTTTTTCTCGACTCTTAAAAATTGAAAAAACAAGTTGTGTCAAAGTGTCTAAAATTCATCTAATTCGGAAACATACTTCCCTTTTATTTTTAGTTGATCGAGTAATCCGCAAGCGTGGAAGAAAGTCAATTGAAACCCCGTCGTTCGCGGTGGCTTACGAGTCAACCGTCTTTGTCTCCGGAATCGAAGCTAGTACGGACAAAGCGAACTCGTTTAACCGGTTCCAAATCTCCTGTTAAGGTTAGAACAAGTGTTCCAACAACATCGGAGATTCCGGTTACTCCAAACATTTCTCGTATCCCTGCCTTTACAGAAGAAGTTCAGCAGCCACAGAAGGATAGTGGTACTGATCCTAGTCTGAGGGTAAACACTTGTATCACTGAACCAGTTCCATCTACAACCAGTTCGGAGAGTGTTTCTCCCCAAACATCTGTCGCTGCAGATTCCATACCTTCTTCGGCACCAGAAGTATTCTACGGACCCGACGGTCTACCCCTTCCACCTGGTCTGATTGCTATATAAGAGATTGTGGAAGATCCCCCATCTAGTACTCCATCGCAATTTGGAGTCGGGATCACTCTGTATCCTTCTTCATCAGAAGTTAGTCTACCGCCAGCAAAATCTCCTATAGAAACATTAGGTAATCTTTTGGATAGACTAGAAATGTCTGAACAACCATCAACATCTAGGACTGTGTCGTCTGACACAGCGACGGCAGAACTCCCTGCTATCACTCCAACAATGTTCGCCGGTATACCATCTGTCCCAACTAGCTCTCAATCGCTAGAAGGAGCCCACTCAGGGGCCATTTAAACGGTATGGTCTGTTCCTGTTTGTTCATCCAGAATAATATCCGGAAACTCTTATGTTGAGTCTCAACAAATTGATCCATTTGGAGGTCAATTTGGGCAGTCTGGCCCTCAAGGGCAAACCATTCCCTTAAGTATTGGATTACCACCGTATGGGGTGCAGTATGCCCTTTCATTATCCCCTCCGGGAGGACAACCATACGGGAGTTCACAACAAAATTCGGGTTATGCTGGAATTACTTCAAGCGGTTGGGTACTGATACTACCTCAACAACCAAAAGTTGTATATTCGATGCAACAATGCTTACCTATACCAAGTATACCAACTACGCCAGCTATTGTGACGGTGTCGCAAGTTCAAGCGCTGCCTGTGGTATGCTAACCTCAGGTTTCTCAGGTTGTAATGCAACAACCCCTTAACCCTGCAACTCAACCACAATCGCCGACTAGTGGAATGACACAGGTTCAAACGGGTACAATTACCCCTCATCTTGGTCAAACAGTTAGTATCGGGCAACAGCACATGGCTTCACAACCATGGCTAGTGCATTACCAACAACCGCAGTTCCAACAAGTATACCAAGGTTCTGAACAACAAATCTTTGCGAATAGTGGGAAACCGTATATTCAAAACGGTCAAAATCAACCATTTTACAATGGTCATGCCCACCAACCTTACCAAAGTTACCAGCATCAAATGCATTATGCTGGTATGCAAAGACCAATTGCTCAGGAAATCCCATTTTATCCTGGGTATGCTTCACCTAACCTGAATCAACAGTTACCCTTCGTGGCAACTTTAGAGTTACCTGATTTAAATCGGTTAAAAAACAATCCAATCGCTTACGCCCCTTGGTGGCCAGCAATTCCACATAAACTTCCATCAAATATTCCTAAATTTAATGGAAATCCGGGTGAAGATCCGTCGAATCATGTGATGACCTTTCATCTGTGGTGTTCATCAAACACCCTAAACGATGATTTGATTAGGCTTTGCCTTTTTCAGCGAACGTTAACTGGTCCGACAACAAAATGGTATATAGAATTACCTAGAGCTTCATTCGATAACTTCAGCACCCTAGCCACAACCTTTTTAACCCATTTACAGTTACCAATAACGTACGAAACAGGAACAGAGCTTCTTACCAATTTCAAACAGACAACGGCCACTCACATATCTGATCATATACATGAGTGGCGACGTTGTCGTAGAATGGTGAAAACATATGTTCCCGATCAGCTTTTAGCTGGATGGTTTATTAAGTCATTACTACCTTCCATCACGGAAGATGTGGCAAAAGGGGGAGTCATCACCGAAGAGCAGGTTATCGCTTGTGCGCAATATTTGGACTTGATTTACACTTAGTCCGGAACGCTCTACGATAAAATACCTGACGCTCCTAGACCGGAATTCTCAGTTGCTCCTCCTCCTAAATCAAACAATGACTCTCATGCCGGTGATGGCATGATTGGCGCAACAGACACGAAATCAACAAAGGCTACATCTAAAAAGGCCCGTAAGATTTCTAGTCAAAATGCAAATGAGGAACTTCTTGTCTCAGAAGTAAATTCCGTGTCGACCGACAAGGGCAAACAACTGAAGCAACCAGGGGGCAAGAAGAAAAAGAAAGGGAGAAAAAAGAAGTAGATGAGTCATCTCCTGAAAAACCTTCTGCAAACCCTTCTGGGCAAAGGAAACCCCCTGCAGGGTGTCATATATGCGATGAGGATCATCGGACGAGAGATTGTCCACATAAAGTTGAAGTTAAGAAACTCTTTAAGATTTCAAAAACCTCAGCAGCATTGACTGATCCATTTCCAAACCCGGAAACCAAACTGGTTGCTAATCAAAATGCTTCCCGATCCCAAGTGCTTATGTTGTCTATCTCAAAGTAGTAAAATGATTCTTCGACAAGAAACAAAGATTATGGGAATCCACAGCTGTCGAACAACAAGGATAAAGATCAACCTAGTAGTTTGACAACAACTTCGACAGAAGTTGCGCCACCCATCATTCCCGAGTTGACAATAAAATCGCCAAAGGGAGTGGTACGCAAATCGACGTTTAATCCCCGCGCTAGAGAAGCACAACATTATAATATAGTGGAAGATTTGGCCCAATCGCCATCCGCTATGTCGACTCTTGAGGTACTACAAAATTGCCCATCCCAAAAGCAAGCTTTATTATCAGCCATTGGTGGGATAGACCCAAAGGATTCCAATCTTGTATCCTTCGATTATAAAGGATACGATCCTCAGTTACCAGCTCAACTAGCTTTCCTCGTTCAAGTGAAAGCCCTCAACAAAACTGTTCATCGAACAATTATTGATGAGGGGGCATCTACATGTATTATGTCGATGAGTTGCTGGAAAACTTTAGGATCTCCAACCTTGTCGCGATCTTCGACGACATTAAAAGCATTTGACGGACGAACATATTCTCCATATGGTATTGTAAGTAACTTGAAGGTTGAACTAAGAGGGAAAACAGTAGAAATAGATGTTGAGGTAATCGACGGAAATCTCGATTATAACATCCTACTGGGAAGACCATGGATATATGCTATGGCTGCTGTTGTGTCAACCTATTTTAGGAAGATTGCATTTCCCTTTCAAGGAGTGATTACAATCGTCGATCAACGAAACTTCCTCCCCAATGGTTCTCAAGTTACGGGAAGCATTCCAATGATCCATGGAAGCCCCCATTCGGTTCAAAATATCGGAGTAGGCCTACTAAAAGATCCTATATTAATGGGAACTTTCGCCCTTCCACCTCCAATCAATTTGGCGGAAGTAGCGTCGATAGGAACCTGCAATATGATATCTTCTAAAAAGATCTCAGAAAACGATATCGACATGGATCATGCGCAGGTTTTGCCTCCAAGCCCAACAGAAATATTGTAGCAAACAATTTTCTTAGCTTGGGGGGCAAACCCAAATCAACGCTCATAGAGTGTTTGGATAGATAGGTCTAAGGAATATGGCACCTCTTCAGATCCTTGGTCGCATGTACATTCTACAGACGAAGGAATCATTCAATCAATGATGATAGGAGAGGCACCATGGGAAGATTACCACCATCACTCCCATCTTCCGGATTACCACGAAGATTAGTCTAGCAACCTTAATCATCCATCAGTTTTTGATTTTCTATCAGATACTGTAAATACGGTGGATTTCGAGGATGGTTCTTATCTCGTGTCGACCTCATTAAAAAATGAAACAGGAGTCATGAGGATAGTTCTTTTACTGTGTCAACCTCATTAAAAAATGAAACAAATCCCCTTTCCAAATCTCAAAGGTAAACCTTCATTCCAACCACCGAGTTGAATGCAATGAAGCTTGGGGGGCATGCACCTCGATTTGCATTATTATGCTGGGGGCATGCAAACTTATCACGAGCAGTGTTACTGCAGGGTTCAAGCTCGTTAAAAAATAAACCCGCATAGAGTAGTTTTAACGCGGACTTCATGCTCGTTAAAAAATAAACATAAGCAATGAGCAAATGTTTCCCCCAGCGTTTAAGCTCAATAAAAAATGAACCAATTTCTGGTAAATAATCATCGTGAATGTAGTACTTCAGCCTTTAAAGCCTAGGTCGTGTTCCCATCATCACCTCCACTCTGTATTGGCCGACCATTCACCTCCATTTGATTGTTTACCCCTTTTGAGGAACAGCTGCGAAGAGTGATCCCGCTAGCCATCCTTGTAACACTGCCGTGATTGGAAAATTCCAAACCTTACCTGAAATCAGCTGCTACCCAATTTTATCACTCGTTCCTCAAAAAACGAGTCTCCTTTAAGCTCTTTTCAGCTGACTCGTAAAATATGAAAAGATCGCCGAGCAATTGGCCTCTCCAGCTCGTTAAAGGGACCGGAAGTGCTATCCCTCCTTTAGATTTTAATCTTTTTGGACCTAAGGGATTATTACACAAAAAGATCGAGCGCTTGTTTTATTCGGCTCGTTAAAAGTATCGAAAATTCATCCCTTCTGTATTGTTTTATACTTTTTCGGACTTAAGGGATTAGATGACGAAAAATGATTTTTTGGAGTCTGCTTTACGTCCCTTTTCAGACTCTCTAAAATTGAAAAGGACCAAGTTATATTTGTCGTTAAACTCGTTAAAACATAATAGCGACAAACTTGTCCATAGCAGACAAGAACGAGTTTCACTATCGCTAGGCTTGTTAAAACATAGTGATGGGTTTGCCCGAAGGGCAAATTATAGAACAAGCATATGTTATCCTCCTCAAGCTTGACAAAAATAAAGAGGTACTGGTCAGCAATGACTGGGGAAAAATTGGGAAGAAAACTTGAAGAAACTTTGTTGGTAGCAAGTCGCTCTTGAACATGACACTTTCATTCCGCATCCAAGTCGGGTTGGGTTGTTTAATTCACCGGTCACATCACCATGGTCCCATCACACCATCCACATTTGGGGTTAATGCTACCGATCCATCACGTCAGTGTCGCCGATATGTTCAAGAGAAGTCATTCAGAGAATTCACCTGTGTCTCACCTCCTACAATACATTTACACTCCATTCTTTCATGACCGCCACCCTGAACCGTATGTCATCAGATCGTTTTCACCTCCATTAAAATCATTTGCTCTGAGATCGGACGAGATTGAAGATCCCGGATCTAGTTTCATCCATCCGGGCTGCGATATATATTCAGGGAAATAAAGACATCAAATGTACATCGTTTCTGCACAGATAATCATCCAATCAAAGGGATGATGACTCTACCAGAATCATCAGTCTACACTCAGACGATTGTCTGTCCTATGTACATGAAAATGAATTTATACAGCTGAGCATGGGAATGCCCGCCTCAGCTAGATCATGAAAATATTATGAAGATAATATATTGTATTGTATCTTATTACAGGTCTCCTCCCAGCTTGAAAGAACTTTGGATCCTCATAATAAAGCATTTCACCCGACATCAAAAGATTAACAACCTCATGCTTTAGGGGGAAACTGTTATAGACGCTTTTGGGCACTACAACCCCAAGCATGAAATGTCCATAAACCAAGGGCTCCTAAGTCCCTAAAAGTGTTGTTCTAACCCCTAAAGGAACAAGGTCAACTGATTACAGCTTCTCCCAGAAGTTCTCCATGAAAAACTGCTCAGAACTGGTCAAAACATGATCATTTCAGCTGCTCCATAGGCAAAGTGCGTTGCATCTCACCTAAACACACTGTGTGGGTGCGTTGCATTTCAAAAAGCCCTTCTATGGGGTGTGATGGGCGAGAAGTGACAAATGGCAGTGTCATTCCGCGAGGTGGAGAGGCATGGAAACTTCCAGAAACTTCTCCTGTGACACTTGCCTCTTTGAATTCGACCAAGGATGAGTAAGAGATCATCAATCTCCAAGTAGAAGCAAGAACTATCAGAGGGAAGACACTAATCAAATCACAAGCTGACTCATCTCCCTTACAGATATCTATATATGGATCCCTCATCCCAAAGATCCAGAGGCTGGAATTTTGCATATTGTAAGGAATTGCTGTTGGTTTCTTGAGACAACATCAGATTGTTGGGTGATCTAAGCTTTATATGAGGTGAAGAGGGGCTTCCTTGCTGAGAGGATGATGCTGGGTCAGAACAACTGGTTGTAACTCCCCTTGGCTCTTTCTTGTTTATCAATAAAAGCTATTCAAGTTTTCCTCCATACCCTTGTATCATTTATGTTTGCTGCATTTGTATGGTAAATTTACATCTGATCCTAGATTGTTTATGATTATAGATCCATGTTCTTGTATAGTGCTATGCCACTGTGATCTTACAGGTACTCTGTGAAGCTGGGCGTGCAAGGGAACAAGTAGCGAAAGACTATCAAGAGAGAGAGGAATCAAACTAGGAGATTAGCGCAAGACAGAGGTTGGTCTTCTTTGCTCTTCTCTCATCTATACTTCATAAAGGAAAAACGAAAGTGGTTTTACTTTGTTTGTTTCTAAGGTAGCTATCACACCTTAGTGGGATAAGTAGTTCTGTGTAGATACTTTTCCCTGTAACAACTGGCCATGTGAAGAAATAACGTAGGAAAAGGTTAGTTGACCAAAAATCCAACCAGGGAGGGTCTCAGCCAAAGGCTCATGTTGTAGAGCACATCGAGGAGAAGGAATAAACCTTCTATGCCTTCATAGCCACAACCCAAACAGACCAGTCAAAATCATCTGTTTGGTATATTGATTTTGGAGCATCCCGACATTTCACCAACAGGCAGGAGGAGTTCAGGGTATGTTCATCGAAGGATTCATTAATCTTTGGTGGTGGGGTTGAGTATAAGGTCGCTGGTAAAGGACATATTCAACTTTACTTTGGAGAAAAAACATTACTCTTTCTCAATGTCTACTATGTGCCAAGCATGAAACTCAATCTGCTAGCAGTTAGTCAAATTATGTGACATTGTCCAAATCTAAATATCAACTTGAGCAATCATAAATGCTATATAGTTGAAAGGAACACCAAGAAGACTGTTTCTCTTGGTGTAGAAGATCATGATTTGTTTAGGTTGGTAGACATTAGTTAGGTAAAAGAACATGCTTTAGCAGCCATACCTGCATTAGATATTTGTACACTATGGAATCTGAGGTATGGGCACCTCAATATGACTTACCTCTCTCAGTTGGCTCGAGAGAAACTAGTTGATGGACTTTTGGATATATCATTGAAGATCCGGGGAGTTTGCGAAGCTTGCCAAGTTGGAAAGCAACATCAATCACCATTTGATGAAGGACAGGCTTGGAGAGCACAAAGGGTCCTTCAGCTGGTTCATGCGGACATTTGTGGACCAATGAGTACGACATCAATCACCGGTGCCAGGTATTTTCTGCTGTTTGTTGATGATTTTAGTAGAAAAATGTGGGTGTATTTTCTCAAATTAAAATCTGAAGTGTTTAATGAATTTCAAAAGTTCAAAGCATTAGTAGAAAAAGAGTCAGGTTGTCACATAACCACTCTTAGGTCTGATAATGATGGAGAATTATGTTCCAAAGAATTCCAAAAATTTTGTACTAAGCAAGGCATAAAGAGACAATGCACCACACCCTACACTCCACAACACAATGCAGTAGTTGAAAGAAGAAACCGCACCATCAAGGAGATGGCCAGATGTATGCTGCAAAACAGCTATGTTCCACACATGTTTGGGCTGAAGTAGTATTCACAACAATTTACCTGAAGAATAGATCACCAACGATGCCGATAAAGAAGAAGACACCAGAGGAAGCATGGTTTGGTGGAAAGCCTAAAGTGAGTCATTTGAAAGTCTTTTGATCTACTGCGTATACTTGGATTCCAACTCACAAAAGAACCAAGTTAGATCCAAAGAGTAAGAAACTGATGCTGATATGGTACAATGACACTCACAAGGCTTATAGGTTGGTTGATCTAGGCACACATAAGGTGATCTTTAGTAGAGATGTTGTTGTTGATGAAGATATTAGACCTTTCCAATCTTCTTTTGAGTCCCGAATTACCAAACACCTAGAGGTACCAAAAGATTTAGGGAGCTCCCCTTGATATTCCTACAAGAACCCAAGTCGTGGCGGCAATACTGATTTGGGTGGGGTAGATCCCAAACCAAGGCCAAAATGGTGGCACAACACCATTGGTGATGTTCAGATAGGAGAAATGATCGGGGGGCGATCATCCAGAGGAAAGAGCATTCAACAACCATCTATGGTTAACTTTGTTCTTATGGTGAACCTACAGGAAATCTATGAGCCACAACACTTTGAGGAGGAAAAAGGAAGACTTGAATGGGAGAAAGCCATGGCATATGAACATGAGAGTTTGATGAAAAATCAGACTTGGGATCTCACATCTCTTCCGCCAGGGAATAAACCCATAGGTTGCAAATGGGTCTACAAGGTCAAGTACAAAGCAGATGGTACACTTGACAAACACAAAGCACGATTGGTTGCAAAAGGATTCTCTCAGCGAGAAGGCATCAACTATGAGGAAACCTTTGCTCCCACAACAAAGATGAGCACCATTCATCTGGTTCTAGCCATGGAAACAAAGTTTGGCTGGAAAGTCCATGAAATGGACGTGAAAAGTGCCTTCCTAAATGGAGATGTGCAAGAAGAAGTCTACATGCAACAACCACAGGGATTTCAAGTTTCAGGAAAGGAGCATTTGGTTTGTCGATTGAAGAAGGCTCTATATGGCTTGAAGCAGGCACCTCGAGCATGGTACATTAAGATTGATAGATATTTGGATGAACAAGGGTTCCAGTGGAGTCCTTCAGATTCCAACATGTATGTCAAAAGAGTTGGTAATGATATCATTCTTCTAGTTATATATGTAGATGATATCATTGTCACAGGTAGTGAATAAAAGGCTATAGAACAGATCAAAAATAATATAAGAAAAGCTTTTGATATGACTGATCTAGGCCTCCTGCGCTACTATTTAGGTGTATAAGTCTGGAAAACAAGTAGCAACATATTCATATCACAATCAAAATATGCCAGAGGTTTGTTGAACAGATTCAGAATGACAGATTGCAAAATCTCATCTACACCTATGGAGAAAGGGTTGAAACTTTCAGCCTAGATGGACTTTAAGGAAGTTAATGAGTCCATATACAGGCAACTAGTGGGGAGCTTGATATATCTTACAGCCACTAGACCTGACTTATGTTTTGCTGTGAGCTACATTTCCAGGTTCATGAGAACGCCAAAAGAACACTGGACCACAACAAAACAACTTCTGAGATATGTGAAAGGGACACTTGACTTTAGCATTATGTATAACATAAGCAAAGAATCCAAGTTTATTCAAATTTATAATGATTTTATATATAGTCTCTATATAATGTTGGCAATTTTTAAGGAAAAATAACTTTATATTCTAAATTTTGGGCAAATCGTCTTTTATAAAATTGGAAATTGGTGAATCTTTTTTGTGGAAAAATCATGGAAAATTAGCCCATCGGGCGAACATTAGCCCCAAAAATTTTCCTTGGTGGATATACAGATTTTTGTAGACATTCTTACCAAGCCTTTGGGTCCTGAAAAATATGTAAAGTTCCGGGATAAGCTTGGTGTAGTTAGTAAATTGACCATTAAGGGAGGGTATTAAATTATATAATAATGTTTATAACAAAGGTTTTCAGCAATAATCACATCAAAATTCATTTGGGCGTTTTGAACCAACAAGTGTGGTTCATTGTCCGTGTGGTTGTCGACGCAATAATCTCATCTTGTTTTGACAATGAACCACACTTGCTGGTTCGAAACGCGTCGACAAATGAATTTTGATGTGATTATCGCCAAAAACATTTCTTATAAACTTGTTATGGATCGCAGAAGCCTCAATTCAATATGTAATAATGGTCAATAATTAATTAGACTTAGGCATTTAACTTTATGTTATATTTTTGCTTTATGTATTATTGATCAGTGCCACATTCATAAAGTGGATTGACGTGTTAATGTAATCTATATAAGAAAGTGTTTGCTCTCTTATTAAAAAACTGAATACAAAGAACTCTTTCGAGTTACAGAACTCTTTCGAGTTATTTCTTGTCTTTCTCTATGCTTGTGCTTTCTTTATATTAATTGCAAATTGAGAGTAAGAGAGTACTCATTGGAAGATCAAATGAATTTTAGGGTTACCATTCTTGGCTTGGAAATGTACTATTCCTAAAAGAGAGTAGTCAATATTGAGGTCAGAGTGGGTATTTCTCCATGTAGTATTTTCTTATTATGTTAAAGCACTTACATAATTGTAGTTCCTTTTTTCCCTTTGTCCTTAGCTCCTTCTCAAACCAAAGCTGACAATCAGGCTTGTTGACCACTATGTGTCAACAACCCATAGCAGTACACCCCCTTTTTTTGCAAAAGGGAGAGCGCCTAATCGATGTGTATGTGCCGTCCAACTATCATCATCAGCTTGACCAAGATGTTATAATGTAAACCAATTCTGCATGTATGTGATGTAAATAATCTACGCAGATCTGTGTCGTGTATGTAACAACCTAGGTAAACCTACTTTTCTAGTGACGATTTACATTCTGGGAGGTTTTTTGTCTCACCGATCCATTCTCGAATGATCGGTAGAGTTTTCCTTCAGTCTTACCCCAAAGCCGGAATGGATTTTGTCACTGGGATCTTAGGCGAGTCCTAGTGTTCTAGATCGAGTCTATGTAAAAGTGATTTGGGAATAATCCTAACTATTTGGTTAGGTTATTTTATTACAAATTGCTTGGTCTGCTGGATTATATTTGTGTTGCAGAAATGGGTAGTCTGTGAGAGTCTTTTACAAATGGGTTTTCCCCCTTGAGATGTAAAAAATATGAAAATCATGATGTAAAGTGTCTTAAGGGTTGGAAAAATAATTTATCCCCTTATAGCTTAATTAATTAAATTTTTTGGCAAAAAATTAATTAAAATCATAAGCCTTAAATTTAATTAATTCTAGGTCTTAGCTCGCTAAATTTTAAGCCTTTGGTCCCTAGGGGTTAAGTCAAAGTCAAATTTTTGAAGAAATTAACTCAATTATTTTATTTTATTTTTGAGTTAATTAAAATGAATTTAATTGAAAATTTTGAATTTCCTCAAGAATTTAATATTTCGACGGATGAGATTAAAAGAAATTTTAATCCTCATCAACGATAGAGATTGCTTTGATGAGGATTACTCGAACTAGCTGTTGGAGGATTTATCTTTAAATAGGAAGTCATTCATCAGTCAATTCGTTCGACCTTAGAGTCTTGTGTTAAGCGAAAAGCTCTCGTGTAATCTTTTTTTTGAATAATAAATAAAGAATTTGGGGTTAATCTTCGCAGGTGTTACTCTTCATGGAAATACTATAAGATGTGTCATTTTTCATGTGTAATTTTTTTTAGCAATTGATAATAGCTTCTGAAGAGTGATTTGAGTACAGGTATCCTGCTCAGTCGCTAGGGTTTAAGTCATAATTTAAATTTTGAATGTAATAGCAAGTATCTCTATTTATATGAATTTTATTATCATTTTCTCGCTCTATTTTGATGGCTAAATTGAGTTTTGCAGGAAAGTTATGATTTTTAGGACCAGCTAACTCCCGATCTGTGTTTCCTGAAGAGTCTAGCTTAATTTAATCTCGGGCTTATCATAAGAATTTTATTGGTGATGCATGAAGGGTTTTGAGCTAAGCACCTGCTTTAAAATTTAAAAATTTATTTTTTTTATGTGCGAAATTGATAGATCTGATTGTTGAGAGCCTTAGACTATTAGATCTGGGAGCGGAGTTGGACTCACACTCCTCAGATCTGATAGATCTGCCATTCCGTGCATATATCTGTAAAATTATTTTTGGATTTCTGACTTGGGTTTTAGTTTTTATCATTGTATATATTGTTTGGGTGTTTTGTTGTTGTCGTGCAGCTACAGATCTGAGGAAGAAACCCGTGTAGAGTCCAAATCTAGGCCCTGGAGGATAAGATTTGGATCTCTGGGGTTTTATTTGCATAATTTTGCAGGGTTATTATTCAAAAGATTTTGCAGTCCAAGGTTTTTCAAAATGTTTTAAATTTGGAAAATTTTATAAGGGTTTCAAATAAATCTGAAGAAGAAGGATTTAACATTTTAATAAGAATTTCAGGGGTTTTCTAGCTAACATTTTTCTAAGTTTTTCGATCTGCTGTTTGGGTTTTCGTTTCGCTGCAAAATTTTGATTTTTTTTACAAGGCCCATAACCTTTTGCTGCTGTTTGCATTCTCTACGAATCTGCAAACCCCAACCTTTCTGCCATCTCTCACATCCGTGTTTTCTTCAATCATCCCATCACCGCCTTCAAACTCTGCAAATGCATCCCTCTGCCCAACTCCTTTTACCCTTGAAATTCGTCCATCGCCTCGCTACTCTGCCTGCAAATTCCTCTCCTAGTGCGTGTGGTATCTCCTTGCCCTCACAGCAGTTCCGTCCCGCAGCTCTCAAATCTTCACAACCCGTATCCATTCTTCTCACTCCTTAGTCCTCCATCCAGCCCGCAGCCATCCTTTCCCGCAGTTCTGCCTACAAACGCCTCTCCTTAGCTCATGGATCTCCTTTGGATGACTTGTCATTTATTTAGTCTTTGGTTAATTCAAATTAAAGGCACTAGTCTGTAGTCATTTTTATCTTGTGATTGTGTCTATCTATCTCAGTTGATCGAGACTTGTCCTAAATTCATCAAGTTCTTCATCCTTAAAATCTCCTAGAGCCTGTGTTCCACAGGCTACCCTAGTCCATTCACCTTAGGGACTACCCCCTTTGACTTATCTAGGAGGAAGTCTAAACGGAGTGAGTAAGGATTAGATTGACAACCCTTACTCTGAGCGTTGTCGTTGTGCCTAGACACTTTGTGCAACAACAAGGCCCATTGGTAACCTTAGTTTATCTCAAGGCGCAACTGGGTTCTCAATTTGGCAGTATGTACCTATGTTCACTTTTATCCCTTTTGCTCCATGGAGATCTTTGCTTTTATAGATGAGTTAACGAAGTGATTAAAGTTATTAATGAAGGACCTCGAATGACTGTTCAAAGAGTTGTGTGTAGTCCGCTACTGCACTTTCAACTGCCGTTATACCCTCTGTGACAACGGTTGCACGCTGCTCCTTTACTTTTGGTAGAGTTGAAGGCTGGGCCTTCAACTGTAATTCTGTGATCTGCAAGTTCAACTCCAACTGAACCCTCTCCATTACTGTACCAGCGTCACACACACCTATAGCCAGCTTGCAGACGCACACCTCGACTGGTTCTTTCTTAGGAATAGCTAACTCTAGGACCATTCAGAATGCCTCCTTCATGACCTGAAGTATACGCTTGTTTTGGTCGGTAGCCTCGGTCATGGTGGCGATGTCAGAGTCTCGTTGTAGTGCCATATGCTCATTGTTAATCCTTTGCTCATTGATCACCTGTAGAGTGTGGTGCTCACGGGCCCTCAACTTCGTAATCACTCCATCCTGTAATAGGTGGAGCACCTCGCCAAGGAGCGCTGCCAAATTCAACCCTACTCCCTTGAAGGTGCTGACAGTGGGCCTATAAGCTGCATTCTCTATGGTCAGTGCTCCATTGGGTAGCACTATCACACTGGATACCCTCGCGCGCAACATCTTGGCAGCTTCTGAAGTGCCGATAGCAACGCTGGTAGACATCGTGCCAGCCTGTGACGCGCGGGTCTGCACCTCTTGCATACCTGTCTAGATAGCCCCCAATACTAGTTGTTTCTGCTGCTCAAACTGTTGTAGGTCCTCCACAGTGACATCTTGCATCGTGTCTCCAATTTCGTGCAACTCGCCCTCTGTGAGGGTGATTGGGTCCAACGACGTCTTAGTGGCCTTGGACTTCTTCCCTGACCCTCCTTTCTCTTGTTCCCTTGGATGCTTGATGCGGTCGAACGTCACCTGTGGGTCCGCGTCGTGCTACTCTGTCTGCTCGTCCATCTCTTCTTCTGTCTTAGGTGAAGGCGACCTCGTGCCTTTGTCAGAGACCCACTTTGAGATAAATGGGTGTATATTTAGGTAATATGATGTTCTAGTTCCATTAAAGATGATGATTCTCAATTTGAGGGCCAATAACTTTTGGTGAGTTGTAAGTCAAGGGTCAAAGCCATTTTGGGTAAGATGTGAAACTATCCCCTCAGTTATAAAAATTAAAAGGAACAACAAAACTTTTTTCCATCATATCTTATGCATATATTTTAGAAATCTAGAGGCGAACAAATTATTCAATAGTTCCCAAGATAAAAAAAATCAAATTGGACACATGGCAAACTAAAGCTATATCTATTCAATAGTCCTCTATCTATTCTGATTAGCTTGACTAAGCAGTGACAATGGCAAACTAAAGCTATATTTTATAACCTCCCTACAATGAGTTAGCAAAAGCCGTAGCTTTTGAAGCATTCCTTAATTATTGTCTACCAGATAGATGATGTTACTTTTGATGCCATCAACTGTCATTTGTAATAGTAACCATTGTTATCATTTTAGGCTAAAAGACTGAAAATTTATGCTGGTAGTTGGGAGTAGTTTGATTTCATTCAATATTTCCCTGTTGGTGTTTCATTCTGGTAGTTGGGAGTTAATTTGTTTTCAACCTATTTTCAGGACCCAGAAGTGTACTCTAGAGTCTATTGATTCTGAGTAGCTTGACTAAGCAGTGAAAAGAGAACAAAAACTGTGTCAATTTTAGGTCAATGGGAGACACTTAAAAGTTTGTTCAATGAAGCACTGGAAATAAAAAAAAGGTGTAATTGCTATTATTTTGTCACTTTCCAGTCCTTTGTATCAATGGGCTTGAAATTGACAGTTCTATTCTCAACAATTATGAACTATGCAAAATTGCAAATGGATAACAGTATTCCTGAATCCAACATGGAGTGCCTCATTTTGAGAATTTTCTCCTTGATATTGCTCAAATATATATGCAGTATTCAAAGCAGATTTAATCACGCTCCAGTCTTAATGGAAGAAAGCCCTCTACAAGCCAAGAAATTAATTAATGTCTGTTCTAACTTCTAAGCCTCAAGTTATTTTCATTAGGAACAAGAAATCTCACTGGAAGATGAATTTGAGAGAACCGACAGATATCTACAGAAATTTCATATTTGTAGTACTCAATTTTAGTAAGGAATTTATCTTGTAGACTTATTTCAACTTATCTATTCATTTACAGTCTTACTGTATTCAACTGCAATATTGGATTCATTGCAATAAGATATTCCTAAGGGCTAATATTCAGTTATCTCTTTCTATGCGATCAGTTCTTGCCCCATAGGCTACAGACACGGGACATTTAGCTACTTCAAAGATAATCTGCTTGCATTTTAAGATCCCTTTCAATCATCATTTTGTAAGAAATATGATGTTCTATTTAATATTGAGCAATGAGTTATATTGAATTTCCTATTTTAATCTACTTCTTGTAATTTGAGATCCATTTAGTTTGTAATATGATCATCTTACATTGTTTTTCAAAGTTGAATGGCTTTTACCTATTGTTCTTTTTGCAGTTTACCATATATTCATTTGCAAATTGCTCTGTATTTCTGATTTTGCTCCTGCATCATGGCTCAACAAGCCACATGTTGCATCTTTCTCTTTGAAAGCACAATGTTGTGTTGTTGAATTAGTTTTCTCAATTTTGAGCTGTGATTCAATACCTTTGTCAACCATCAATGTGAAGTTCCCAAAACACATGCTCTGCCTCCTTAGTCATGGATTTCCTGCCGAGAAGTGTTTCACATTCACATGGAAATGTCGTTTGAAAAAAAGACAAGTGAATTATGTTGTTTCTTGTTATAGCTTATCCCTTCTTTTGCTTCATTTTGCTTCATTTTGCTTTTGTTTCTTGTTAACAGATTCTGTGTTTCACAGTCACATGGAAATGTAGTTTGAAAAAAAGACAGGTGGATTATGTTGTTTCTTGTTATAGCTTGTCCCTTCTTTTGCTTCATTTTGCTTCTGTTTCTTGTTAACAGATTCTGGGATTCCTTCCTCGGATGACGATGTAACAGATTTGGGCTTCCTTCCTCGGACGACGACGTAACAGATTTGGGCTTCCTTCTTCGGACGACGATGCAAGACTTTGGGATAGCATACATGCTTAAAAACCCTCCCTTGGTGATTTAAAACATACCTGTCATCCTAGGTATCTTCTTCAGGCTTTGAACTTTGAGCATCTAAGCCTATTCTTGCCTCCTTTGGAAGGAGAACATGTTATCCCTCCTTTCCCCTTTGGAAGCAGAAATGTCATTCCTGTTGAATGTAAGTTGGATTTCTGTTGTCACTAAGACCTTACAATTCAGGTTAACAGAGTATCCGCACAAGTGACAGTATCGAAACTTCAATTTGCTTAGGCATTCAATGGGTTTTGGAAATTTCCACATTTCTGTCAAGTTTAAGGCCAAGCTGATGCTGATTACCCATTTCAGGATTGAGTTGGAGACACATACAAAGTCTCAGGGGTCTTAACCATGTCTCACAACACTGCTGGAAACTTGTTGTGCAGTGGTGGTCCAAACCAAGCTAGCAACATCATGGCAAAAATATGATTCCCAAAAAACCGTTGATAGGATAGAATATTGCACCTTCTTCTTGACAAATAGAATATTCAGCAAAGTTGGAGTTATCAATTCGTATAGGTTTCTTGGCAGATCTTTCACATGTATATGATTTCTAGTGATTTTACATGGTAAGTGAAATTAGCTGTTGACTTGTCTCTTCTGGAAGTCAGACATGCACTGAAAAGTACCCATGAAGCACTTTGCAAATGAAATCTTCAAAGGTTGTTTGTGTGCTGGGGGAGAAGATTTTTATAGCCATGGCAATCTTGAAAATACCTATGCACAATCACTATGGCTGAAAACGAACTACGGGATCAACTTGAATGAACTAGTATCTTCCTCTTCTCATCTGTACTAAAGGCAGGAATGTGGGTTGTTTATCGGCCTTATCTCCCGGCGAGCTTGAATTTATTGTATCTGGATGCCTATTTTACTGGTCTTGGAATTGGTTGTCTATATCATGTATAAGCCTCTCAGCGTGTTTGAAAAATTGACTGTTTTGGTTGTCTATATCTGTACAAGTCTCTCAGCATGTTTGAAACTTTTTGCATTGGCAGGGACTTGCTGCTATGCAGCCCTCTTTGTTAATTCATATGATGAATCCTTCTATACCACAAAAACTGTGTCAATTTTAGGTCAATGGGAGACACTTGAAAGTCTGTTCAATGAAGGACTGGCAATAAAAAAAGGTGTAATTGCTATTATTCTATCACTTTCCAGTCCTTTGTATCAATGGGCTTGAAATTGACAGTTCTATCCTCAACAATTATGAACTGTGAAAAATTGCAAATGGATAACAGTATTCGTGAATCCAATGTGGAGTGCCTCATTTTGAGAATTTTCTCCTTGATATTGCTCAAATATATATGCAGTATTCAGAGCAGATATAATCACGCTCCAGTCTTAATGGCAGAAAGCCCTCTGCAAGCCAAGAAATAAAAATAATTAATGTCTGTTCTAACTTCTAAGCCTCAAGTTATTTTCATTAGGTAGAATAAATCTCACTGGAAGATGAATTTGAGAGAACCGACAATATCTGCAGCAACTTCATATTTGTAGTACTCAATTTTAGTAAGGAATTTATCTTGTAGACTTATTTCAACTTATCTATTCATTTACAGTCTTACTGTATTCAGCTACAATATTGGATTCATTGCAGTAAGATATTCCTAAGGGCTAATATTCAGTTATCTCTCTCTATGCGATCAGTTCTTGCCCCATAGGCTACAGACACGGGACATTTAGCTACTTCAAAGATAATCTGCTTGCATTTTAAGATCCCTTTCAATCATCATTTTGTAAGAAATATGATGTTCTATTTAATATTGAGCAATCCGTTATATTGAATTTCCTATTTTAATCTACTTCTTGTAATTTGAGATCCATTTAGATTGTAATATGATCATCTTACATTGTTTTTCAAAGTTGAATGGGTTTTACCCATTGTTCTTTTTGAAGTTTACCATATATTCATTTGCAAATCGCTTTTTATTTCTAATTTTGCTCCTGCATCATGGCTCAACAAGCCACGCGTTGCATATTTCTCTTTGAAAGCACAATGTCGTGTTGTTGAAATAGTTTTCTCAATTTTGAGCTGTGATTCGATACCTTTGTACACCATCAATGTGAAGTTCCTAAAACACATGCTCTGCCTCCTTAGTCATGGATTTCCTGCCGAGAAGTGTTTCACAGTCACATGGAAATGTCGTTTGAAAAAAAGACAGGTGGATTATGTTGTTTATTGTTATAGCTTGTCCCTTCTTTTGCTTCATTTTGCTTATGTTTCTTGTTAATGGATTCTGGGCTTCCTTCCTCGGATGATGATGTAACAGATTTGGGCTTCCTTCCTCGGACGACGATGCAAGACTTTGGGATAGCATACATGCTTAAAAACCCTCCCTTGGTGATTTAAAACATACCTGTCATCCTAGGTATCTTCTTCAGGCTTTGAACTTTGAGCATCTAAGCCTATTCCTGCATCCTTTGGAAGGAGAACATGCCATCCCTCCTTTCCCCTTTGGAAGCAAAATTGTCATTCCTGTTGAATGTAAGTTGGATTTCTATTGTCATTAAGACCTTACAATTCAGGTTAAAAAGTATGCGTACAAGTGACAGTATCGAAACTTCAATTTTCTTAGGCATTCAATGGGTTTTGGCAATTTCCACTTTCAGTTAAGTTTCAGGCCAAGCTTATACTGATTACCCATTTCAGGATTGAGCTAGAGACACATAGAAAGTCTCATGGGTCTTAACCAGGTCTCACAACACTGCTCGAAACTTGTTGTGCAGTGGTGGTCCAAACCAAGTCAGCAACATCATGGCAAAAATATGATAGTATCTTCCTCTTCTCATTTGTACTAAAGGCAGGAATGTGGGTTGTTTATCGGCATTATCTCCCGGCGAGCTTGAAGTTATTGTATCTGGATGCCTATTTTACTAGTCTTGGAATTGGTTGTCTATATCATGTACAAGCCTCTCAGCGTGTTTGAAAAATTGACTGTTTTGGTTGTCTATATCTGTACAAGTCTCTCAGCACGTTTGAAACTTTTTGCATTGGCAGGGACTTGCTGCTACGCAGCCCTCCTTGTTAATTCATATGATGAATCCTTCTATACCACAAAAGCGTTAATGTTGTTGAATGTTGACTAGTTTATATTTAATTCAATGATCATTGTTGTTATCATTACATTCTCCTTGCATGCTTCTAGTATCGTGTTGGTTATTTTTGTTTTGTGAATGATATGTCTTCTCATCCTTGTCTAGAAATTTACGTGTATTAAAGGAGCATTGATTTGAGCTTGCTAGATAAGCACAAAATCTATAAAATCTATCATAGAAAATGTGTTGGTTAGCTAGGGTTAGCTAGGCATAAAAACAATGTTGAAAGCTATTTATTTCTATGGAATTATATGTATCAATGATAAATGTAATTATCTGAAATGCACTTCATACTAACATTTTATATCATCCCCTTGTTTTATTTTTAGGTTTCCCAATCTGAGGAAATAGATGGAAATGAAATCAATGATACAGTTGGATCAATTTGTGATAATGATGATGGTGGTGGTTTCACTAAATATGAGAGTCCAAATACTAGTGTAGATATATAGGTTATTTGCATGATATCATTGAAATGTTGTATATTTTACTTCTCTTATGTAAATATGTTCACTTTATGGTTTGGACATCATATTGACTTGTTTCATTGAGTGGCATTAGGAAATGGTTATAGAATCATCATTTTGATTTTTTTTTTTTAAATATGATGATTATAAAAAATTGTTTTATAGGATATTATATATATGTCTATTTGAATTGATTATTTAGTTTTCTATGATGATGTCCATGACATCATGATGTAATTATATTGAAATCATATATACTAACTTGTTTGATTTGATGTAGATGATGATGTTGCTACAAAATTACCTTTCTTATATCTTTTTCCAGAGTAAAATTTTAGGCACTAGGGATGGGGTGGGGAAAAAATCAACCTCCCCCTTATCTTGAAGGCAAGAGGGAGGATGTTGATACCATGCCAATGCCACATTATACACTCATTTAAGAGCACCACATAGATTATTATTTTCAAAAGCTTAATATTTCACATATAATATTTGAACCTTCGTGGGGGAGGCTAAAAGACTATTGTTCCCACCCATTCGAGCTAAACCAAATTGACAAAATGTTTGGACATTAGGGACTACCTAGGGAAAGAAATAACCCTACCTCTTTGCCCAAAGTTAAGATTAAGGTTGTTGATACCATGTCAAAGCCACATAATATACTCGCTTAAGAGCACATATATTACTCTTTTCAAGAACGTAACATGTCATTTACAATATTTAAAACTAGGTGGAGAGGATAACAATCATTCCACCCAACTATCTAAGTTAAACCCAATTGACATACTTTTCTTATATCTATTGAGCATTGTTGATTTTAATTAATTGCAATTTTGTATGGAAAAATCATTATCTTGAGATATTTTTTGTATAAGGAATATTTTATGGATGCACATTTTTTTTTAGTTAGGATGAATGCCTTTAATTTCACTTTAACTACCTTAATGCTTCTTATAATGTTAATTCAAGTTGAGATATATGTTAAATATTGTATTTATTTCGTATTTCTTAAAATAATTTGAATTAAAATATGAGTATAATAACATTAGCATTAAACATAAAAATATGAACTGGATGAATATGGACAATAAAAATTGGAAGAAAAACTTGATGCTAAAATGGATGAAATACTAGAAGCTATAGCTGAAGAAAAAACCCAATGCTAAAGTGGAAGCCTTAGTGGAAGAAAATATGGTGTTGAACTGTAAGTTATAGTTAAAAAAAACATGGTGCTAGAGTTGAAGTTATAGTGGAAATAAAGCCAATTTCTAAATAGAAGCAATACAAGAAACATGGAATGCTAAAGTGGATGTTATAGTGGAAGAAAAAATTTTCTACAAGCAAAGTTGTAATGGAAGAATCTCAATGCTAATGTGGAAGCCATTATGGAAGTAAAACTTATTATGAATAAAAACAGTTATTTGAAGATATAGACAAACTAAAACTAGATGCTAAAGTAGAAGAAATGCTAGAACTTATATTGGAAGCAAAGCTCATTTTGGTGTAAAAAACAAAAATATGGTAAAGTTGGTGGTATAGAAGAAGCTACATTATGAGAAAAAATCAACACAATACATAGTGCTACTCTAGTTAAATTGCATGATGCTAAACCTAGTACAAAAGTGTGATCATAGATAAAATTTAGAAAAATAATTATGAAAAATGTAATGTGAGAAAAAATTGTCATTAAAATTAGTACGAAAATCAATGTAAAATAAAAATATTATCATTTAACACCAAATTTTGTGTTGAAAATAATGTTCTACCTTGACAGGAAAAATACATTGAATTTAGAGATAAACTTGGTGTTAATGGACTATTTTGTTACAGTGAAAGAAATACATTAAATAAAAGAAAAATAATGTAAGTTATCTAAGAATAATACATCTGTGTAACATTGAGCTCATCCTCAACTATACATTTTTATAATACTTAGCAATGCATTCATGAACTCCCTCATTTACCTAATATTTCTCTCATGGCTCCCTAGTCACTGGAAACTACAATCACTTAATAAAATTTTATAAAAAAATATATGTTGAAGTAAAATTATTGTTGGAATGTGCCCCTTTGGAAGATAATATGTCTAGGTTATGTCAAAAGAAACTTTAGCCTTATGTAAAAGAGGTACACCCCACATTCAGCATTGAGTAAATTACCCTTGTAATCATTTATTATATAAAAAAGTGAAATTACATTATCCCATATGTATTATTTGGATGTAATTCCTCAATCACTTAGATATAACAGAGGTTATGGAGTCCTATGAAAAGCATAACAACAGAATATCAAAGTTTCATCTTTGTAAAGTGGTGAAATATTTGTGGAGATGCTCTATGTAAGATTGAATATTTTTGAAGATAGTATAGAAGTTATTTCCTTCCCACGGATGTTTCCCTATTTTGAAATAGCATGTTTTCCTGCACAAGATAGCTGCAAGGCCTAAAATATTACCATAAACGGATATGGTAATATGGATTATTGATAATGTGGAAATTTCAGATAGAACATTCAGAAATTCCACGCATGAAGTCATGGGGTCATTTACTCCAGATAATTTGCGCCGAATGTACCATTTGTCAGAGCCATAGAAGCTCTATGATAAAGCCTTTATTGAGCATTTTACGAAAGAAAACTCGATGGACATCATGCAGAATTGGAGGTCTGGCTCCAGCAAGTTCAAGCGAGAGAAATCTGGTATGTACCCAATCACACCTCTGTCAACCCCACATAATTTTGTAGCTGCAATGATGTGTAGGCTATTTGGAAAGGCTAACAACTCTAAATTTTCTATTGAATGGGTTCCATTGATTGATATGGTTGTTAATGCTATAATTATGAACTGGAGTAATATTTTGTTGAGCAATTTGGCTATGGCCATTAGAGAATATAGGCGCAATATAATTATCTCCACTCGAGTTATCCCTCCCTTTTACATGAGTGCTTAAGTCATGGATGCTATATGTTTTTGTTGACATTTTCCAAACATGGGTTGTAAATGGACTCTATAGGACCCTACTCCCATCCATGTTTATCATAAAGTTTTATGGGAATCACAATTTAGCTCCCATTTTTATAAGATTTGTCATGGAGTTATGTTGCCAATTTATCAGAGCATTTTGATAAGAAATCCCCCCGGATATCAGAGGAAGCAAAGATAGACATATTGCCAGTGGCAAGATGGTTTGGAGAGAAATTATTTACTTATATCAGAGTTTTTGGGAGTACTATAGCTCCACATGTTCTTCCATTTTATGTTTCAGATAAATTATTGGCAAGAGAGATTGCCTATCAAACAGTGGGGGATGGTATTACCAAAACCCTCAAAGAAATGAAGAAATCCATCTAGTCGACCTTCCCGGTGCAATGTGGTTCTTTCATATTACATGATTTTGGGCACGCAACAAAAGAGATACAAAACATCACATCTCTGAATCTAGGTACTGTGTCAGGTAGATAGTGACCCTAACAAGGTCGCCCGAAACTTCCACTAATATGCTCAAGATCAGACAATTTATTCACCAAGACGATGAGTTTGATGATCTCTTTGAGGAAGCTGAGAGATTTTCACAGGTTTTACATTTAACATCAATAAAAATGAACTCATCAGATCTCAACCGCTTCCACATATACAAGAATGAAACACTGAAAAAGGCCCCTTTGGACCTATTGCTAATTGAAGAAATAAGAGAACCTACTCCCTACGTAAGCTTGGAGGAAAGTTCTAAGCACAATTCTGATGAGGAATCTCAAGAGAAGTAAGGTCAAGGTTCAGAAAATTCTGAACATCAATCTCATAATAAGGAAGAAAGCCCTGAGAAAGATCACGAGAAGGACACAAAGGAAAATGTTGAAGAAACGACCAAAAAGGCCTTAGCCAAGGAACACATGTAGACTGGCTCCATACAGGTCCAAACAAAAAGATCAAAGTCATTGATCTGGATAAAGAATGGGAGCAATTTAATAAAAATCTCCAAGTGTAGCAGATAGAGACAAGTCTTGAAGGAACATATGGATTTCAGACTCCTAAACAGACTCAGCAGGTTATAAATCCAGAAACAACAATACAAGGAGTTACAACTACTCAAGATATTGAAATCATCCATGACTACCTAACTTCAGAAATTGTTTTAAAGATTGAGTTGATACCCCCATTGGATATATTCTACATCCCAACACATCAGGCTATAGTGAAAAGGCAAAGGAATAAAAGGAAACTCGATGCATCAACAACAAAAATTCTAGAAAATGAATCGATGGAGGTAGTATGGAAAGACACCCCCATCGATCCATTAGAAAATATTACAAAGCTATCACAATTTGCAGGTGCCTATGCAAATGTAACAATTGATAAGGCAAAAAAAAGTTCGAATTTTTCTTAAAGAAAAAGAACAAAGAGTTCAACTGTTAGAACAATAACTAGAACAAGAAAGACAAAGCACCAATAAGCAAGCACAAATGCAAATGGCACAACTTCAAAAAGATTTTGAGCAAATGAGATTACAAAGTTAGACAAACATTGCAGAGAAGGACTCACATATTCATCAAATGCAGAATGTAATGAATAAACTCAAAGACCACCCTCAAACAAAAGAATTCATTAAAGATGTACTTGAACTAAACTCTCTGTTGTCACAATAAGAAGAAATATTCTGCCAAAAAATCTCATTGATCAAACCTTATTGTGAAACAAATGATGCATTAACCAACCAAGTGGTTGATCAGAGACTAGAATATGAAGAGATCTATAAGAGGATTTTAGAGCTTATTTCTTGGCAGGAATCTGAAGAAGGTAGAAAATCCGATCTGCCAAAGATTGAGGAGTCCCACAAGGATATTTTATTCACAAATTGGGACATATAGTTGAAGCAAGCAGAAAAGGCAAGAGCGAGAGTAGCTAGTACAACAAACAATATAATTGAAGATGTGAACCAAAACCTTCATATTGCCAATATTATCAAAGAATGCAAGCCATAAGTTCTCTGAGACATCAAACAGTTAGAAAAACAATGGAAAGAGACCGCCAAAATGCAAGTTGAGGAAATCAAACAACTATCTAAGCTTGATTAGGAAACCTACTCGCCGTTTCTAGTAAAACCACACAGTCATTGGATGACTCTGCGCTATCTAACAAATTCTGCACAAAAGATGGTGCCACCTCTCTCTGATGTTGTATTCATGGGACAATTAAGATCAAGAATTGGCTATCCACCCCAGATGCAGCCAATGATAGATATCTGTGAACTCAAGGACCAAATGGCTGACTAGAACCATTCAATTTGAAAAGCTTGTCATCGTTCTATTTTGTATTTTAGTTTTTATTTTACTTATTTTGAGGAAGTTTGTTTGAAACCTCCTCAATTTTTTATGTAATAATCTATTTTTGATACATATGTTGTATTATTTAAACCTCTCTCATGCATTTAGAGAGGGGTCCAGAATTTTATCAAAAACACTTCGCAAAGGCTTGCATTTCTGTACTTTTGTGATTGCCTTGATGAGATAATTAGAATAAGATCATGATTTTCTTCGAGATTGAAGCATACTCTACTGAATTTGTACTTTTGTAATCCTAGAGTATATTTAGTTGAAAGGAAGCAAATCAATATTGCTGACTTCATCAGGGGAACTTCTCATATCTAGTACTTCTATCTTTATGGTTGAGTTTTGTTTATGAATTCATAGTAATATTTCTTATATTGTGTTATGTATGAAATCTGAGCTATAGTTTGACGTTATTGCACTTTTGTAAAATGTCTTAGCTGTGATTTCTTATTGAGTACATAAACAATTGATATATGCGATATAGTTTCCACAATTATTTTGCCTAACTATTTAGTCGAAATAATTATCATTAACGATTTCTTCTCTTATAGCAATTGAATGATCTTTATTACCTGTTGCTCTAAGATATCTTTGTAGATCGCATGAGTTAAGTTATTTCCAGGGATATATTAAGATAAATGTTAGAATAGATAAAAGCATGTGTTTGATTTTTTAATTAGATCAGTTTAAGTTAAGGCATTTCCCCATTATACCTTATATCAAACCAACATCATCATCATATCAATTCTTGATGGGAAACTGGTCCCATTATCCCCAGTGGAAGCCACCATACTAAACAGAAAATGACCTGCTTCCAAGGTCCAGACTAGGTGGTTACCCCCATGTTGTTGCAATGGAATTCCGGGGCTTCAACATTTTGGTGCTAGAAGGAGGGCCATGATTGTGAATGGAAAAGAGAACTGATCATAAATTGTTGGGAACAGGATCCCCCAAGGACAATTTTGGGTCAAGTTTTGTAATAAAGTTGTAAAGTCTCTGCATTTTGTGGTCGTGGAGCGCAATGGTGTCATGAGTCATAAAGGGTTGTCCACCCTTATTTTGTAAAGTGTAAAGTTTCCTGTAAATATCTACCCATGGTCCGTGGACCATGGGATTGTATAAAAAGAGCTAAGTAAGTAGGCTTTAAGTAGTTTAGAGAAGCAAGAAGTCTTGAGTAATAAAGAGGAAGTCTTTAGAAGTCTAAGTTATGGGTCGTAGTGTAGGTAGAGGCTTTGCAACTGAGTGCGCAGAGGCCTAGGGTGGAAGTCCGCAACTGAGTGCACGGACCCCTACAGCTGTGTGTGCAGGGCAGATAGAGTCTGTAATCATCTGAAGATATCAATAAAGAGAAGCATTCTACAAATTATGTGTCTTTGTTTCCTATTAACGCATCTTGTCATATTGTGTATGAATTTCATTTACAATGATTATGTAATGTGCGAATGTATGTAATTACATTGGTTAATTGAATGCAAGAAAGAATATTTGTTTACATGGCGCTAACCGTGATCACTTAATAAGATAAGTAAGACACTTAGGGTAATTTGGGAATTTACACAATACGCTGCCCTCGCAGCATGAAAGTACCTGAACCGAAGGTTAGGGCTACACGAAGGTCAATTGTACCCCTTCACGGAGGTACCGAAGTGCAGAACAAAGGGCTAGACAGACAGGGCCCTAGGACTTGGGGACCTACGTGAAGGCAGGAACAAAAGGAATAAACCGACATCATGACCATCTCAGGGTGCGGAAACTTGGTTCCAACATCCCCCCATACTGCTTCAGGTGAGACTTCGGTCTGCGCTCCGCGGGATGATGCCAAAAGGGCCAGTAGTGTAGGGATTTGTTTGGATAACTAACGCTGAACCTGGGTCAAGCCCCATGCAACCAACAAATGGTTCTGTTTCCGGGACCATAATCTGCATAAGAGATGTGTGATGTCGTATCACTATAATCCAACTAAGAAAGAGATTGGACACTGGTTGGATAGGAAGATCCACAAATTCACAGCGCAGGAGAATAGAAACCCGCAACTGACAAAGTAAAAGTTGTTGGACAGGTACCTATATACAGAGATCCACGAGATATTTGTCTGTTATTTTCAGTTGAGCTATACGAGTGGATCACGAAGCTAGCAGATAGCCAAGGAAGGTGGAGATTTGACGGTCTTATTTTCTGGACCCCGAAGTTAGTACATAGATTGGAAGCATCTGAGGATAAGATCGCACGCGTTGTCGATCATTGGCTCCATCGCATCATAGGAGGATTTGTGACTGAATTCGCAGTTGATACCTCAGTTAGCTACAGCGAGGTGGAGCGACGCTTTTTCAAAGGTCCGCTAGGTAAGTACTTGAAGTCTTTGAATACCTGGATTAAGATGTTATTGTGTGAAAAACGGGTTATGCAGCTACCTTGATGTTCGGAGCCACACAAAGCGAAAAAGCTTACAGGAACAAAGGGAGAAAGGGTCCTGAATATAGTCCATTAATTTCACCTCCATTGGGTGATGAAGAGGGAGTAGCGCAGGCTTCTCCGCGAAGTGCTATTCAGTTAATAAGACAAGGATTCCCACGACTGCCACCTCCACCCACACCACCTCCAACTTCACCACCATCACCTGCGACTTCACCCATACCACCTCCACCTCCACCGCAGTTCAGCATGGCAAATTAAGTGAAGCTGCCTTTGTTTAAAGGCTTGGAAAATGAGGACCTGGACTAGTTCTAGTTCGTTGTGAAAGTTGTATGGGAAGCTCAAGGTGACACGGATGATCACACGAAGAAGGCAACATTGGTTAGTGCTTTGGAGGATCGTGCGCTAACCTGGTACATTAAATACTCTAATGGTAACACAAACACTGGGGTGGCGAATATCCAGAATGATATGAATAAAGAATTTAGTAGGCCTAATCCGAGGCACAGTCGATTTTTGGGTTTAAGGAAATCACGATGAAACCAGGTGAGACACCTTGGGAATTAGATCAGAGGTTGAAGTGTAAAATCTATGAAGCTAATATGAAATTAACAGATGGACAGCACCGCGAGTGGTTCGTGGCTTCGCTCTTGCCACACCTAAGGGTTTTGCTGCCACAACAGAAGATAACGACTCAGGCAGAGGCCTTGGAGATTGCAATGAGATTGCATGAAACACTGATGCAGGATCCAAATCTGGGGGTTCACGAGATCCATGTGTAGTTGAAAAATCTTTGTATTGAAATACAAAGTTTGAAGCAGGACAGAACAGTTCCACCGGAAGTGCACGAAGAGGTATGGTGACTGAAATGTAAAGGTCAGGGGCATGACAAGGACTATTGCCCGGTCTTTGCGAACTATATTACAGGAGGAGGACTGATGCCTTTGAGGAAGGAAGCTCAAGCAAGACCAAGCACGAGGCCTACATTATGGTGCGCTATATATCAGGTAGCAGGAAAACATATGATGGATAACCGTCATTTGGTGTAGAAGTTTGTAAAAACACCACAATAACTACTCTGCAACTTCTATAGGTCGGTAGGGAATGATTAGCACAATTGCATAAGCTATGAATTGATGATGGATAGAACACCCTCCTACAGGGTTCAGGCAGAAACGCGACCCCTTGACCAGAGTGCGGGGATGACGCGAACAGGATTTCAGGGGCGCGGACGAGGCCGAGGCAAAGGAGGACATGGCATTGATCGGGGACAGCTAATATGCTACAATTGCGGAGGACCGGGGCACTACGCCCATGATTGCACTAACCCAACGCGTCCGTCGTGCAAATCTTTCTCTCTCTTTGATCATAAAACGGAGGGTTGTTCTACGCTGATAGCAAGGATACGCGACAAAGGGGCGCTACCACCTCAGCTGACTCAGAACCTACAGATGATGAGGTCTGAGCCTCGCAAAAAGGAACCGAATGTGAATATAGTGCTCCGAAGTGGAACTGCAACAGGGGATGATAAGGAGAAACAACCCGAAGACAGCACATGGGTTCGCAAAGCTTGGTGAAGGAGGTTGAATTTGATTTGGAGTGCGCACGCGAAACATTCATGGAAGCAAAGAAGAGCTTCGTTGAGGCTTCCACCTCAGGGAGCAAGGATAAGCCGGATCGGGAAATGGACCCTTCTATGCTTACGACCTTTTTAGAGACCTACATGAAGTTGATGCGTGATAGCAAGGTCGTGAAGGGATTACAGGAGCTTATAAATAGATGTGTCGAAAACACCCTAGGTGAACCATGCATGGTACGAAAGATTGGTAAGCATAAAACAAGGACAGGATGAGAGATGACACTGACTGCACAAATATGAGAGTATGAAATGGATCAGGTTATTTTGGATCTGGGGTTAGACGCGAACATCCTACCAAAGCAAACTTGGGAATGGACGGGAAGACCCGCGCTGCAGTGGTCTCCGATTCAATTAAGGATGGCAAATCAGCAAAAGATCATCCCCATGGGGTAGCTGCAAAGGGTGATTATAGATATTGAAGGCACGAGCACATTGGCTGACTTTGAAGTAATAGAAATTGTGGATGACAGCAACCCCTACCTTGTGCTCCTTGGGATCAATTGAGATACTAATATGAACGGGGTAATCAAACTAAAGAAGCGAAAGCTGATATTTGAGAAGAAATCACTCCGCGTAATAGTGCCCCTATATCTTGCTGAAGGATTGCACTATACTGAACCAATACGCAATTATGAGATCGATGACGATTTGGACGATATATATAAGATAACAACACGAGACCAAGATTGGGTGAATCCAACAATGGATGGACGAATTAGAGCGCTGACAAAATCGGTTACATGAAGTAACCACGCTAAGCTGTAACATGATGACCCAGTTGTTGTGATGTGTGTCATTAGAGGTAAGAAATTTGCCCTCTTATAATGGCCTGAATGATGTAGTTGTATTTTTGGACGCATTTGAGAGGGAGGTACCAGAAGAGCAGCGCTTCCAGGGTTTGGACTGGGCATTATGCGCTACCCCTGCAAGGTGGTGGGTTGCGCACAAGGGTAGCTTTGATGATTGGCACGAGTGTAGGAGGATGATGAGAATACGCTTTGGGAAGCCAAAATTACGAATAACAGACAAGTATGACGGGAAGGATGATCTGCGCGCACATTTGGCCAAATGGGTCGAGGCTTATGGAGTGAAGCCCCAAACTGAATGGGTGCACTTGTTTTGTCACACTTTGGATGTCATCCCAATGAACTGGTACTTGGAAACAGAGCTCTACCATGGTATAGGTGAATGGGATATTGTGAGTGAAGGATTCATAATGACATTCATCTTTGAAGACAAGTTTGATTGTATTGACGAGGCACTAAAAGAAGTGAAAGTGACAATCTTTAGGATACCACAGGATCCTTTGGACTTGGCTCAACCCGATTGGACTACTCAGCTGAGTCATGCGCTGGAATGCTATAACGTAACTGTTGAAGAAGAAGATGAGGATCCGCGAAAGATTAACATCCCTGAAATAGAAGGTCACTGCGAGGCCGAAGGACCGTAGATTGAGAATCTTGATATGAACGCACCACTGAAAACGAAACAGGTAAATATTGGTATGGAGGCAAAACCCAAATTCATGAAGATTGGAGATTACTGGGATGACGCGATGGTGGATAAGGTTGTTGAATTTCTCCACGAATACCAAGATATGTTCCCTACCAAGTTTACGGATTTAAAAGGGATAATTGGAGACCTGGGTGTTATGAAGATCATGTTGAAGCCCGAAGCGAGGCCGGTTAAGCAAAGACCTTACCGTCTCAATCCAAAGTATAAGGAGAAGGTCCAGTTAAAGCTAGACAAGATGCTCGCGGTAGGCATCATTGAGCCCGTAAAAGAATCTGATTGGGTAAGCCCAATGGTGGTACGGGAAAAGAAGCAGAAGGATGAAATAAGGATATGCGTATATCTCAGGAAGTTTAATGACACTTGTGTACATGATCCTTTCCCAACTCCGTTCACTGATGAAGTTTTGGACAATGTAGGTGGCCAGGAAGCATATTCCTTTCAAATTGAAGTAAGAGGATATGAGCAAGACGACCTTCATGACTGAGTGGGGATATTTTCAGTATGCTGTAATGCCTTTTGGATTGAAGAATGCGGTTGCAATTTTTTTGCACATAGTCATTGCAGTGTTCAAAGAATTTATTCACAAGTTTATGGAAGTGTACTTTGATGACTAGACTGTGTTTGGGCTGGTGAAAAGCCATGTGGAAAGTTTTCACCTGATGCTAGATACCTGTTGAAGATACCAGATCGCGCTCAATCTAAAGAAATGCCTATTTTGTGTTCCTTTTGGGACCCTGCTAGGTCATGTGGTTTTTAGACAAGGACTGATGGTAGATCCCGCAAAGATCGCAGTGATACTTAATTTAGAAGAGCCGAGGACTGTGAAACAACTGCGTGCTACGCTAGGGCATACTGGATATTACAGAAATTTTATCAAGGTTTATGCCCAGATCACCATGCCTGTGGAGAAGTTGTTGAAAAAGGATGTCACATTCTGCTGGAATGAGGACTGTAAGAAAAGATTGGATGTATTGAAAGAAAAGATGGTCACCGCACCGATTTTAGTCTTCCTAGATTGGAAGAAGGAGTTTTGTGTACATGTCCACGCATCATGTATAGTGCTGGGAGCAATACTGACACAGGCTGGTGGAGGAGACTTGGACCATTCTATAGCATTCGCAAGCAGAAGGTTATCCAAGGCAGAGAAGAACTATTCCACCACCGAGCGCGAAGGGTTAGCCATGGTATACGCGCTCCAGAACTTTAGACACTATTTGTTGGGTGGCCATTTTAAGATGTATACAGATCATTCCGCATTGAAATATCTGGTCAATAAGCCTGTGTTGGGGGGGGGAAGAATCTGCAAATGGTTGTTATTGTTTCAGGAGTATAATTTTGAAGTTATTGTGAAACCTGGACGACTGAACGCTGGACCAGACCATCTGTTGTGCATCGAAACAAGGGAAGAGCCCACTAATTTGGAGGAGGGATTGCCTGACGCGTAGCTTTTTGTAGTGCGCATCGCAGATGGTCATTTTGAAGATATCATACACTTTCTAATGATGGGAACTGCCCGAACGTTACATCGTCTAGGAGAAGGAGTTAGTGGTGCACACGACACACTTTTTTGTCATTCTCGGGTATCTATACAAAATGGGGTCCGATGAGATATTGTGAGGATATGTATCAGAGTTTGAAAGGAGCAGTATCCTTGCGGATGCTCATGAGGGTGATGCGGGAGGACATTATGTAGGGAGAGTGACTGCATAGAAGATTCTACGAGTAGGGTTGTGGTGGCGAATCCTCCATCAGGATTCGAAAGCTTACTGCAAAGCGTGTGATGTGTGTCAAAGGACTAGCAGGCCATCGCAGAGGGATGAACTACCTCTGAATCCATAGATGATGTTGAAACCCATTGAGAAATGGGTGATAGACCTTGTGGGGCCCATTCAGCCCCAAGGGAAGAAGATGGTAGCGAGGTACATTATCACTGCGACGGAGTATTTGACTCGATGGGTGGAGGCACAACTTGTAAAGGATTGTACAGGCGCGACTGCTGCAAATTTCCTCTTTGAGTATGTACTGACGCAATTTGGGTGTCCAAAGATTTTGATGAGTGATTGCGGTACGCACTTTCTGAATGAGACGATTAGTGCGCTGACGGAGGAATTTCAGGTATATCACCAAAAGAGCACGCGTTATCACCCACAGGCTAACGGGACGATGGAAGAATTCAATAAAGTGTTGGAGAACTCACTGACCAAGGTTTGCAACGTTAAGAGAAGTGATTGGGACCTGCGCATACCCACGGTACTATGAGCCCATTAGACGACATGCAAGAAGTTGATTGGACAAACACCCTCTAGGCTTGTATATGGTGTTGAAGCAGTGATGCCCATGGAATACATTGTTCCTAGTCTGCGCATAGCGGCACTCATGGGTATGATGGATCGCGGAGCCCTGGAAGAAAGGCTTGTGCAACAGCTAAGCTTGAGAAATAAAGATTTCTAGCTGGATTTCATCCAGGTCCAAAAGCAACGCGGAAAAGCATGGCATGATCGACACATTAAGCTGCGCATATTTAAGGTAAATGACTTGGTTTTGTTATATGACAGCAAGTTTGATGAATTTCCAAGGAAATTCTGAATGCACTAGTTAGGGCCCTATGTAATTAATGACATTACCGAAGGAGGAGCGACTCAGTTGGTCAAATTGAATGGAGATTCCTTCCTAGGAAAGGTGAATGGAAGTCGATTGAAGCCATACATCGGTGGTCCGGCTATGTGACTATATGAAGGTAGCACAGTCTTAGCGCTCCAAGCAGCTTAAAGGAGGCGCGAGAGTATAAACTACACTGCCTGGGTTGGGGAGCTACGTGATTGAAGGATTATGCGAAGTAAGGAAGTGTCACAGGGTTTGCGGCAACACAAAGGCCACTGCACTACCCAGGGAGAAATCACACAGGTCAGCTGGAAAGTGATCGTTAAAGTCACTATTCATAATTTGATGGTACAAATTCAGCCAAATGGAGCAGGCGGCCATCGTTTAAGATGGAATTTATGGATGAAATCCTTGAAAATCTACTGCCAATCTGGCATTAATGAACCAAATGTGGGGGGGAACTGTCGGATTTGAATTCAAAATGCCCTATAAATTACAGGTGGTTGTCCAGCAAAAAACACTTGGCATTTTTAGAATTGAGTTTTTGAGGTCTCAGGCACACATGAACCGCGAGAACTTCGAAGCTCTGATAGCCAGTTCAGTATTTGAGACATTGCCGAAGGTGACACAGGATTTATTGAAGAAAATTATGTCGGCACCCGCAGAAGTTATGGATATCGAAGCTTCTTCAGAAGTTGCCGAAGTATTAGAAGAAGTCCCCAAATCACCAATGACGTTGAGACCAAAGCCCACCTCAACCAAGGAGAGCGCGAAGGATAAAAAGGGAAAACAACCTACAACACCGGTGCACGCATCGCCGAGAAGAAATCCACTGAAGGATAATCCCACCGCACAGGAAAAGGGAAAAGCCATCAATCTGGAGCCGAAGGAGGAAGAAATCGAAGACATCCAGATGGATGATAAGGATGTGGGGATAGACATGGAGGAAGTTGAAATCCAGGGTGATGACCTTATCACTCGGTTTCCTGAGTATGTCCCTCCGTGCAAAGGCAAGACCAAGGTACCAAACGATATCTATGAGAGCAAGGTTCCCTTGCAAACCCCTCTACTACCAGATGAGATTGTTTTTGAAGGACCGCGCTTGGCGTGGGTTCCTTTGTTAAAAATCAAAGATTGGGACTTGGCTGACCATGAGAAGTTCCCACACTTGGCAACCGAGCAACTAATGCGCCGCATTATTGATACAACCATCAGGATGACCACATTAGAGCTGCGGAGGTGGCTCAAAGGAGTAGACAAGGCAGGTCTACTCAACTTTCCATGGGTGCCGCACTACAACCGCACCCCGGTTACAGTATTGGTCATCAAGAAACTACTATGCTTGGTGCATGATGGGTGTCTGTGGCTGGAGGAGCCAATACCCATCACTGACAGATTGATCCACAAGATCACGTGGTTGCCTTACACAGGATAAAATCCGACCATGATGTTTGGCGGAAAAGGTGGCGAGCAGGTACTTGCGGAGGCCATGAAAGAGAAATTTAAGCAAGTGAAGAAGCCGCGCGAATATGCCATATCAAGCATCATTGACCCTGTTGTAAAGGTGGCTACATAGATTTTAGCAGGGAAGGTGATGAGGAAGTGTCGCGCTGATGAAGTGTCGGCACCTGTTGTCGCACTAGCAGCCAAGTGCGCCGAAGGAGTTCAGTTTAATTGGGCGGACTATCTCCGTGGTGAGTTCCTTGCAAACTGCCGAGAGGCCCAGGAGCTCAGTAAGACATTCCACTATGCGTGGCTCTTGCTGTCTATTGTGTTGGTAGCATGGGAGCTACCAGAGGACAGTCCATTCCCTTCGGTCACACCAGACCTACCAAAAGCAGCAAAGTACACTTTGCTGTGGGCGACCAAGGATGTGCAACGCATCAAGGACAACAAGATCTTATGGATATTGATGGAGATGAACATCTGCATGGCCATCAATCGCAAACCGCGTTGTCCCTACAGTGTGTTCCAACCTACCAGGCTACGCAGAGTTCAAGGTAGATTTTCACCATGTGTCCATCAGGGCGGGGAAGGACCCTGTGCAAATATGGTATGACTTACCTTACCTTGCAATGGATGACACCATTAATGCATTACTTGATCGCTGGCCGACAAAATGGCGCACTACAATAGACTTGGAGGTGGGAGGGAGCAAGTCCTCCACACAGCGCAAGAAGGCTAAGCTCAAGATGACGCAGTTGGTCGAAAAGATAAAGAAGGAGGTCGTTGACAAGGCCCAGGCAGAGCGCGATGCCGCTCAACAAACAGAGAAGAAAACAGGTGGAACAAAGTGGGTCTCTGATAAAGGTGCGAGGTCGCCTTCACCTAAGACAGAAGAAGAGATGGACGAGTAGACAGAGTAGCACAACGCGGACCCACAGGCGACGTTCGCCTGCATCAAGCATCCAAGGGAACAAGAGAAAGGAGGGTCGGGGAAGAAGTCCAAGGCCACTAAGACGTTGTTGGACCCAATCACCCTCACAGAGGGCGAGTTGCACGAAATTGGAGACACGGTGCGAGATGTCACTGTGGAGGCCGTAAAACAATTTCAGCAGCAGCAACAACTAGTATTGGAGGCTATCTATACAGGTATGCAGGAGGTGTAGACCTGCGTGTCACAGGCTGGCACGATGTCTACTAGCCTTGCCATCGGCACTTCAGAAGTTGCCGAGATGCTGCGCACAAGGGTATCCAGCGCGATAGTGCTACGCGATGGAGCACTGACCACAGAGAATGAAGCTTATAGGCCCACTGTCAGCACCCTCAAGGGAGTAGGGTTGAATTTGGCAGCCCTCCTTGGGGAGGTGCTCCACCTATTACAGGATGGAGTGATTATGAAGTTGAGGGCCCGTGAGCACCACACTCTACAGGTGATCAACGAGCAAAGGATTAACAATGAGCAGATGGCACTACAACGAGACTCTGCCATCGCCACCATGACTGAGGCTACCGACCAAAACAAGCGTATACTTCAGGTCGTGGAGGAGGCATGTCGAATGGTCCTAGAGTTTGCTATTCCTAAGAAAGAACCAGTCGAGGCGTGCATCCGCAAGTTGGCTACAAGTGTGCGCGACGCTGGTATAGAAATGGAGAGGGTTCATTTGGAGTTGAACTTGCAGATCACAGAATTACAGTTGAAGGCCCAACCTTCAACTCTACCAGAAGTAAAGGAGCAGCGTGCAACCGCTGTCACAAAGAGTGTAACGGTAGTTGAAAGTGCAGTAGCGGACTGTACACAACTCTTTGAACAATCGTTTGAGGTCCTCCGTTAATCACTTTAATCACTTCGTTAACTCATCTATAAAAGCAAAGATATCCATGGAGCAAAAGGGATAGATGTGAACATAGGTACATACTGCCGAATTGAGAACCCAGTTGCACCTTGAGATAAACTAAGGTTAGCAATGGGCCTTGTTGTTGCACAAAGTGTCTAGGCACCATGACAACGCTCAGAGTAAGGGTTGTCACTCTAATCCTTACTCACTCCGTTTAGACTCCCTCCTAGATAAGTCAAGGGGGGTAGTCCCTAAGGTGAATGGACGAGGGTAGCTTGTGGAACACAGGCTCTAGGAGATTTTAAGGATGAACGACTTGATGAATTTAGAACAAGTATCTGTCAATTGAGATAGATAGACACAATCACAAGATAAAAATGACTACAGACCAGTGCCTTTAATTTGAATTAACCCAAGACTAAATAAATGACAAGTCATCCAGAGAAAATTATAATGTGCCAAAGCGAAGATCATGAACGATTAAACCAAAACGCCCAAAACTTTATCATGCAAGAGATTCCAGATTTAAAATGATTTTCATTAATGACCTAGATCTAGAATTAATTAACTTTCTCATATAGTCAATATAATTTTTAAAACATTAGTCGCACCTTGACAATAGAGAAATCACAAAAATACATTTAATCATCAAATAACACCAAGGAACTTTAAATTAGTATTTTAATTATTCCTTAGGCAATTAGTCGAATGAAGAAATCAAGATCTTTTAATGTGACGTAATTAAAATGAATTAAAGGGTTAAAAATTAAAATTTTAATGGGCCATAGGCCACATTAAAATATTAAATGTGAAAGCGCCAATCCCTTTTTAGTTTATTTTATCCTCAATCACAAAGTCACAAAAAAAAAAAAAATTTAGAAATTTTTATGATTTTTAATTTTGTAAAAAATAAAAAATCAAAATCAAATGTCACAAAGATTTAAAAAGGAAAAAGGGTTTTTTTTTTTTATAGAAATTTTCAATTTTTAAATTTTTTTATGCTTTTAAATGTTTAGATTTTTTAATGTTTTAGATGAAAATGAAAACAAATAAAAATAAAAAACCATAAAAAAAAAAAAAAAAAAAAAAAAAAAAAAAAAAAAAAAAAAAAAAAAAAAAACGATAAAATGTTTAACATAAATCAAATCAGAAAATAAACTGAAGAGATATAAAAAATAATAAACAAAAATCGAAATTTTGAAATGGAATTAGGTCTAACTCAAAGCAAAGAATAAAATCAAACTTTAAACTTTCTTAACTCATAAATGAAAAAAAAAAGGAATGATGCTAACCCTAACCCACTAAAACATAAGAAGTAAATAAAAAGAAACAAAACCAAATGTTTGATTGTTGCTTATGCAGGTTTTGACCCCTTCTAGGCTGAAAGTTTCAACCCCTTCTCCATAGGTGTAGATGAAATTTTGCAATCTGTCATTCTGAATCTATCCAACAAACCTCTGACATATTTTCATTGTGATATGAAGATGTTTCTACCTGTTTTCCAGACTTATACACCTAAACAGTAGTGCAGGAGGCCTAGATCAGTCATGTCAAAAGCTTTTCTTATTTTGTTTTTGATTTGTTCCATAGCCTTTTATTCACTACCTGTGACAATGATATCATCTACATATATAACTAGAAGAATGATATCATTACCAACTCTTTTGACATACATGTTGGAATCTGAAGGACTCCACTGGAACCCTTGTTCATCCAAATATCTGTCAATCTTAATGTACCATGCTCGAGGTGCCTTCTTCAAGCCATATAGAGCCTTCTTCAGTCGACAAACCAAATGCTCCTTTCCTGAAACCTGAAACCCCTGTGGTTGTTGCATGTAGACTTCTTCCTGCACATCTCCATTTAGGAAGGCACTTTTCATGTCCATTTCATGGACTTTCCAGCCAAACTGTGTTGCCATGGCTAGAACCAGATGAATGGTGCTCATCTTTGTTGTGGGAGCAAAGGTTTCCTCATATTCGATGCCTTCTCGCTGAGAGAATCATTTTGCAACCAATCGTGCTTTGTGTTTGTCAAGTGTACCATCTGCTTTGTACTTGACCTTGTAGACCCATTTGTAGCCTATGGGTTTCTTCCCTGGTGGAAGAGATGTGAGATCCCAAGTCTGAATTTCATCAAACTCTCATGTTCATATGCCATGGCTTTCTCCCATTCAAGTCTTCCTTTTCCATCCTTAAAGTGTTGTGGCTCATAGATTTCTTGTAGGTTAGCCATAAGAACAAAGCTAACCATAGATGGTTGTTGAATGCTCTTTCCCCTGGATGATCATCCCCCGATCATTTCTCCTATCTAAACATCACCAATGGTGTTGTGCCACCATTTTGGCCTTGTTTTTGGATCTACCCCACCCAAATCAGTATTGCCACCACGACTTGGGCTTCCTGTACGAATATCATCTGATTGTTGAATCGGACTGTCAAGAGTAGAAATCACCAAACTATGAGTCTCATCTTCCCCCGCTTCAGGGGGAGCTGCATGAATCTTTTGTTACCTCTAGGTGTTTGGTAATTCGGGACTCAGAAGAAGATTGGAAAGGTTTAATATCTTCATCAACAACAACATCTCTACTAAAGATCACCTTATGAGTGGCTAGATCAACCAACCTGTAAGCCTTGTGAGTGTCACTGTACCCTATAAGTATCACTTTCTTGCTCTTTGGATCTAACTTGGTTCTTTTGTGAGTTGGAATCCAAGTATACAAAGTAGATCAAAAGACTTTCAAATAACCCTAAAATTCATTTGATCTTCCAATGAATATCCTCTTACTCTCAATTTGCAATTAAGCACAAAGGTTTCTATAGTGGAAATGAAAGTATGGACACCAAAGATAAAACCCTTGGACAAATAAAGCTACAATGCATTGGTACCATGATTGTTGGGCTATGGAGTCAAGTATTCTTCATTGGGGTTCTTTAGCACATTCAATGAATCTTAAAGATCACACTGTTGGCATACAATTGTAGACAACAATGAATAGGTTCGACAGTTCAAACCAAATCCTTCAATATCCAAAAACAACGAAAATGTCAAGTAAACAACGAACAGATTCATTGCGAAAGGTTGCTTAGTTCCTATTACCCATTTACATACATGGGTAATCCTACGAGAAAAAATATCCTATAACGCAACTCGTTAGCTAGAAACCCCTACCTTATCCACCAAAAGCCGGTCTCAGATGTATGTCACCCATTCTTTGGCCAATATATTCATTCGCCTAACCTTTGCATCTAGTGAAGGTGGGGTCAACTCTTGTGAGGTACTTTGACCATTATTGCTTGCAATTGATTTTAGTTAACTTTTTTGGCATTCTAGTATGAATCACCATGATTCTTGGCATGTATACTTGTTTCCTTATTTGACCTTGGTGGTTATCATTTGCTCCTAGTGCTATAGCTTGAAATGACACACCCCTAAGTCTACAAGATAAGCAACACAGGGGGAAGGTTGAGATGTAGAAAAAGCTTCATAGAAACCCTAAAAGAGTCCAATTATGCCTCTTCAACACCCCCTAAACATTGTCAAAAAGAGTTCCAATTCCCCAGATGACCTAGATTTGAATGCCCTAATGCCTCTAGCACAGAGCACTGAAGCGGCCAAGGTTGCTAAAGTGCATGGAGAAGGGTTGACAAGGTCAAAGATGACCATAAATTCAAGATAAGAATGAAATGACCAAATCAAGCTCAATCAAAAACATGTCCAAATTCATTTAATCACTTTGCTAACTCATCTATGAAAGCAAAGATCTCCATGGAGCAAAAGGGAGAGAAGTAAACATAGGTACATATTGTCGCTTTGAGAACCCATTTGTGCCTTGAGATAAACTAAGGTTAGCAATGAGCCTGATTGTGAGTTTTGGTTAGAGAAGGAGCTAAGGATAAAGGGAAAAAGGACCTACATCTATGTAAGTTCTTTGACATAATAAGAAAATACTACTTCCCGCCCACTTACATGTATTTCATGTGATTTTTGAATATATGCATTTTGGTTTTTTATGTGCTAACATTAACATAGTTGTAGGTAGTAGAGTTTGGTAGCTTTTAATTGTCTATTTTGTAGGTCAATGGTGCAAGGAGCAAAAAGTTGGATCTCAAGGTCCAACCACCGAAAGCAATCAGTGATCTAGATTTCATGTCAAGCATGTCTTCAATCTCTTCTCTTGTTCATTTAAATTTTGTTGTGCATGCATGTCTGGAGGGATAAAGTAGGTCACAGGAATTGCTTGTCATGAGTCTTGGGCAGACTTGTGGGAATTGGTACTCTGGGAATAGAGGAATGTTTGGCTAAACATAATTGGCAATGATTTCGAGGAGTACCCCAGAAGGTTTCTTTTGTTTCTTTTGCTTTCTTTCGTTTTTATTGCTTTTGAGTCTTCATTACGAATTCCGAGAAGATCAGGCCTCAAAAATTTCTGCCTGAAAACTAAGTATTTGGGTTTAAAATTGCTTCAACTCTCCTGCCTAGCCATGGCAAAGCGATGGATCCTTATTCAATGCCTTGATCGGACCATCACAAAGCATTCAACTCTTTGTCAAGCCTTTGACAGAGCGTTTGAACACTTATGAGAGGGTTTTTTGTGGTTTTCCCTATAACTTTTTCATCTTTCTTGCAAGCTCCTAAGCCTAAGGCTTAGGCTAGTGTGGAGTCTTACCCACCAAAGCTTCTACTGAGTCAGTCACCCTCAAATTCACTTCAAATAAGGGGGTTTGAATTCATTTCAAGGGTCTTGAATCCAATCTTGGGTTTGGTTCACTACAAAGACATTAGAGTGGAACACAACTCTATTGCCATGGTCTTGTAACCCTTTTGTTTGTGCCCGCTATAGTGAGTGTGTTGAGTCATCATACTCATACTTTTAATGCACGCTTGCTTGCTTGGGTGCATCTTTCGTTGTTGTTTCTTTTGGATTTTATTCGCTTGTTAATCTATTTCAAACCAAATCTACTTGTGAATGTTCAAAGCGGTAAAGGAAAGTGTGGTAAGGATCTGCATTTGTCTTTGCATTGGAAAGATCTCACCTTACCTTAGTTAGTTTTCATTGAAAATGATAAATTGCACCTTCATCTCTTGCATTCCTTTATATATAATTAAGTCAATCAAACCATACAAGTTTCATACCATAACCCATGAGTTAATAATAGCCACTAAAAACCAACATTAATAAAATTCATAAAACATATTGTTATTTTCCCTAGTAGGACGCCAACATTACCTTAAGATTTTAAGTCCTTGGAATAGTTTGGAGAGGACATTCTCCTAGGCTATAAAAAAAACACTAGAATCTTGAGTTGGGGAGTGAAAAATCCATTTGCAATCGAACGTTTCTTAGGAAGCCAATCTAACACAAGGGTTAAGCACTAGGTCACATTGGCATCAATGGAGTGATAGCCCCAGATCATTTGGTCTCAGTGGTGTGGTCTATGCACATATGAGGATCTCTTTCTGGAGGTTGTGTGCTTGATAACCTTCCTCTATGTGTGGATCCAACCCACAATTGTTCCCCCAGGTCGTCTAGTTGTAGGTGGTAACCATAGTGGCCATAATCTTAGGAACCTTACACAGGGGACAGTAAGTGGAGCATGCTTACTGTAACTAGGACAAACGTTGGTCTATACTCACTCAAATCCCCTGAGGGTGCCCATGCATAATAAAGGGCACTTGCACTAGGCATTGAGTTGTTAAGCAGGAGGCCAAGGTAACTGTCCCATCCATATCTTCGCAGTTGAATTGGGCCCTAATCAACCAAACTCCAACCAAGGAGAGATCCCTTTGATACACTTGGTTTGCTTGCTTATCTCTTAGATTTGTTAGATGTGTGTTGTTTGGTTGAGTCTAATTGGCCCGAGATGTTGCTTTATTTTAATGCATACATCTTTTATTATCACCATGGTTGAGTATAGTCCACATCATTCTCGTCGTCTCAAGGGAATTCCACCCAAAGAGGAGGGTCCACCTATTCGTAGATGTAAGATTTACCCCGCTAACAACTTAGACTTACCTACCTCACAGGCAATCATCGTTGGTTCTCCAAGGATCGAACCCATACTCCAAGAAGTGGTTGACAAAACTTTGCCACCTTGTTCTCATCTCCTTATGACCCATAGTACATACTTCTTCACCCATCTAATCTAGGTGCGGGCACAAATTTGACCTAATCTTTTCAGTCAAACAAGTTTTACCAAGAGTCTACTGCAATTGGTTTACACCAAGCAAAACCTTATATCCACATCGAGTCTCACTAGAGTTGCCCTCAAGACAACTTCCATACCTTCTTCCTCTACCATAGCTATTGTTTCCACCACACCTACTCAACCTATTTGTTGAGAAATATAGGGGAACACTAATAGGGCTTCTTATTAATTTGATTTCTCTATTACTTGACAATTTCTTCTGATTAGGTATTTATTCTTCTTTGTTATTACACTACTATAATCAGGACAATTTCCAAAGCACAAAAACACAAGAGAACACAAGATATAGGCACTCAGCCAAGGCAAAACCCCTAGGTAGGGGAATACCCAATCAAGAACTCTTCCTTCAGCGGATTCAAATCACAAAGGGACAACCAAGACTCTTGACCTAAACCTCTCTTCATCCATCAATCAGCCTTTCAATTGAAGTAGTCTTCTTCTAGTAATGTTCTTCAAGAATAAGAGTTTCGATCTTTCTTTAACCAACTCGGCTTCTGCAATTATACGAAGAAACTTTGGTCCTGCAATTTAACTCTAGCCCTGCAATGATAGAAAATTTCGACCTCTGTAATTGTGGAGAATTTTGATCCCGAATTTATGTCTTGCTTCAGTACTTTGTTGTCCTATATATGATCAAAACTTCGTTGAATGTAACTTCGCTCACTGCAATTTTTGTATTGTAACTTCGCTTACTGCAATTTTTGTATTGTAACTTCGCTCACTGTAATTTATGTACTGTAACTTCGCTCACTATAATTTTTGTATTGTAACTTCGTTGACTGTAATTTATGTATTGTAACTTCCTTGACTCGGGTCCTGATCCAAGTGGATGTTGGTGGCCACCTACCTATCCCACTTAGACCCCTACCATTGTCTCTTTTAGTTTTTCGATTTCCTTAATTGTAGCACAATTTACTATTTTTGGCAGTTTTTCGGGTCCTGAAATTCCGGAGCTATTTTGAGGAAATTGTTATGGAAATCACATCAATCGTTGTAGTCCTCAGAGAGATCTTTCCAACGAGGTATCATACGCGTCAAACGGAGATAATTTGACCAAGTTACAACCCTGGGAAGTTGGTTGCCCAACTAACCCCAATAGGGCCCATAAACTCTTGGTGTTACATCTCCTCGGGTTAGGGTTTTGGTTGTTTAGGGTTTTATCCTATTGTTCAAAAATAAAAAAACCTTTGAGCCTCATTGTAACTCAGTTCAGAGGCATGTAGTCACCACATCCCTTCTCAGAGATAAGCTACCATCGCCCAAGCTAGTCTTATTTCCATTCTGTTTTTAAGCATATTTCAGTGTTTGATATTAATGAAATGAAGTGTTATTTATGTTGCATCTCTGTATTTATGGTTATATCTGTAATTTGTTGTGTTCCTGTTTAAATCTAGATCAAGTCCATACAAACTTGTTGACTACTACCTCTTTGGGTCGACTTCACTGGGGTATATATAGTGGTTTTTGTCTGCACATTGAGCCAACATGTCTAGTAGGAGAAGTCGACTTGAGATTGAAGGCAAATTTGCTTGAGGCCGACTTATTGGTGGAGGAGATAACATGCCTCAAACAATTTTCATTTTTTAATACAATGATCCCAAGTAGGGTTTACCTAGTTAAATTTAACTTTGACTCAAAAAATCCTAGAGCACATAATGAGTGCTTTGACCTATTGACCATTGACCCAAGCATGAAACCCATGCTTTAATAAGTCAATTTAATAAAAATAATAATAAGATTTCTTTTGAAAAATATATTAAATTGTGACTCGTACAATTATGAAGACCAATACTAGTTACATTCTTCAACACTCCCTCTTAACGAGGGAGGTATTCATAATTACATGTATATGAAGGTTTATGGAAGATTTCAAAATGAAATGGACTATGAAGAGTTCTAACACACTTAGTGTTGCGGACTAGATACCTGACCAGGGTATTCTATTCAGGTGGGACTACGATGGACTCAAGCTTTCAGCCAGTCTAGGTACCATCAATCTTACTTGCTAACCATCAACCCAGGGATCTAGGTGTGTATCCAAGGTCAGAGCTCCATGACCAACGCCACCCTCCCTCTTCGGGATCTAGACATCATGAACATAAGTCGGCCAGATGTCCTCCCAACCATCCACCACTAGATGCTTCATCTCTCCCTAAACTAGATATATTCATTTGTCCAAGCATGCTTCAAAGTGTTAAAAGTTCTTATGGAGAGATTTACCTGTACAAACACAACCCAAATGAGTAATAAACTTTCAAATATACATACAAGTAAACGCAAAGCTTCGGGGTCTTCAATCATTTTGATGTTAATCATAACAAATTCTTTCGGAAACAATCACATAGGAGCAATTTCGTCGACGCATATCGAACCATCCAGTGTGGTTCATCTTCAGGACAAGATGATGAATCAGATCCAGGCATTGAAATAAATAGATGAAGAGAGCAACTAACTAGCCGTTAGAAAAAACAGCTAGTTTGACTAAGTTATTTATTTTCTATTTTTTTTCTATTTTTTATTTTAATTTGTTTAATTTTAATTAAAAATGATTTTAATTATTATATATATATATATATATATATATATATATATATATATATATATATATATATATATATATATATATGCTATAATAAAATAAATAAATAAAATGTATAAAAAAGAATAATAATTATAAAAACAAAATAATGAATTTAGCCCCTTATTAATATTAATTATTATTGTAATATAGATATTATTTATCTAATAAAATCATAATATAGATATTATTTAATTTAATAAAATTATAATGTAGACATTATTAATTTTATTATTATAATATAGATATTAATTTAAATTAATATCTATATTATTTAATATAGATATTAGAGGAAACATATAATATATATATATATATATATATATATATATAAGAGATCAGGGCAGGGATCCAACACCTATTGATGCTCCAATCATCGTCTATGTTAAGATTAATGGGCCTTTTTTCAATTTCTAAGGCCTCTCTGAATTTACGATCATGAAAATGGTCAACCCTAGCTATGACTTTAGCCTCTTCTATACATATGTGATGATTGGTCTTTTTTGCATGTTCTGCCAAGGCTGAGGAGCGAGACCTCCCATGTTGGATGTCCGCAGCATGTTCACAAATCCTCTGATTTATTGATCGACCAGTCTCTCCAATGTAAGGAGTCCCACAAGAACAAGGAATAATATAAACTCCCTTCACATCCTTGGGGTTAACTGGGTCCTTGACAGAACGAAGAGAACTTCGAATAGTGCGAAGGGGTCTGAAGGAAGAAGGAATATTATATTTCTTCAGGATCTTTGCGATTTTGTTCGTGGTCGCCTGAATAAAAGAAAGATGAACCCCATAAGCTCGATCCTTGGGATCGATCCTCTTCTTAGGTCCACTTTCCGCATTATGGAAAGCTCTCAGACCCTGGGATTTGCTATAACCATTCTTTTTAAAGACCTTAAAGAGGTGGGTCTTTTCATCATCAAAATGATTATCATCGGAAACTCGTAAAGCCCTAGTGGCTAAGGTGTTGAGAACACCTAGTTTCTGAGCCGATAAATGATGGGAATTTGCATAAAGATATTGCTCTATGTGAGTTTTCTTCCGAAAAACTTGGTGAGAGAAAGAATTGTCCTCCTTTTTCGAAATGAGAACGTCAAGGAAAGGAAGGCTACCATCAACCTCAATTTCCATGGTGAACTTTATGGAATCTGACTGATTGTTAAGGTGATGGAAAAATAACTCTAACTTCTCTTTACCATGAGACAAAACGGTACACGTCTCATCCACAAACCTTTTCCACAGCTTAGGTTGGAAAAGTGTCGATGACAAGGCTTTGGATTCAAAGAATTCCATAAAGAGATTAGCAACCATAGGGGAAAGGGGGGAACCCATAGCAACACCACAGGTTTGTTCATAAAATTATCCCTCAAAACTAAATAAAGTAGAGGTAAGGCAAATCTTGACTAAAAACGTAGTATCAGGATCCGTGATACGACTAACGACATCAATGGCCTCATTTATAGGAATATTAGTAAATAATGAGACCACATCAAAACTAACTAACATATCACTTGGATCAATTATAATATCCTTTAATTCATTAATAAAGGAGGACGAATCTTTAACAAAGGACTCGGTCCGACCAACAAGAGGCTTAAGCTTTATTAGCAAGAAATTTAGCGAGAAGATAAGTCGGCCCTCCTATAGTGTTGACTATGGGGCGAAGGGGAGCCCCTTCCTTATGGATTTTGGGAAGACCATAAATCCTAGGAGTGAGAGGGCTGCTCTCAATAAGTTTCTTACTCAGAGAGCTAACAGTGCAACTAGATTTTATGGCTAGTGCGATAACATCTGCACCTCTCACTGTTAAGGATAACATCTGCACCTCCTTTGTCAGCTTTAAGAACAACAATGTCCTTGTTGTTGTTCAAGGATTTAAGAGCTTCGAATTCAGGTTTTGTAAGGTTGTTCCTAGGGGGTTTAGCCTTTCTAAGGATAATTGCACAAGGTTTGCTTGTATCATCATGCTATGAAATACCTCTTGTCAGAAGCTTTCTTTTTTTCAGGAGCACCAAATACAGCCTCAATACTTAAGTCTTTTTATTTTTGCAAAGCCAACAATAGTACTTCCATTCATTCTCCAGCTTCATTCTTTTTATTCTTGTCATGCTATGCCCTCCCTCTCAACTAGGGAGATATACTTTTTCTTTTCCTTCATCCAAGCTCCCTCTCAATGCAACAACTTACTTCCTTTATAACATAGGAGAGACTTACAATCTTGCAAGGCTTCATTTCTTTCTCAAGGTCATCTTGATCATCATCATTCTTATAGCTTCCTTCATCATGCTCATCCTCAACATCTTGAATATCATGTACTTGTAAAACTTTAATAGCAAGTACAACCAAAATACAAATATATATGGGAGCATGAAGTTAACTATATCAAAATCATATCAATATAATGGAAGCATCAAAAAAATTAAACTTAAGACATTGGATACCTAAACCTAGTTAGGTTCATAATCAGCAGGAGACTCATCTTTTTACATTCTAGACTTCAACTTCTTGCTAGGGTTTTTGTCATAAGCCCTAGACTTCAATTACAATATACTTTCAAGATAGATTTTGCTATGGTTTTTGTTATAAACCCTAGATACATTTATAATCAAGTTATCTTACTAGCATATGCATATCTAAGGTTTCATCATTGAAACTTATATCAATACTTAGGTAAACCTAGAAACAGACATCAATAGATACACAACAATCTTGATCAAGCTAGGTTTTCGATTAAGCAGAAGAATACATTTAGAGTTTCATTCCACTGGTCTTGCTTATAAACCCTAATCCACCAAACCATAAGAGTCTAGTGTTTTGACTTATTAGCAGCAAACCCTAACTTATCACAGTCTTAATGATCTAAGGTTTCGATTTAAGGAAAACAACAACAAACCCTAAAAGTCTAGGATTTTGTTATATCAATATCAAAACCCTAAACATTACAAGAATTGGTTCTTTACTAACAAACCTAAGAGGACTAGGGTTTCAACAATATTGTTAAAATATCTTAAGCAAGGATTTCAGTGTGCAAACCCTAAGTAGATTAGGGCTTCATCGACATACCCTTAGGTTAGGGTTTTACAGTGAACCCTAAAGGTTAGGGTTTCATAAACAAAATAGCAAAAGATAATATGGTAAGAATAGATTTAATCTAATGATTAATCACCCTATCAAGGATCATTATGGTCCAAAAATCCTAGACATGAAAGAGTTAGTAACAAATTTTAAAATGACCCCAACTTGTAATATGAAGAAGAATTATAAATCTTTATACATACCTTGAGTTACACTTTATACAAACCTAGTAGGTTTTCCTCAACAAAAAAGGGCTCCCTCTTAAATATGATAGCATCTTCATTTGTCAAATTGTCCTTTCAAGTCATCATTCTTGATATGTCCCTGCAATATTTCTTATCAAGTACGAACAAAATATGAATGTACAATAGTGCGATGATTATCTAGAATCTGAAGAGAGTTTCTAAGGTTTTGAGTTACAAAATCTTGACACCTTTACTATTGCCAAGAATCATTATAGATCATGAACTGTCTATAAACCTTAGACAAATGTGAAATGGAGTTTTTAAACAAACGAATGAGGATTTCATATATATACTAACTACGTTTTACAACCCTAGATATTAACAACTTTTTAATAAATGAGTATTTTCCAACATAAGCAACTAAACATTTCATACCTTAAGATTACATACCTTCATCCTTGAAGTTCTATTGAGCTTGATGCCTTTTTTTGCAAACTTGAAAAACATATATTAAATGACTAAAAACACAAAGAGTGATATCAATACTTACTTGATTTAGATGAGGACTTCAAGTTGTTCCAAAATGTTGGATGTTTTTCTTGACTATAGTAGAGGCTTCCACAAATGAGCTGCCACTGTTCTTCAAATATATTCCTCTTCACACAGATATAGATTGGTTGTTTTTTCTTGCTCAATTATAGGCTATGCTCAAAGATCTTCATTCACTTTGCTAGATACCAGTTCCAATAAATATGTAGACCTTTTACAAATTACAATATTGACTATATCTTATTGAATCAAACTTCATATGTGATCCTTCCAGGTCAGCTCTTTTTGTTACTGTAAGGGCTCAAACTCCTTATATATATTTGCAGGACTGTGAACTTTTTCACAAGAATTTCAGCTTCTTCCATAGTGACTGATACTTCACAACAGGTCATACATATAGGTCTTTAAAACTTTATATAGCTTAGCTCTGGTTGTTATCTTCAATTAGGCTATTTGCTAGTTGTAAGAACTATCTTTAATCCGTAAGTAGTATAATTTGGTCACCCTCATGTTACAAAGTACTATAACTTCGGATTTCAAGAAATTTCAAATATTAAGTTTTATGCCCAGACTCTCACTTTCTTGTGCATTGAACTTGGCCTTGTATAGGCTAGATGCCCAGTGTTTAGTGATTAGAAACATTGCCTCTCAACTCCTTTCTTTAATTTTTTATCCGAGGCCCAAAACACCCAGGTCTGCGGCCTAGTTGCAGAGGTATAGATTCATATTTTATGCCCAAAATGTGTTGAAAACCTAAACCCTAAACACAAGAGAACACAAGTTCTCTTCATTCAAGAATTATGTCTAATCAAAGACAATGGAGTTTTAGAAAATCTTTGTACAGGAAGAAGTGTTGACCATTGGAGCAAAATCAGGAATTAAGGTATGTACCTATGACTCTTTTGGATCATGTTTCTCTTGAAAAGATCTGTGATAAGACTGAAGATGGTATTGCTTGACTCCTAAGTCTTCATACAAAGCACATTACAAGGATAGATATCTGGAAAAATACTCGAAAGATTGATGTCTCCCTGAACTCTTTGGTATTAATAACCCTTGTTTGAAATATTTGATATCTTATCTCCATTAGAGAAGTTCTGACGAAATGTGGGTCTGAGTTTTACATCATAATACTCTTTGGAACTAAAATGCCTCAACTTGAAGACAGTACCTTACAAACTTCATGTTTTACCTAAAAGACAGTGTGCTTACATTTGGAAATGAGTGGTATGATACATTCAAACATGATATGGGCTGATCCTGTGTATAAAATACTTAAGTTTACAAAGATTACCATCAATAATTGCCATTCGAGATTAAACGTTGAAGTATTGAACTTGAGGATGTCTCATCATAATCCTCATAGAAATATTGGTTGTATATGACATGAAAATGGTCTAGGACATCTCTTCGATTTGAGCGCCTATATATTGTGTTCTCTTGTGTTTTTGTGCTTTGGCAATTGTCTTGATGATAATAATGTAATAACAAAGAAGAAGAAGAAATACCTAATCACAAGAAATTGTCAAGTAATAGAGAAATCAAATTAATAAGCAACCCTATCTGTATTGCCCTAGATTTCTCAACATGGAATCAAAGCATGGGTCATTTGCATAAGTGCAGGAAAGAGATCACAAAGGCTACAAGTCATGGCAAAGAATTCTGGTCAACTAAAAGAAGTGAATCAAAAATTCTGGGGACTATAAACTAGCCCTAACCACTATAATATGGCTACAGAAAGAGTGAAGGCATAAAAATGTTTTGCTTGGAGGACTGAAAAAGGCCAAGCCATCAAAAAGGATGAACTGAACTATTTCAACACGTTTTGGGCATAAAATATGAATCTATACCTCTGCAACTAGGTCACAGAACTGGGTGTTTTGGACCGCATATAAAAAATTAAAGAAAGGAGTTGAGAGGCACTGTTTCTAATCACTGAAACGCTGGGCATCTAGCCTAGACAAGGCCAAGTTCATTGCACAAGAAAGTGAGAGTATGGACATAAAACTTAATATTTGAAATTTCTTGAAATCCGAAGTTATAGTACTTTGTAACATGAGGGTGACCAAATTATACTACTTACGAATTAAAGATAATTCTTACAACTAGCAAATAGCCTAATTGAAGATAACAACTAGAACTAAGCTATATAAAGTTTTAAAGACCTATATTTATGACCTGTTGTGAAGTATCAGTCACTATGGAAGAAGTCGAAACTCTTGTGAAAAAGGTCACAGTCCTGCAAATATATATAAGGAGTTTGAGCCCTTACAGTAACAAAAAGAGCCGACCTGGAAGGATCACATATGAAGTTTGATTCAGTAAGATATAGTCAATCTTGCAATTTGTAAAAGGTCTACATATTTATTGGAATTGGTATCTAGCAAAGTGAATGAAGATCTTTGAGCATAGCCTATAATTGAGCAAGAAAAAACAACCAATCTATATCCGTGTGAAGAGGAATATATTTGAAGAACAGTGGCAGCTCATTTGTGGAAGCCTCTACTATAGTCAAGAAAAACATCCAACATTTTGGAACAACTTGAAGTCCTCATCTAAATCAAGTATTGATATCACTCTTTGTGTTTTTAGTCATTTAATATATGTTTTTCAAGTTTGCAAAAAAAGGCATCAAGCTCAATAGAACTTCAAGGATGAAGGTATGTAATCTTAAGGTATGAAATGTTTAGTTGCTTATGTTGGCAAATACTCATTGTATTAAGAAGTTGTTAATATCTAGGGCTGTAAAACATAGTTAGTATATATATGAAATCCTCATTCATTTGTTTAAAAACTCTATTTCACATTTGTCTAAGGTTTATAGATAATTCATGATCTATAACGATTCTTGGCAATAGTAAAGGTGTCAAGATTTTGTAACTCAAAACCTTAGAAACTCTCTTCAGATTCTAGATAATCATCGCACTATTGTACTTGCATATTTTGGTCGTACTTGATAAGAAATATTGCAGGGACATATCAAGAATGATGACTTGAAAGGACAATTTGACAAATGAAGATGCTATCATATTTAAGAGGGAGCCCTTTTTTTTTAAGGAAAACCTACTAGGTTTGTATAAAGTGTAACTCAAGGTATGTATAAAGATTTATAATTCTTCTTCATATTACAAGTTGGGGTCATTTTAAAATTTGTTACTAACTCTTTCATGTCTAGGATTTTTGGACCATAATGATCCTTGATAGGGTGATTAATCATTAGATTGAATCTATTCTCACCCTATTATCTTTTGCTATTTTGTTTATGAAACCCTAACCTTTAGGGTTCACTGTAAAACCCTAACCTAAGGGTATGTAGATGAAACCCTAATCTACTTAGGGTTTGTGCACTGAAATCCTTGCTTAAGATATGTTAACAATATTTTTGAAACCCTAGTCTTCTTACGGTTGTTAGTAAAGAACCAATTCTTGTAATGTCTAGGGTTTTGATATTGATATAACAAAATCCTAGACTTTTAGGGTTTGTTGTTGTTGTCCTTAAATCGAAACCTTAGATCATTAAGACTGTGATAAGTTAGGGTTTGATGTTAATAAGTCAAAACCCTAGACTCTTATGGTTTAGTGGATTAGGATTTATAAGCAAGACCCTTGGAATGAAACTCTAAATGTATTCTTCTGCTTAATCGAAACCCTAGCCTAATCAAGATTGTTGTGTATCTATTGATGTCTGTTTCTAGGGTTTACCTAAGTATTTATATAAGTTTCAATGATGAAACCTTAGATATGCATATGCTAGTAAGATAACTTGATTATCAATGTATCTAGGGTGTATAACAAAAACCATAGCAAAATCTATCTTGAAAGTATATTGTAATTGAAGTCTAGGGCTTATGACAAAAACCCTAGAAAGAAGTTGAAGTCTAGAATGTAAAAAGATGGGTCTCCTGTTGATTATGAACCTAACTAGGTTTACATATCCAATGTCTTAAGTTTAATTGTTTTGATGCTTCCATTATATTGATATGATTTTGATATAGTTAACTTCATGCTCCCATATATATTTGTATTTTGGTTGTACTTGCTGTTAAAGTTTTACAAGTACGTGATCTTCAAGATGTTGAGGATGAGCATGATGAAGGAAGCTATAAGAATGATGATGATCAAGATGACCTTGAGAAAGAAATGAAGCCTTGCAAGATTGTAAGTCTCTCCTATGTTATAAAGGAAGTAAGTTGTTGCATTGAGAGGGAGCTTGGATGAAGGAAAAGAAAAATTATATCTCCTCAGTTGAGAGGGAGGGCATAGCATGACAAGAATAAAAAGAATGAAGCTGGAGAATGAATGAAAGTACTATTGTTGGCTTTGCAAAAATAAAAAGACTTAAGTACTGAGGTTGTATTTGGTGCTCCTGATAAAAAAAGAAAGCTTCTGACAAGAGGTATTTCATAGCATGATGATACAAGCAAACCTTGTGCAAATATCCTTAGAAAGGCTAAACCCCCTAGGAACAACCTTACAAAACCTGAATTCGAAGCTCTTAAATCCTTGAACAAAAACAAGGACATTGTTGTTCTTAAAGCTGACAAAGGAGGTGCAGTTGTTATCCTTAACAGGGAGAATTACCGCAATAAAATGTTAGATCACCTTTGTAATAGCGAGAGCTATAGGAAGATAGCTAAAAATCCCTTGAAAAAGGTTTCTAAGACAGTCGCACTGGCCATAAAATCTAGTTGCACTGTTAGCTCTTTGAGTAAGAAACTTATTGAGAGTAGCCCTCTCACTCCTAGGATTTATGGTCTTCCCAAAATCCATAAGGAAGGGGTTCCCCTGCGCCCCATAGTCAACACTATAGGAGAGCTGACTTATCTTCTCGCTAAATTTCTTGCTAATAAAGCTTAAGCCTCTTGTTGGTTGGACCGAGTCCTTCGTTAAAGATTCGTCCTCCCTTATTAATGAATTAAAGGATATTAGAATTGATCCAAGTGATATGTTAGTTAGTTTCGATGTGGTCTTATTATTCACTAATATTCCTATTAATGAGGCCATTGATGTCGTCAGTCGTATCACAGATCCTGATACTACGTTTTTAGTCAAGATTTGCCTTACCTCTACTTTCTTTAGTTTTGAGGGAGAATTTTATGAACAAACCTGTGGTGTTGCTATGGGTTACCCCCCTTTCCCTTGTGGTTTCTAATCTCTTTATGGAATTCTTTGAATCCAAAGCCTTGTCATAGGCACTTTTCCAACCTAAGCTGTGGAAAAGGTTTGTGGAGGACACGTGTATCGTTTGGTCTCATGGTAAAGAGAAGTTAGAGTTATTTTTCCATCACCTTAACAATCAGTCAGATTCCATAAATTTCGCCATGGAAATTGAGGTTGATGGTAGCCTTCCTTTCCTTGACGTTCTCATTTCAAAAAAGGAGGATGGTTCTTTCTCTCACCAAGTTTTTCAGAAGAAAACTCACAAAGAGCAATATCTTCATGCAAATTCCCATCATTTCCCGGCTCAGAAACTAGGTGTTCTCAACACCTTAGCCACTAGGGCTTTACGAGTTTCCGATGATAATCATTTTGATGATGAAAAGACCCACCTCCTTAAGGTCTTTAAAAAGAATGGTTATAGCAAATCCCAGGGTCTGAGAGCTTTCCATAGTGCGGAAAGAGTACCTAAGAAGTGGATCAATCCCAAGGATCGAGCTTATGGGGTTCATATTTCTTTTATTCAAGGGACCACGGACAAAATCGCAAAGATTCTGAAGAAATATAATATTCCTTCTTCCTTCAGACCCCTTCGTACTATTCGAAGTTCTCTTTGTTCTGTCAAGGACCCAGTTAACCCCAAGGATGCGAAGGGAGTTTATATTATTCCTTGTTCTTGTGGGACTCCTTACATTCGAAAGACTGATCGATCAATAAATCAGAGGATTCGTGAACATGCTACGGACATCAAACATGGGAGGTCTCGGTCCTCAACCTTGGCAGAACATGCAGAAAAGACCAATCATCACATATGTATAGAAGAGGCTAAAGTCATAGCTAGGGTTGACCATTTTCATCATCATAAATTCAGAGAGGCCTTAGAAATTGAAAAAAGGCCCATTAATCTTAACAGAGACGATGGTTGGAGCATCAGTAGGTGTTGGATCCTTGCCCTGATCTCTTATATAAATATATAAATATATATATGTGTGTGTGTGTGTGTTTTGTTGGTGTTGTTGTTGTTGTTTCCTCTAATATCTATATTAAATAATATAGATATTAATTTAAATTAATATCTATATTATAATAATAAAAATAATAATGTCTACATTAGAATTTTATTAAATTAAATAAAATCTATATTATATTAAATTAAATAATATCTATGTTATGATTTTATTAGATAAATAATATCTATATTACAATAATAATTAATATTAATAAAGGGCTAAATTCATTATTTTGTTTTTATAATTATTATTCGTTTCTATACGTTTTATTTATATATTTATTATAGCATTTAAGATATATATATATATATATATATATATATACCCTTTCGAATTAAAATTAAACAAATTAAAATCAAAAATAGATAATAATAAAAAAATAGAAAATAAATAACATAGTCAAGCTCGCTGTTTTTTCTAATGGCTAGTTAGTTGCTTTCTTCATCTATTTATTTCAATGCCTAGATTTAATTCATCATCTTGTCCTGAAGATGAACCACACCGGATGGTTCGAAATGCGTCGACAAAATTGCTCCTATGTGATTGTTTCCGAAATAATTTGTTATGATTAACATAAAAATGATTGAAGACCCCGAAGGTTTACGTTTACTTGTATGTATATTTGAAAGTTTATTACTAATTGGGGTTGTGTTTATACAGGTAAATCTCTCCATAAGAAGTTTGAACACTTTGAAGCATGCTTGGACAAATGGATATATCTAGTTTAGGGAGAGATGAAGCATCTAATGGCGGATGCTTGGGAGGACATATGGCCGACTTATGTTCATTATGTCTAGATCCCGAAGAGGGAGGGTGGCATTGGTCATGGAGCTCTGACGTTGGATACACACCTAGATCCCTGGGTTGATGGTTAGTAAGTAAGATTGATGGTACCTAGACTGGCTGAAAGCTTGAGTCCATCGTAGTCCCACCTGAATAGAATACCCTGGTCAGGTATCTAGTCCGCAACACTAAGTGTGTTAGAACTCTTCATAGTCCATTTCATTTTGAGATCTTCCATAAACCTTCATATATATGTAATTTTGAATACCTCCCTCGTTAAGAGGGAGTATTGAAGAATGTAACTAGTATTGGTATTCATAATTGTACGAGTCACGATTTAATATATTTTTCAAAAGAAATGTTATTATTATTTTTATTAAATTGACTTATTAAAGCATGGGTTTCATGCTTGGGTCAATGGTCAATAGGTCAAAGCACTCATTATGTGCTCTAGGATTTTTTGAGTCAAAGTCAAATTTAACTAGGTAAACCCTACTTGGGATCATTCTATTAAAAAAAGAAAATTGTTTGAGGCATGTTATCTCCTCCACCATCAAGTCGGCCTCAAGCAAATTTGCCTTCAATCTCAAGTCGACTTCTCCTACTAGACATGTCAGCTCAATGTACAAACAAAAACCACTATATATACCCCAGTGAAGTCGACCCAAAGAGGTAGTAGTCAACAAGTTTGTATGGACTTGATCCAGATTTAAACAGGAACACAACAAATTATAGATATAACCATAAATACAGAGATGCAACATAAATAATACTTCATTTTGTTAATATCAAATACTGAAATATGCTTACAAACATAATGGAAATAAGACTAGCTTGGGCGATGGTAGCTTATCTCTGAGAAGAGATGTGGTGACTACATGCCTCTAAACTGAGTTACAATGAGGCTCAAGGGCTTTTTTATTATTGAACAATAAGAGAAAACCCTAAACAACCAAAACCCTAACTCGAGGAGATGTAACACCAAGAGTTTATGGGCCTTGTTGGGGTTAGTTGGGCAACCAACTTCCCAGGGTTGTAACTTGGTCATATTATCTCCGTTTGATGCGTATGATATCTCGTTGGAAAGATCTCTTCGAGGACTACTACGATCGATGCGATTTCCATAACAATTGCCTCAAAACAGCTCCAGAAGTTCAGGACCCGAAAAACTGCCAAAAATAGTAAATTGTGCTACAATTAAGGAAATTGAAAAACTGAAAGAGACAGTGATAGGGGTCCAAGAGGGATAGGCGGGTGGCCACCTACATCCACCTGGATCAGGACTAGATTCAAGGAAGTTACCGTACATAAATTATAGTCAACGAAGTTACAATACAAAAATTATAGTGATCGAAGTTACAGTACATAAATTACAGTGAGCGAAGTTACATTCAAAGAAGTTTTGATCATATATAGGACAACAAAGTACTGAAGCAAGACATAAATTCAGGATCGAAATTCTCCATTACAGAGGTCAAAATTTTCTATCATTCCAGGGCTAGAGTTAAATTTCAGGACCAAAGTTTCTTCTTATAATTGCAGAAGCCGAGTTGGTTAAAGAAAGATCAAAACTCTTATCCTTGAAGAACAATACTAGAAGAAGACTACTTCAATTGAAATGCTGACTTGATGGATGGAGAGAGGTTTAGGCCAAGAGTCTTGGTTGTCTCATTGTGATTTGAATCCACTAAAGGAAGAGTTATTGATTGGGTTTTCCCCTACCTAGGGGTTTTGCCCTGGCTGAGTGCCTATATCTTGTGTTCTCTTGTGCTTTTGTGCTTTGGCAATTGTCCTGATGATAGTAGTGTAATAAAAAAAAGAATAAATACCTAATCACAAGAAATTGTCAAGTAATAGAAAAATCAAATTAATAAGAAGCCCTATTAGTGTTTCCCTAGATTTCTCAACAAATAGTTGAGTAGGTGTGGTGGAAACAATACCTATGGTAGAGGAAGAAGGTATGGAAGTTATCTCGAGGGCAACTCTAGTGAGACTCGATGTGGATACAAGGTTTTTCTTGGTGTAAACCAATTGCAGTAGACTCTTGCTAAAATCTGTTTGACTGAAAATATTAGGTCAAATTTGCACCCGCACCTAGATTAGATGGGTGAAGAAGTATGTACTATGGGTCATAAGGAGATGAGAACAAGGTGGAAAAGTTTTGTCAACCACTTCTTGAAGTATGGATTCGATCCTTGGAAAACCAACGATGATTGCCTGTGAGGTAGGTAAGTCGAAGTTGTTAGCGGGGTAAATCTTATGTCTACGAATAGGTGGACCCTCCTCTTTGGGTGGAATTCCCTTGAGACGACGAGAATGACGTGGACTATACTCAACCATGGTGATAATAAAAGATGTATGCATTAAAATAAAGCAACATCTCAGGCCAACTACACTCAACCAAACAACACACATCTAACAAATCTAAGAGATAAGCAAGCAAACCAAGTGTATCAAAGGGATCTCTCCTTGGTTGGAGTTTGGTTGATTAGGGCCCAATTCAACTGCAAAGATATGGATGGGACAGTTACCTTGGCCTCCTGCTTAACAACTCAATGCCTAATGCAAGTGCCCTTCATTATCCATGGGCACCCTCAGGGGATTTGAGTGAATCAGTAGAAGCTTTGGTGGGTAAGACTCCACACTGACCTGAGCCTTAGGCTTAGGAGCTTGCAAGAAAGATGAAACAATTATAGGGAAAACCACAAAAAACCCTCTCATAAGTGTTCCAACCCTCTATCAAAGGCTTGACAAAGAGTTGAACGCTTTGTGATGGTCCGATCAAGGCATTGAACAGGGATCCATTGCTTTGCCATGGCTAGGCAGGAGAGTTGAAGCAATTTTAAACCCAAATACTTAGTTTTTAGGCAGAAACTTTTGAGGCCTAATCTTCTCGGAATTCGTAATGAAGACTCAAAAGCAATAAAAGTGAAAGAAAGAAAAATAACCAAAATAAACCTTCTAGGGTACTCCTCGAAATCACTGCCAATTATATTTAGCCAAACATTCCTCTGTTGCCAGAGTACCAATTCCCACAAGTCTACCCAAGACTCATGACAAACAATTCCTATGACCTACTTTATCCCTCCATACATGCATGCACAACAAAATTTAAATGAACAAGAGAAGAGATGGAAGACACGCTTGACATGAAACCCAGATCACTGATTGCTTTCAGTGGTTGGACCTTGAGATCCGACTTTTTGCTCCTCGCACCACTGACCTACAAAATAGACAATTAAAAGCTACCAAACTCTACTACCTACAAATTGTTAATGTTAGCACATAAAAAACACAAAATGCATATATTCAAAAATCACATGAAATAATACATGTAAGTGGGTGGGAAGTAGTCAATTTGGACCGCAATTTGTTCGAATTGGGTGTCAATTTTTTGAAATTTGGTTGTAAATTATGCAATTTCTCTCAAATTGTGAAAAATCAAATTGTTATATAGTAGATTGGATATGCTTATACCTAATTTGTGGACCAGATTTGCGGATCTAGTGTTTTTAGTGGCCGATCTATTATTTTTCAGCGTTTTTGAGGCGCTTTTGATTAGTTTGGTGGCAGATTTCCCAAATTTGACTTGCAGAGATGGCTTCATTGAACAATATCATGTTGGAAAACAGTTAGAAGTTCTTTGGCAAGAAGTACAACACGTGGAAACAACGGATTTTTGCAATCTTTGAGTATCGTTGCTTGGATGAGGTGGTTCTAGGCAAAACTACCCAACCCACAATTGCGAGGAAAGATTAGGACAAGTTTGATGGCTATGACAGAGAGGCCATGATGCTTATCAGACTGTAATTTACTGATGAGATGCTTCTTGAAGTTCAAACAGGGAAAACTTCAACTGCAATTTGGACGCATTTGAAAGATCTTCATGAGACATTTGACAAAGGGCGAACATTCTTTCTGAATAACATGTTATTGATCACGATGAGTGAAGGTGCCTCATTGCAAGAGCACTTGCTCAAGATCAAGGACATATGAGATTAGTTGCTAGCCATTGGTCGGAAGATGGAGGAAGAGGACATTATGGTTATCACGCTAAAAAGCTTACCACGAGCCTATGAGCATTTCATTGAAACCCTCAACATTACTACTATGAATGTTGACCTGAAGTTCGAAGAGATTTGCAATAAACTCTTACCGCAGAACAAATGGAATAAACCATTCGGCAGCAGCACTGAGACAAAGGGTTTTGAGTAGGCCTTTGCAGCTAACTACAATGGCAAAGGAAATGGGGCCAAGAAGAAAGGCCAGCAAAGTGGGGAGGATGGTCCCCAGGGACAGAAGACCATCACTTGTCATTATTGTGGCAAGACTGGCCATGTGAAGAAATAATGCAGGAAAATGTTAGCTGACCAAAAATCCAACCAGGGAGGGTCTCAGCCAAAGGCTCATGTTGTAGAGCACATCGAGGAGAAGGAATCAACCTTCTATGCCTTCATAGCCACAACCCAAGCAGACCAATCCAAATCATCTACTTGGTATATTGATTTTCAAGCATCCCGACATTTCACCAACAGGCAGGAGTTCAGGGCACGTTCATCCAAGGATTCATTAATCTTTGGTGGTGGGGCCGGGTATAAGGTCGCTGGTAAAGGACATATTCAACTTTCCTTTGGAGAAAAAACATTACTCTTTCTCAATGTCTACTATGTGCCAGGCATGAAACTCAATCTACTAGCAATTAGTCAGATTATGTGACATTGTCCAAATCTAGATATCAACTTTAGCAATCATAAATGCTATATAGATGAAAGGAACACCAAGAAGACTGTTGCTCTTGGTGTAGAAGATCATGATTTGTTCAGGTTGGAAGACATTGGTCAGGTAAAATAACATGCATTAGCAGCGAAATCTGCATCAGATATTCGTACCCTATGGCATCTGAGCTATGGGCACCTCAATATGACTTACCTCTCTCAGTTGGCTCGAGAGAAACTAGTTGATGGACTTTTGGATATATCACTGAAGATCCAGGGAGTTTGCGAAGCTTGCCAAGTTGGCAAGCAACATCGATCACCATTTGATGAAGGACAGGTTTGGAGAGCACAAAGGGTCCTTCAGCTGGTTCATGCGGACATTTGTGGACCAATAAATACGACATCAATCACCGGTGCCAGGTATTTTCTGCTGTTTGTTGATGATTTTAGTAGAAAAATGTGGGTGTATTTTCTCAAATTAAAATCTGAAGTGTTTAATGAATTTCAAAAGTTCAAAGCATTAGTAGAAAAAGAGTCAGGTTGTCACATAACCACTCTTAGGTCTGATAATGGTGGAGAATTATGTTCCAAAGAATTCCAAAAATTTTGTACTAAGCATGGCATAAAGAGACAATGCACCACACCCTACACTCCACAACACAATGCAATAGTTGAAAGAAGAAACCGCACCATCATGGAGATGGCCAGATGTATGCTGCAGAACAGCTCTGTTCCACACAAGTTTGGGCTGAAGTAGTATTCACAACAATTTACCTGCAGAATAGATCTCCAACAATTCCGATAAAGAAGAAGACACCAGAGGAAGCATGGTTTGGTGGAAAGCCTAAAGTGAGTCATTTGAAAGTCTTTTGATCTACTGCGTATACTTGGATTCCAACTCACAAAAGAACCAAGTTAGATCCAAAGAGCAAGAAACTGATGCTTACAGGGTACAGTGACACTCACAAGGTTTACAAGTTGGTTGATCTAGCCACTCATAAGGTGATATTCAGTAGAGATGTTGTTGTTGATGAAGATATTAGACCTTTCCAATCTTCTTCTGAGTCCCGAATTACCAAACACCTAGAGGTACCAAAATATTCAAGCAGCTCCCCCTGAAGGGGGGAAGATGAGACTCATAGTTCGGTGATTTCTACTCTTGACAGTCTGATTCGACAATCAGATGATATTCCTATAGGAAGCCCAAGTCGTGGTGGAAATATTGATTTGGGTGGGTTAGATCCCAAAACAAGGCCAAAATGGTGGCACAACACCATTGGGGATGTTCAGATAGGAGAAATGATCGGGGGACGATCATCCAGAGGAAAGAGCATTCAACAACCATCTATGGTTAACTTTGTTCTTATGGCTAACCTACAGGAAATCTATGAGCCACAACACCTTGAGGAGGCAAAAGGAAGACTTGAATGGGAGAAAGCCATGGCATATGAACATGAGAGTTTGGTGAAAAATCAGACTTGGGATCTCACATCTCTTCCACCAGGGAAGAAACCTATAGGCTGCAAATGGGTCTACAAGGTCAAGTACAAAGCAGATGGTATACTTGACAAATACAAAGCACGATTGGTTGCAAAAGGATTCTCTCAGCGAGAAGGAATCGACTATGAGGAAACCTTTGCTCCCACAACAAAGATGAGCACCATTCATCTGGTTCTAGCCATGGCAACACGGTTTGGCTAGAAATTCCATGAAATGGACGTGAAAAGTGCCTTCCTAAATGGAGATGTGCAGGAAGAAGTCTACATGCAACAACCACAGGGGTTTCAGGTTTCAGGAAAGGAGCATTTGGTTTGTCGATCGAAGAAGGCTCTATATGGCTTAAAGCAGGCACCTCCAGCATGGTACATTAAGATTGACAGATATTTGGATGAACAAGGGTTCCAGTGGAGTCCTTCAGATTCCAACATGTATGTCAAAAGAGTTGGTAATGATATCATTCTTCTAGTTATATATGTAGATGATATCATTGTCACGGGTAGTGAATAAAAGGCTATAGAACATATCAAAAATAATATAAGAAAAGCTTTTGACATGACTGATCTAGGCCTCCTGCACTATTGTTTAGGTGTATAAGTCTAGCAAACAGGTAGCAACATCTTCATATCACAATCAAAATATGCCAGAGGTTTGTTGGATAGATTCAGAATTACAGATTGCAAAATTTCATCTACACCTATGGAGAAGGGGTTGAAACTTTCAGCCTAGATGGACTCTAAGGAAGTTAATGAGTCCATATACAGGCAACTAGTGGGGAGCTTGATATATCTTACAACCACTAGACCTGACTTATGTTTTGTTGTGAGCTACATTTCCAGGTTCATGAGACCGCCAAAAGAACACTGGACCGCAGCAAAACGAGTTTTGAGATATGTGAAAGGGACACTCGACTTTGGCATTCTGTATAACATAAGCAAAGAATCCAAGTTTATTCAAATTTATAATGATTTTATATATAGTCTCTATATAATGTTGGCAATTTTTAAGGTAAAATAATTTTATATTCTAAAATTTGGGCAAATCGCCTTTTATAAAATTGGAAATTGGCGAATCTTTTTTGTGGAAAAATCATGGAAAATTAGCCCACTGGGCGAACATTAGCCCCAAAAATTTTCCATGTTGGATATACAAATTTTTGTAGACATTCTTACCAAGCCTTTGGGTCCGGAAAAAATATGTAAAGTTCCGAGATAAGCTTGGTGTAGTTAGTAAATTGACCATTAAGGGAGGGTATTAAATTATGTAATAATGTTTATAAGAAAGGTTTTCAGCGATAATCACATCAAAATTCATTTGTTGACGCGTTTTGAACCAGCAAGAGTGGTTCATTGTCCGTGTGGTTGTCGACGCGATAATCTCATCTTGTTTTGACGATGAACCACACTTGCTAGTTCAAAACACGTCGAAAAATTAATTTTGATGTGATTATCGCCAAAAACTTTTATTATAAACTTGTTATGGATCACAGAAGCCTCAATACAATATGTAATAATGATCAATAATTAATTAGACTTAGGCATTTAACTTTATGTTATATTTTTTTTTTATGTCTTATTGATCAATCCCACATTCATAAAGTGGATTGACATGTTAATGTAATCTATATAAGAAAGTGTTTTCTCTCTTATTAAAAAACTAAATACAAAGAAATCTTTCGAGTTATAGAACTCTTTCGAGTTATTTCTTGTCTTTCTCTATGCTCGTGTTTTCTTTATATTAATTGCAAATTGAGAGTAAGAGAGTACTCATTGGAAGATCAAATGAATTTTAGGGTTACCATTCTTGGCTTGGAAATGTACTATTCCTAAAAGAGAGTAGTCAATATTGAGGTCAGAGTGGGTATTGCTCCATGTATTATTTTCCTATTATGTTAAACCACTTACATAACTGTAGTTCCTTTTTTCCCTTTGTCCTTAGCTCCTCAAACCAAAGCTGACAATCAGGCTTGTTGACCATTATGTGTCAACAACCCATAGCAGTACACCCCCTTTTTTCGCAAAAGGGATAGCGTCTAATCGATGTGTCCGTGTCATCCAACTATCAACATCAGCTTGACCAAGATGTTATAATGTAAACCCATTCTGCATGTATGTGATGTAAATAATCTCAGCAGATCTGTGTCGTGTATGTAACGACCTAGGTAAACCTACTTTTCTGGTGACGATTTACATTCTGGGAGGTTTTTTGTCTCACCGATCCATTCTCGAATGATCGACATAGTTTTCCTTCAGTTTTACCCCAAAGCCGGAATGGATTTTGTCACTGGGATCTTAGGTGAGTCCTAGTGTTCTAGATCGAGTCTATGTAAAAGTGATTTGGGAATAATCCTAACTATTTGGTTAGGTTATTTTATTACAAATTGCTTGGTCTGTTGGATTATGTTTGTGTCGCAGAAATGGGTAGTTTGTGAGAGTCTTTTACGAATAGGTTTTCCCCCTTGAGATGTAAAAAATATGAAAATCATGATGTAAAGTGTCTTGAGGGTTGGAAAAATAATGTATCCCCTTATAGGTTAATTAATTAAATTTTCTGGCAAAAAATTAATTAAAATCATAAGCCTGAAATTTAATTAATTCTAGGTCCTAGCTCGCTAAATTTTAAGCCTTTGGTCCCTGGGGGTTAAGTCAAAGTCAAATTTTTGAAGAAATTAACTCAATTTTTTTATTTTATTTTTGAGTTAATTAAAATGCATTTAATTGAAAAATTTGAATTTCCTCAAGAATTTAATATTTCGACGAATGAGATTAAAAGAAATTTTAATCTTCATCAACGATCGAGATTGCTTTGACGATGATTACTTAAACTAGCCGTTGGAGGATTTATCTTTAAATAGGCAGTCATTCGTCAGTCAATTCGTTTGACCTTAGAGTCTTGTGCTAAGCGAAAAGCTTTCGTGTAATATTTTTTTGAATAATAAAGAAAGACTTTGGGGTTAATCTTCGTCGGTGTTACTCTTCATGGAAATACTATAAGATGTGTCATTTTTCATGTGTAATTTTTTTTAGCAATTGATAATAGCTTCTGAAGAGTGAGTTGAGTACAGGTATCTTGCGCAGTCGCTAGGTGTTAAGTCATAATTTAAATTTTGAATGTAATAGCAAGTATCTCTATTTATCTGAATTTTATTATCATTATCTCACTCTATTTTGATGGCTAAATTGAGTTTTGTAGGAAAGTTTTGATCTGTAGGTTCAACTCCAACTGAACCCTCTCCATTTCTGTACCAGTGTCGCGCACACCTGTATCCATCTTGCAGACGCACGCCTCAACTGGTTCTTTCTTTGGAATAGCCAACTCTGGGACCATTTGGCATGCCTCCTCCACGACCTGAATTATATGCTTATTTTGGTCAGTAGCCTCAGTCATGGTGGCGATGGCAGAGTCTCGTAGTGCCATCTGCTCATTGTTAATCCTTTGCTCGTTGATCACCTGTAGAGTGTGGTGCTCACGGGTCCTCAACTCCGTAATCACTCCATCTTGTAATAGGTGGAGCACCTCGCCAAGGAGGGCTGCCAAATTCAACCCTACTCCCTTGAGGGTGCTGACAGTGGGCCTATAAACTTCATTCTCTCTAGTCAGTGCTCCATCATGCAGCACTATCGCGCTGGATACCCTCGCGCGCAACATCTCGGCAGCTTCTGAAATGCTGATAGCAAGGCTGGTAGACATCATGCCAGCCTGTGACGCGCAGGTCTGCACCTCCTGCATACCTATCTAGATAGCCCCCAATACTAGTTGTTGGTGCTGCTTAAACTGTTGTAGGGCCTCCACAGTGACATCTCTCACCGTGTCTCCAATTTTGTGCAACTCGCCCTCTGTGAGGGTGATTGGGTCCAACGACGTCTTAGTGGCCTTGGACTTCTTCCCTGAACCTCCTTTCTCTTGTTCCCTTAGATGCTTGATGCAGGCGAACGTCACCTGTGAGTCTGCGTCGTGCTACTATGTATGCTCGTCCATCTCCTCTTCTGTCTTAGGTGAAGGCGACCTCGCGCCTTTGTCAGAGACCCACTTTGTTCCACCTATTTGCTTCTCCATCTGCTGAGCGGCATCGCGCTCTGCCTGGGCCTTGACAACGGCCTCCTTCTTTCTCTTTTCGACCAAGTGTGTCATCTTGAGCTTAGCCTCCTCCTTGTGCTACGTGGAGGACTTTTTTCCTCCCACCGCCAAGTCTGTTGTAGTGTGCCATTTTATCGGCCAATGATCAAGCACTGCATTAATGGTGTCATCCGTTGCAAGGTAAGGCAAGTCATACCATATCTGCGCAGGGTCCTTCCCCACCCTGATGGACACATGGTGAAAATATACCTTAAACTCTGCGTAGCCCAGCAGGTTGGAAAACACCGTAGGTGACAACCAGGGTTTGAGATTGATGGCCATGCGGATGTTCATCTCCATCAATATCCATAAGACCTTGTTGTCCTTGATGCGTTGCACATCCTTGGTTGCCCACAGCAAAGTGTACTTCGCTGCTTCTGGTAGGTCTGGCGCGACCGAAGGGAATGGACTGTCCTCCGGTAGCCCCCATGCTACCAGCACAATAGACAGCAAGAGCCACGTGTAGTGGAACGTCTTGCTGAGCTCCTGGGCCTCTCGGCAATTCGCAAGGAACTCACCACGGAGATAGTCCGCCCAATTAAACTGTACTCCTTCGGCGCACTCGGCTGCTAGTACGACAACAGGCGTCGACACCTCATCAACGTGACACTTCCTCATCACCTTCCCTGCCAAAATCTATGTAGCCACCTTTACAGCAGGGTCAATGATGCTTGATATGGCATATCCGCGCAACTTCTTCACTTGCTTAAATTTCTCTTTCATGGCCTCTGTAAGGACCTGCTCGCCACCTTTTCCACCAAACATCATGGCCAGATTTTCTCTTGTCTAAGGAAACCACGTGATCTTGTGGATCAATCTGTCAGTGATAGGTATTGGCATCCCCAGCCACAAACACCCATCATGCACCAAGCATAGTAGTTGCTTGATGACCAATATTGTAACCGAGGTCCGGTTGTAGTGCGTCACCCATAGCAAGTTGAGTAGACCTGCCTTGTCTACTCTTCTGAGCCACCTCCATGGCTCTAATGCGGTCATCCTGATGGTTGTATCGATAATGTGGCGCATTAGTTGCTCGGTTTCCAAGTGTGGGAACTTCTCATGGTCAACCAAGTCCCAGTCTTTGATTTTTAACAAAGGAACCCGCCCCAAGCGTGGTCCTTCGAAAACAATCTCATCTGGTAGCAGAGGGGTTTGCAAGGGGACCTTGCTCTCGTCGATATCTTTTGGACATACTCAGGAAACCGAGTGATAGGGTCATCACCCTGGATTTCAACTTCCTCAATGTCTATCCCCACATCCTTATCATCCATCGGGATGTCTTTAATTTCTTCCTCCTTCGACTCCAAATTGATGGCTTTTCCCTTTTCCTGTGCGGTGAGATTATCCTTCAATGGATTTCTTCTCAGCGATGCACACACCAGTGTTGTAGGTTGTTTTCCCTTTTTATCCTTCACGCTCTCCTTGGTTGAGGTGGGCTTTGGTCTCAACATCCATGGTGATTTGGGGACTTCTTCTAATACTTCGGCAACCTCTGGAGAAGCTTCGGTAGCTTCTACGGGTGCCAGAGCTGAACTGGCTATCAGAGCTTCGAAGTTCTCACGTTTCATGTGTGTCTGAGACCTCAACAACTCAATTCTCAAAATGCCAAGTGTTTTTTGCTGGACAACCACCTGTAATTTATAAGGCATTTTGAATTCAAATCCGACAGTGCCCCCCACATTTGGTTCATTAATGCCAGATTAGTAGTAGATTTTCAAGGATTTCATCCATAAATTCCATCTTAAATGCTGCCGCCCGCTCCATTTGGCCGCATTTCTACGGTGAAATCATGAACAGTGACTTTAACGATCACTTTCTGGTTGACCTACATGATTTCTCCGTGGGTAGCGCAACGCCCTTTGTGTTGCCGCGAACCCTGTGACACTTTCTTGCTTCGCATAATCCTTCAATCGCGCAGCTCCCCAACCCAGGTAGTGTAGTTTATACTCTCGCGCCTCCTTTACGCTGCTTGGAGCACTAAGACTGTGCTACCTTCATATAGTCACATAGCTGGACCACCGGTGTATGGCTTCAATCGACTTCCATTCACCTTTCCTAGGAAGGGATCTCCATTCAATTTGACCAACTGAACCACTCCTCCTTCGGTAATCTCCTTAATTACATAGGGCCCTAACCAGTGCATTCTGAATTTCCCTAGAAATTTATCAACTTGCTATCATATAGAAAAACCAAGTCATTTACCTTAAAGATGTGTACCTTAATGTGTCAATCATGCCATGCTTTTCCGCGTTGCTTTTGGACTTGTTGATGAAATCCAGCTAGAAATCTTTCTTCCTCAAGCTTAGCCAGTTCCGCAAGCCTTTCTTCCAGGGCTCTGCAATCCATCATGCCCGTGAGCGCCGCTATGCGCAAACTGCTTCAACACTATATACAAGCCTAGAGGGTGTTTTTCCAATCAAATTATTGCATGTCATCTAATAGGCTCATAGTACCGTGGGTATGCGCAAGTCCCAATCATTTCGCTTAGCGTTGCAAACCTTGGTCAGTGCGTTGTCCAACACTTTATTGAACGCTTCCATCATCCCATTAGCCTATGGGTGATAAGGCGTGCTCCTCTGGTGATATACTTGAAATTCCTCCGTCAGCGCACTAATCGTTTCATTCAGAAAGTGCGTAACGCAATCACTCATCAAAATCTTTGGACACTCAAATTGCGTTAGTACATACTCAAAGAGCAACTTTGCAGCAGTCGCGCCTGTACAATCCTTTACAAGTTGTGCCTCCGCCCATCGAGTCAAATACTCCGTCGCGGTGATAATGTACCTCGCTACCGTCTTCTTCCCTTGCGGCTGAATGGGCCCTACAAGATCTATCACCCATTTCTCAAAGGGTTGCAACGTCATCTGTGGATTCAGAGGCAGCTCATCCCTCTGCGATGGCTTGCTAGTCCTTTGACACACATCACACACTTTGCAGTAAGCTTTCAAATCTTGATGGAGGGTTGGCCACCACAACCCTATGCATAGAATCTTCTATGCAGTCGCTCTCCCTGCATAATGTACTCCCGCAGCGCCCCCATAAGTGTTTGCAAGGACACTGCTCCTTTCAAACTCTGATACATATCCTCACAATATCTCATCGGACCCCATTTTGTATAGATAACCAGGAATGACAAAAAAGTGTGTCGCGCGCACCACTAACTCCTTCTGTTGGACGACATAACCTTCTGGGTAGTTCCTATCGTTAGAAAGTGTATGATATCTTCAAAATGACCATCTTCGATGCGCACTGCAAATAGCTGCGCGTCAGGAAATCCATACTCCAAATTAGTGGGCTCTTCCCTTGTTTCAATGCGCGACAGACGGTCTGGTCCCGCATTCAGTTGTCCAAGTTTCACAATAACTTCAAAATCATACTCCTGAAACAATAAACCATTTGCAGATTCTCGCCCCCCCCCCCCCCAACACAAGTTTATTGACTAGGTATTTCAATGCAGAATGATCTGTATACATCTTAAAATGGCCACCCAACAAATAGTGTCTAAAGTTATGAAGTGCGTATACCATGGCTAACCCTACGCGCTCGGTGGTGGAATAGTTCTTTTCCACATTGGATAACCTTCTGCTTGCGAACGCTATAGAATGGTCCAAGTCTCCTCCACCAGCCTGTGTCAGTACTGCTCCCAGCTCTATACATGACGTGTCGACATGTACACAAAACTCCTTCTTCCAATCCAGGAAGACTAAAATCGGTGCGGTGACCATCTTTTCTTTCAATACATCCAATCTTTTCTTACAGTCCTCGTTCCAGCAAAATGTAACATCCTTTTTCAACAACTTCTCCATAGGCATGGTGATCTGGGCATAGCCCTTGATAAACTTTCTGTAATATCCAGTATGTCCTAGCATAGCGCGTAGTTGTTTCACACTCCTCGACGCTTCTAAATTAAGTATCACCAGGATCTTTGCAGGATCTACCATCAGTCCTTGTCTAAAAACCACATGACCCAATAGGGTCCCAAAAGGAACACAAAACAGGCATTTCTTCAGATTGACCGCGATCTGGTATCTTCGACAAGTATCTAGCATCAAGTGAAAACTTTCCACATGGCATTTCACCAGCCCAAACATAGTCTAGTCATCAAAGCACACTTCCATAAACTTGTGAATAAATTCCTTTAACACTACAATGACTACGTGCAAAAAAATCACAGCTGCATTCTTCAATCTGAAAGGCATTACAGTGTACTGAAAATATCCCCACTTAGTCATGAAGGTCGTCTTGCTCATATCCTCTTGCTTCAATCTGAAAGGAATATGCTTCCTAGCCACCTACATTGTCCAACACTTCATCAGTGAACAGTGTTGGGAAAGGATCATGTACACAAGTGTCATTAAACTTCCTGAGATCTACGCATATCCTTATTTCATCCTTCTGCTTCTTTTCTTGTACCACCATTAGGCTTACCCAATCAGATTCTTTTACGGGCTCAATGATCCCTGCAGCGAGCATCTTGTTTAGCTCTAAGTGGACCTTCTCCTTATACTTTGGATTGAGACGGTAAGGTCTTTGCTTAACCGGCTTCGCGTCGGGCTTCAACGTGATCTTCATAACACCTAGTCTCCGATTATCCCTTTTAAATCCATAAATTTGGTAGGGAACATATCTTGGTATTCGCAGAGCAATTCAGCAACCTTATCCACCATCGCATCATCCCAGTGATCTCCAATCTTTGTAAATTTTGGTTTTTCCTCCGTACCAATATTTCCCTGTTTCGTTTTCAATCATGCGTTCATATCAGGATTCTCAATCTGCGGTCATTCGGCCTCATGGTGACCTTCTGTTTCAGGAATGTTAATCTTTCGCGAATCCTCATCTTCTTCTTCAATAGTTACGTTATAGCATTCCAGCGCGTGACTCAGCTAAGTATTCCAATCGGGTTGAGCCAGGTCCAAAGGACCCTGCGGTATTCTAAATATTGTTGCTTTCACTTCTTGTAGTGCCTCGTCAATACAGTCAAACTTGTCTTCAAAGATGAATGTCATTATGAATCCTTCGCGCAGAATATCCCATTCACCTGTACCATGGCGGAGCTCTGTTTCCAAGTATGAGTTCATTGGGATGACATCCAAGGCGTGACAGAATAAGTGCACCCATTCAGGTTGGGGCTTCACTCCATAAGCCTCGACCCATTTGGCCAAATGTGCGCGCAGATCATCCTTCCCGTCATACTTGTCCGTTATTCGTACCTTTGGCTTCCCAAAGCGTTTTCTCATCATCCTCCTACACTCGTGCCAATCATCAAAGCTACCCTTTTGTGTAACCCACCACCTTGCGGCGCGTAGTGCCCAGTCCAAACCCTGGAAGTGCTGCTCTTTTGGTACCTCCCTCTCAAATGCGTCCAAAAATAAATCTACATCATTCAGGCCATTATAAGAGGGCAAATTTCTTACCTCTGACGACACACAACACAACGATCGGGTCATCATGTTACATCTTAGCGTGGTTACTTCATGTAACCGATTCTGTCAGCGCTCTAATTCTTCATCAAAGTTCGAGGTGCAGGAACTCTCGCGATCCCATGTAATTCGTCCATCCATTGTTGGATTCATCCCATATTGGTCTCGCGTTTTTATCTTATATATATTGTCCAAATCGTCATTGCTCTCATAATCGCGGATTGGTTCAGTATAGTGCGATCCTTCAGCAGGATCTAGGGGCACTATTACGCAGAGTGATTTCTTCTCAAATATCATCTTTTTCTTCTTTAGTTTGATTACCCCATTCATATCAGTATCCCAATCGATCCCAAGGAGCGCAGGGTAGGGGTTGTTGTCATCCACAATTTCTATTACTTCAAAGTCAGCCAATGTGCTCCTGCTACTTGACATAAAGCGCACCACAATGTAGGCCTCGTGCTCGGTCTTGCTTGAGCTTCCATCTTCAAAGGCATCAGTCCTCCTCCTGAAATATATAGTTCACAAATACTGGGCAATGGTCCTTGTCATGCCCCTGACCTTTACATTTCAGGCACGATACCTCTTCGCGCACCTCCGGTCAAACTATTCTGTCCTGCTTCAAACTTTGCATTTCAATACAAAGATTTCGCAACTACGCATGGATCTCGTGAACCCCCAGATTCGGATCCTACATCAGTGTTTCATGCAATCTCATTGCAATCTCCAAGGCCTCTGCCTAAGTCGTTATCTTTTGTTGTGACAGCGCAACCCCTAGGTGTGGTAGGAGCGAAGCCACGAACCACTTGCGGTGTTGTCCATTTGTTAATTTCATATTAGCTTCGTGGATTTCACACTTCAACCTCTGATCTAATTCCCAAGGTGTCTCGCCTGATTTCATCGTGATTTCCTTGAACCCCACAATTGACTATGCCTCGGATTTAGGCCTATCGAATTCTTTATTCAGAGCAGTTTGGATATCCGCCACCCCAGCGTTTGGGTTATCATTAGAGTATTTGATGTACCAGGTTAGCGCACGATCCTCCAAAGCACTAACCAATGTTGCCTTCTTCGTGTGATCATCCGTGATGCCCTGAGATTCCCATACAGCTTTCACAACAAACTAGAACTAGTCCGGTCCTCATTTCCCAAGCCTTTAAACAAAGGCAACTTCACTTAATTTGCCATGCTAAACTGCGATGGAGGTGGAGGTGGTATGGGTGAATTCGCAGGTGATGGTCTGAAGTTGGAGGTGGTGTGGGTGGAGGTGGCAGTGGTGGGAATCCTTGACTTATTAACTGAATAGCACTTCGCGGAGAAGCCTACGCTACTCCCTCTTCATCACCCAATGGAGGTGAAATTAATGGACTATATTCAGGACCCTTTCTCCCTTCGTTCCTGTAAGTTTTTCCACTTTGCGTGGCTCCAAACATCAAGGTAGCTACATAACCCATTTTTCACACAATAACATCTTAATCCAGGTATTCAAAGACTTCAAGTACTTACCTCGCGAACCTTTGAAAAAGCGTCGCTCCGCCTCGCTGTAGCTAACTGAGGTATTGACTGTGAATTCAGTCACAAATCCTCCTATGATGCAATCGAGCTAATGATCGACAGCGCGTGCGATCTTATCCTCACATGCTTCCAATCTATGTACTAACTCCGAGGTCCAGACAATAAGACCGTCAAATCTCCACCTTCCTTGGCTATCCACTAGCTTCGTGATCGACTCGTATAGCTCAACTGGAAAAGAACAAAAATAGATCTCATGGATCTCTGTATATATGTCCCTGTCCAGCCACTTTTAGTTTGTCAGTGGCGAATTTCTATTCTCCTGCACTGTGAATTCGTGGATCTTCCTATCCAACTAGTCTCTAATCTCTTTTTTAGTTGGATTCTAGTGATATGATATCACACATCTCTTATGTAGATTCTGGTCCCGGAAACGAAACCACTTTTTGGTTGCGTGGGGCTTGACCCAGGTTTAGCGTTAGTTATCCAAACAAATCCCTACACTACTGGCCCTTTCGGCATTAGCCCACGGAGCGCGGACCGAAGTCTCACCTGAAGCAGTTTGGAGGGATGCTGGAATCAAGTTTCCACACCCTGAGATGGTCATGATGTCGGTTTATTCCTTTTGTTCCTGTGTTCACGTAGGTCCCCAAGTCCTAGGGCCCTGTCTGTCTAGCCCTTTGTTCTGCGCTTCTGTACCTCCATAAAGGGGTATGATTGACCTTCGCGTAGCCCTAACCTTCGGTTCAGGTACTTTCGCGCTGCGAGGGCAACGTATTGTGTAAATTCCCAAATTACCCTAAGTGTCTTACTTATCCTATTAAGTGATCATGGTTAGCACTGCGTAAACAAATATTCTTTCTTGCGTTCAATTAACCAACGTAATTACATACATTCGCATATTACAAAGCATTGTAAATGAAATTCATACACGATATGACAAGATGCGTTAACATGAAACAAAGACCCAGAATTTGTAGAATGCTTCTTTTTATTGATATCTTCAGATGATTACAGACTCTATCCGCCTTGCGCACACAGCTGTAGGGGTCCGCGCACTCAGCTGCAGACTTCCACCCTAGGCCTCTGCACACTCAGTTGCAGAGCCTCTACCTACGCTACGACCCAAAACTTAGACTTCTAAAGACTTCATCCTTATCGCTCAAGACTCCTTGCTTCTCTAAACTACTTAAACCTACTTAGCTTTTTTTATACAATCCCATTGTCCATCGACCATGGGTAGATATTTACAGGGAACTTTACACTTTACAAAATAAGGGTGGACAACCCTTTATGACTCATGAAACCTTCGCGCTCCATGACCACAAAATGTGGAGACTTTACAACTTCATTACAAAAATTGACCCAAAATTGTCTTTGGGGGATCCTGTTCCCAACAATTTATGATCAGTTCTCTTTGCCATTCACAATCATGGCCCTCCTTCTAGCACCAAAATGTTGAAGCCCCGGAATTCCACTGCAACAACATGGAGGATAACCACCTAGTCCGGACCTTGGAAGCAGGTCATTTTCCGTGTGGTATGGTGGTTTTCACTGGAGATAATGGGACCAGTGTCCCATCAAGAATTGATATGTTGATGATGTTGGTTTGAAATAAGGTATAATTGAGAAATGCCTCAACTAAAATGATCTAATTAAACAATCAAACACATGCTTCTATCTATTCTAACATTTATCTTAATATATACCTGGAAATAACTTAACTCATGCGATCTACAAAGATATCTTAGAGCAACAGGTAATAAAGATCATTCAATTGCTATAAGAGAAGAAATCGTTAATGATAATTATTTTGACTAAATAGTTAGGCTAAATAATTGTGGAAACTATATCACATATATCAATTGTTCATGTACTCAATAAGGAACCACAACTAAGACATTTTACAAAAGTGCAATAACATCAAACTATAGCTCAGATTTCATACATAACACAATATAAGAAATATTACTGCCAATTCATAAACAAAATTCAACCATAAAGATAGAAGTATTAGATATGAGAATTTCTCCTCATGAAGTCAGTGATATTGATTTGCTTCCTTTCAACTAAATATACTCTAGGATTACAAAAGTACAAATTCAGCAGAGTATGCTTCATTCTCGAAGAAAATCATGATCTTATTCTAATTATCTCATCAAGGCAATCACAAAATTACAGAAATGCAAGCCTTTGCAAAGTGTTTTTGATAAAATTCTGGAACCCTCTCTAAATGCATGAGAGAGGTTTAAATAATACAACATATGTATCAAAAATATATTATTACATAAAAATTTGAGGAGGTTTCAAACAAACTTCCTAAAAATAAGTAAAATAAAAACTAAAATAGAAAATAAAATGATGACAAGCTTTTCAAATTGAATGGTTCTAGTCAGCGATTTGGTCTTTGATTTCACAGATATCTATCATTGGCTGCATCTGGGGTGGATAGTCAATTCTTGATCATAATTTTCCAGTGAATACATCATCAAAGAGAGGTGGCACCATCTTTTGTGCGGAATTTGTTAGACAGCGCAGAGTCATCCAATGATTGTGTGGTTTTACCAAAAATTACCAGTAGGTTTCCCAATCAAGCTTAATAATTGTTTAATTTCCTCAACTTGCATTTTGGCAGTGTCTTTCCATTGTTTTTCTAACTGTTTGATGTCTCGGAGAACTTATGGCCTACATTATTTGATAATATTGGCACCATGAAGGTTTTGGTTCACATCTTCAATTATATTGTTTGTTGTACTAGCTACTCTTTCTCTTGCCTTTTCTGCTTGCTTCAACTATATGTCCCAATTTGTGAATAAAATATCCTTGTGGGACTCCTCAATCTTTGGCAGATCAGATTTTCTACCTTCTTCAGATTCCTGCCAAGAAATAAACTCTGAAATCCTCTTATAGATCTCTTCATATTCTAGTCTCTGATCAACCACTTGGTTGGTTAATGCATCACTTGTTTCACAATAGGGTTTGATCAATGAGATTTTTTAGTAGAATATTTCTTCTTGTTGTGACAACAGAGAGTTTAGTTCGAGTACATCTTTAATGAATTTTTTTGTTTGAGGGTGGTCTTTGAGTTTATTCATTACATTCTGCATTTGATGAATATGTGAGTCCTCTGTAATGTTTGTCTGACGTTGTAATCTCATTTGCTCAAAATCTTTTTGAAGTTGTGCCATTTGTATCTGTGCTTGCTTATTGGTGCTTTGTCTTTCTTGTTCTAGTTGTTGTTCTAACAGTTGAACTCTTTATTCTTTTTCTTTAAGAAAAAGTCAAACTTTTTGTTGCCTTATCAATTGTTACATTTGCATAGGCACCTGCAAATTGTGATAGCTTTGTAATATTTTCTAATGGATCGATGGGGGTGTCTTTCCATACTACCTCCATCGATTCATTTTCTAGAATTTTTGTTGCTGATGCATCGAGTTTCCTTTTATCCCTTTGCCTCTTCACTATAGCCTTATGTGTTGGGATGTAGAATATATCCAGTGGGGGTATCAACTCAATCTTTAAAACAATTTCTGAAGTTAGGTATGCATGGATGATTTCAATATCTTCAGTAGTTGTAACTCCTTGTATTGTTGTTTCTGGATTTATAACCTATTGAGTCTATTTAGGACTCTGAAATCATATGTTCCTTCAAGACTTGTCTCTATCTACTACACTTGGAGATTTTTATTAAATTGCTCCCATTCTTTATCCAGATCAATGACTTTGATCTTTTCTGTTCGAACCTGTATGGAGTCAGTCTCCATGTGTTCCTTGGCTAAGGCCTTTTTGGCCATTTCTTCAGCGTTTTCCTCTGTGTCCTTCTCGGGATCTTTCTCAGGGCTTTCTTCCTTATTATGAGATTGATGTTTAGAATTTTCTGAACCTTGACCTTACTTCTCTTGAGATTCCTCATCATAATTGTTCTTGGAACTTTCCTCCAAGCTTACGTTGGGTCCTGGTGAATAAATTGCCTGATTTTGACCATATTAGTGGAATTTTCGGGCGACCTTGTTAGGGTCACTGTTTGCCTGACACAGTACCCAGATTTAGAGATGTGATGTTTTGTATCTCTTTTGTCGTGTGCCCAAAATCATGTAATATGAAAGAACCACATTGCACCGAAAAGGTCGGCCAGATCGATTTCTTCATTTCTTTGAGGATTTTGGTAATACCATCCCCCACTATTTGATAGGCAATCTCTCTTGCCAATAATTATATTGCGCCTATATTCTCTAATGGCCATAGCCAAATTGCCCGACAAAATATTGCTCCAGTTCATAATTATAGCATTAACAGCGATATCAATTAATGGAACCCATTCAATAGAAAATTTAGTGTTGTTAGCCTTTCCAAATAGCCTACGCATCATTGCGGCTACAAAATTATGTGGGGCTGACAGAGGTGCGATTGGGTACATACCAGAGTTCTCTCACTTGAACTTGCTTGAGCCAGACCTCCAATTCTGCATCACGTCCACCGATTCTTGATTTTCTTTCATAAAATGCTCAATAAAGGCTTTATCATAGAGCTTCTATGGCTTTGACAAATGGTACATTCAGCGCAAATTGTCCGGAGCAAATGACCCCATGACTTCATGCTTGGAATTTCTGAATGTTCTATCTGAAATTTCCACATTATCAATAATCCATATTACCATATCCATTTATGGTAATATTTTAGGCCTTGCAACTATCTTGTGCAGGAAAACATGCTACTTCAAAATAGGAAGCATCGGATGAGTCCTCGTCATCTGTTGTTGCTTTAATTTCCAGTACCCTTGGGTTTTCTTCCTCCAGTGATATACATTACCTCCCATGATGTAATCCCACCATCCTTGTTGCAGGTGGTATCAGAGAAGATTGGAATCATGTCTGAATCCTTAGATGTAGTAGCCTCTACAGTCCCCTTCCCTTTCTTAACCATTTTTTCAAGCATTGTTTCCTTCAAAAATTTCTGAAATTTGGGTAATGGAGAAAACAGAATGAAAACGCAGAGCGACAATGAAAGCAGAAAGACAATAACACAATAAATTTTGAAAGAACGTAAAGACGAAGCTTTTATTTCAAACACGGGTAAAAAATATATCAATCTTCTCAAGCCATTAAAAGAGTAAATGCAATTAAACATTATTAACTATGCATTAAGGCCTACATGTGATTTCCTTTATGACTCATCAAAACATCACATCGCATGTTTCTAAATGATATTTCAAATTGGTGGTTGTTAAGTGTTATACCAATCTGGCGATGGTAGGAAGGATGGGAGGGTTTGGGCGCAGGGGCGCAAGTCGGAACCAGGGCCGACTGGGCCGAGGGCCTAGATCCCACCGGGCTACATAGCAAAACATGATGACGGAGGCAGCCAGTACGATGGAGGTCTGTGCGCGGTTTAGTGGGGCAGGTGGCGGAAAAGGACATGAGGTAGACAGCTGGGGGAAAGCAGGAAGTTAATGTTTCGGATCGAGGTTTTTACTGTGTAAAAAAAGCCTGGAGGAAAAGAGTAATGTGCTGGCACTTTCCCCCTAATAGCCCCAACATCGAACCTGCAGAAAGTTTCAAAACCCTGAGAGTGTTTCTCGTGACCCTTTTCAGTAACCATGGTTAACCCTAGTGAATTTGTAGACTTGGACCCAGCTCCGGAGGACATCTTATCGGTCTGGGGGAAGGATCTAACCGCCCAGAATTTAGAATGGTATTTCGGGGCATCAGAAAATCCCGGAAACAACTCTCTCTCTCCGGGAGGGTTAAGGAATAACAGGCAGTTTAAAATCCCGTTGGAAGGGAACCTGGATGGGAGCGATTCAAGCTGTCACGGCATCAAGGGTTTATAGAAGACAAGCGTGCCGGAGGATAACGAGCTGCGTGCAAGATTATTGCACCCCTTCCAAGACAGTAAAGGTAAGCCTTTCTCTACTGGCCCCTTTCTTTCAAGAGGACTCGAAGACATTGTGAATTATGGATCGTCATTAGGGTTAAGAATCGATGAGGATATTGAAAGGGCGCCGACAGTCACCAGGGCCTCCCTTGCAAAGGGCCTGGTAAGCCCTAGCAGGAACGAAGGAAGGAAGGAAGTTGGATCAGGTGGGATCCTGGAACCACGAAAGAGCCCCTCTGGACCTGGAATTGAGAAGCAGGCTGTGGATCTTGAATTAACAGGGCCAGTTAATGACCCAGGCAGCAAAACAATATCAAACTCCACTGTGCCGAGGAGCCCCTCTTTGGAAAGGTATGAGCCGGAACTGCAAGACAGGAATGAGGCAAGCGAGCCAATAAGTGAGGAGGGTTACGGGATCAGAAAGACAGGGGAGAAAAGGAAAAAATAGAGGCCGATAAAGTCGAAGGATCTAGAAGCAAATTTGGTTCTGGGAATGGACGTGCAGATAGAAGAGGCGTTGGAGGTGGCTGAATGTACCCTGGTAGGAAGGGCGAGAGGGAAAAAATACACAACCAATTTCATCAAATCCTGGGGAGAGCAAAATTGGCAGTCGGACTTAATCAAAAGCTTTAAGGTGTCGGCCTTAGCAAAAGGCTGGTTCATGGTGAGGTTTGAGAATAAGGAAGTGGCGGAATGGGTCGTAGGAAGGAATTGGGCTTTTGGAAATATCCCTGTGTTATTAAAAAAATGGAGTCCGATGTTTGATGCGATGCACGAAAAGACAAATGTTTTTCCGGTATGGGTTCGGGCCCCGGGGCTGCCCTCTTTCCTCAGGGTAGAATCGGTGTTCAAGTCCATAGGAAATATGTTGGGCACCTACCTAGAAGCGGATATGTCTTTCCTTCAAACTCAAAACAAAGTGATGGCGAGGATTTTGGTTAGTTTAAACCCTCGAGGAGGACTAGCTGAGAAAATAAACATCTAGTACAAAGAATACGTTTTTGAACAGATTTTGGACTATGAACATCTTCCTTTCAGATGCCATGTCTATGGACATTTGGCTAGGGATTTCCCGTTGGGAAGGCGCCGTAGACGATACCAGAAGACGACAGATCAGGCGGAGAAGATAGCAAATCAGAATCAGTCTTTCCAGATGTTAGAGCCATCAGAGATTCAGGTCGAAGGGGCTATGGAGGTGGATAACCCTCAGGAGGGGAAGACATCGGAGAAAGCCAATCAAGTAAATCCGGACAGAAGGGAAGAAGATGAAGTCGAGCTCGGGAATGGAGAAATGGCCCAGGAGTCCATCATAGAAACGGCAGCAATTCCTAATCCAATTCTCAGCGAGGACTTAAAGGGTATGTGTCTAGATTCAAGTAATCCATCTTTACCTTCCGAAATAAAAGATGCTTGCTTGTTCTCTGGAACACATATTAGAAAATGCATCCCTGACAATAAAATTTCTGTGGAAATTCATGATGTAAATTATGTTGAAGATTGTGTTGGAAACATCTCAACTGCCATCCCTTCCCTAGATCTGAATCGTGAAGATGATCCAAGTGAGGAGCCAAAATCCGACCCCTCTCTTCCCGTATGCCACTATAACCTCATATCTCTAGAAAAAAAACCTGAGTCCTTAGAAACGGTCGGTGGAATAGGTCTAACTCCTCCTCAGAGCCTGAAAAGGAAAACAAGGGGAAGGAAATCTAATCTTTCAAAAGCTCAGGTAAAATTGAAGTATGACGTCGCAGATGGTAAACAAATGTCAATCCCTGGGGCACTTAGAGCAGTGCAAGCCCCTGAGAATGTTATAAAATGATTTTTACATCCTGGGATTGTAGGGGTTTAGCCAGTAAACCCAAAAAACTGGCTCTTAGGGAGATGGTTATGAATTCAAATGCCGATATCCTTTTGCTCCAAGAAAATTTAGGGAAGAGTGCAGAAGTAGAAACAACGTTAAATTCCCTCCTCCCAAGCTGGCATTTTACTGCTATAGACTCTGTTGGACACTCGGGAGGCCTGGAAGTTGGTTACAGGGAAGGGTGAATGAAGATTGTAAACCAATGGAGTATGAAGCAGGCGATGGGAATTGAGATTCAATCTCCTGATTTTGGTTTCCCTTTTATAATCTTAAACATTTATGGGCCATGTCAGGGGAGGGTGCATTTCTAGAATGATCTCCTGTCGAAATCGATAGTGAAATGCAATAATTTGGTTATGGGTGGAGACTTAAACTTTTCTATTGGAAGCGCGGAGGCTTGGGGACCTTCAGCCAGGGAGGACTCCCTATCAGATTATTTCCGAAACTCTTTAATTTCCAATAATTTGATAGATGTAAACCCAATAAAATTAAAACCGACATGGAGGAATAGAAGAATAGGAGAAGCAAGAGTTGCCAAAAGATTGGATCGCTTCCTCATAAACGAAGAGCTAACCTCCAGAATTCCAATGTTTAGACAATGGGTTGAGGAGGGAGGATCTTTGGATCACTTTCCAATCTTTCTAGAGATTTCCAAGCCCCCTCGTAAGCCGGCGACACCTTTCAAGTTCAATGCATCATGGTTGCAAGAGGACTCTTTCAATACATTGTTTAAAGAAACATGGAGACACCCAGTCAAAAGTTCATCAGAGGATAGGGGGGTTTTGTTTATGGAAAATTTAAAAAGATTAAAGAAAGCTACTATTGAATGGGCAAAGGGAAGGAAGCAAAAACAAAACGAGGAATTAAACCAAATCAATGAGGAACTCCAAAGGTTGGAAAGTACTGAGTCGGATGGCTATGCTTCCCAGGAATCAAAGGAGAAGATTCTCTCTCTTGAAAAACGCAAAAACCAAATTTTTTTGGCAAGAGAGGAGGAATGGAGGTTAAAGAGCAGAGCGATATGGCTAAAAGTCGGGGATGAAAATACGAGATTTTTCCATAATTATGCAAAAGGGAGGAAAAACGCGAATACAATATGGAAACTAAAGAATGAGGAAGGTAGGGAGGCAAATACCTTTGAGTCTCTCTCAGCCCTGGGGCAAAGCCATTTCCAGAACATGTATGCTGATCAAGGTGAGATTACCATTGCAGAAGTAATCAAGACTGCTCAATGTTTCCCTCGGTATGTGGAGGAGGAAGAAGTGGAGGAATTGATGAGTGAAGTCACAAAGGAGGAAGTAGAAAGTGTCATTAAATCTATGGCAAGAGACAAAAGCCCTGGCCCGGATGGGTGGACCATAGAACTCTTCCAACACTTCTTCGACCAGATAGGAGCATAATTAACAGAAGTGGTCGAAGAGTCCAGAAGGAAGGGAGAGGTTTACTACCCGTTCAATGAAACTTTCATAGCTCTCATCCCTAAGAAGGAAGTTCCTGAATCCGTTGAAGACTTTAGACCTATTTCTCTGTGCAATAGTATCTACAAAATTATTGCTAAAGTGATTGCGATCCGAATAAAGGCGATTTTGTCAAGATGCATCTCCAATGAACAGTTTGGGTTTTTGGATGGTCGTCAGATTCATGAAGCTATAGGTGTGGCGCAGGAGACATTGCATAGTGTAAAGCAGATGAACAAGAAGGGAGTTGTAATAAAAATCGACTTATCAAAAGCCTATGATAGAATAAACTGGATATATCTCCGGATGCTTCTAACACACTTAGGCTTCAAAACGGACTTCATCAGTTGGATCATGGGGTGTATCACAAATGTCAGCTTTGCAGTTCTCATCAACGGTGCAGCCACTTCCTTTTTCAAAGGACAAAGGGGTCTGAGGCAAGGATGCCCCTTGTCACCATTTCTTTTTCTCTTGGTTGCAGAAGGATTGAGCCAACTGATTCAAAAGGCCAAAAGGGAAGGCAAGGTAAACGGCCTAGAAGTGGCGGTCAACATGTTCATATCTCATCTCCTTTTTGTTGACGATATTTTGGTGTTCTCAAGTGGAAACTCAAATGAAATAAAGGAACTAAAAAATATTTTTGACCTTTTCTTGAAAGCAACAGGAATGCAAATAAACTTCAGGAAATCTCAGCTAATCCTGGAAGGTTTGAACAGGCAAGAGAAAGCACAGATTTCTTCTGTTTTTCCATTTGATATGCGTAACATGGAAACCCCTTTCAAGTATCTAGGCTTTTGGCTGAAGCCCAATGCCTATAAGAAAAAAGACTGGAACTGGTTGATTGCTAAAATTGAAGCCAGAATTACGCATTGGAGTTATAAATGGCTGTCCAGAGCAGGGAGATTGACATTAATCAAATCTGTGCTTCTAGCCATGCCGGTTTATTGGGCAGTGTTAACATGGGTACCAAAAGGGATACTGGACAAAATAAGAAGGATATGCTGCATATTTCTTTGGGTTGGTTCAAAGGAGGATTCGGTCCTTCCATGGGTCGCCTGGGAAAAAGTGGCAAGGCCAAAAGAGTGGGGAGGATGGGGAATTAAAAATCTTTCTGACTTCAGCCTCTCTTTGGCAGCCAAATCAGGTTGGAGAATCATTAAGATGGAAAATCTCTGGACGAGAGTGGTAAAGAGAAAATACATAGATCTGGTACCTTTAGAAGATTGGATCAGGAACCCAAGTAAGAAAGAGAAAAATGTTTCGGTGGTTTGGAAAGCAACCGTGGAGGCTTTCAAGGTGATTGAACAAGGCTTGGCATGGCAGATTGGTAATGGGGGAAATCTGAAGATAGGGAAGGATCCCTGGGTTGGCTGCAATGAAAAATATGCACTTTCCCCTGGTTTAATCAGACACCTAGAATCAAAAGGCATCCTTTTCTTAAGTCAGGTGGAGAAAGTTGGATTCTCTACAATATGGGGACAAGCTTGGAAAACTGGAGAAGAATTGGAATTAAGACCCCTCTAGTGGAACGAGTGGAATGATTATATCCAAGAACTATCCAGATCAAATGTTAGGTTGAAAGACAGGCAGGATCAACTGGTATGGGCCCATGCGGATTCTGGATCTTACTCCCCAAAATATGGATATAAATTCATCATGTCAAGGAAAGGATGGGGAGCTTCGGAATGGTGGGCTAAGAATCTATGGAAACTCAAATGCCCAGCAAAAGCCAGACTCTTCTTTTGGTGCATTCTAAAGAGGAAAACTCCTACATGGGACATCCTTCAATCTAGATATATGCAAGGCCCAGGGAGGTGTTCTCTATGCAAATCTGAAGCCGAAACCATCAATCATCTGTTTTTAGTTTGTCCAGCAGTTAAAAATGTGTGGGTGGAGGTAGGAAAATTGATGAACAAAAAGATAGAATGGGTAGGAGAAAATCTCCCTGAGGTCTGGGACAAATGGTGGAAACAATATCCAGAAGGAAACATGCGGAACCTACCTCCCATCATCTGTTGGGGGGTTTGGATCGCTAGGAACCGGAGTATCTTTCAGGACAAGGAATCCCCTACATCATCAATAGCAATCCAATGTACTTCCATCTACTCAAACATCCCGGAACCTGAGGAGAACCGAACTCCAAGACAAATAAGGGATGAACAGATTAAAGAAGGCATCCCTTGGGCATATTTTGATGGGGCTTCGCAAAATAATAAGGCTGGAGCAGGAATGATCATTCATGTAAAGGCAAATCAGTCTATAAAATCTTCAGTGGGACTAGGGTTTGGATCAAATAACTATGCAGAGATGTCAGCGTTAAAATTTCTTCTTTGTTGGCTCATTCAAAGGAATATCTTCACGATTCAGATCTTTGGAGACTCTCTAAATGTCATAAACTGGGTTAATGGCCAAAGTACCTGCAAAAATTATATGTTGAAACCATTATTAGAAGAAATACAGGCTCTAAAAATATCTTTTAATAGTTTCTCTTTGTGTCCTATATACAGGGAGCGCAATGAATCAGCGGACAAACTTTCTAAGGAAGGTTTGCAGCAGAATATGGGCAGCTGGAAAGTTGTAGAGGAGGATCATGGACAGATTAGTGTATCGGATCAGCCACCACATTTCTAGCTCCAGGGATGCCGATACAGTTTTCTTTTTATCATCTTTTTGATATTCATGACATAGTTTTTTGAAATCTTGTTAATATGGGAACTAGTACAAAATATAATGCTCATTATCTTTTTGTAAGGGTTGTTTTCCTCTACTGAGGAGACCCGGTTTTAGACTTGATCATGACTCTTTTTGAAAGGTTCCTCAAGGTTTATGGCTGGAAACGTAAAAAGACTAAGGTTTTTACGCTTTCAGCAGATTCATAGACAGGTGGTTCTTCACAGGAAGGACAGTTCAGTTTTTTTTTGCAGCAGCTGTATGATATATCACATAACAGCAAAAGGAATGCTATGGCATATGCAATGTAGCTTTTTATTTCGTTAATAAAAAAGTGTTATACCAATCCTGCGATTACGATAAATCGCAACATCACAATATCGCAAATTACAATATTGGTGATATTGGGAATACACCAATTCAAAGTCGCTTGTATTTTGCGATTTGCGATGAGCGACTTACTTTTTTATTTTATGAGTGCTTTTCCTTAAACGGATAATTATTCCATAAAAATAGTTATTCATGATATGTCAGACCTGATTCAAGTTATAACAGAGTGCATTACTCTGTTGGGTCATGTCCACATTGTCATTCACAATTTTCATGGATTGCATGTTTGCGCCTTTGTGGAAGCCGCGACGCGATTGCGATAAATACTTTATTTTATAAAGAATGCTTTAAGCCTTAAGTTTTATAAAAATTCCAACGCTACCTTCGGTCCTTTACAGGGGTTTCTTTTATCACATTTCATAGATTTTGACTCACAAATAACCTTTGTTACTTTGGATCCTACAATTTTCGATAAAGCGAGAATTCCTAGTCACAAAGTGACTTGGTTTGATATCTTAAGTTTATCCAAAGTTTTGTTCCGAATGGCTTCAAAAGGAAAGCTCTTATTCGCTAATTTTTTTAAAAGAATTTGAAAGGTCCCCATTTATTAATACAATACTAACTATTTATATAATAAATGGGGGGGTTGTTGAACAGTACAATAGAGTGGTACGCCAAATTACATGCACGATAAATTGAACTCTAGTTATCACATATTAATTATGTATTTGATGTTTGAACCAATCCACACAAATTGAGAAAGAGTTCTCAACTTCTTACTAGACCATGAAAAAATACATGAACCAAGTTGAAAGATCTACCCTATGGTAGCTCATATATCTAAATTGTTAGTTTCCTAATCATAATCTATATAACCAAGAAGAGAAATTATATCCTTGCTCGAAAAAGAAATCAACCCCCATATGCACACTAGATCTTGGTCCCCAAAAAATTTGTATCAAACAAATGACCATACAATTTCTATAAAGACTCGTACAATTCATGTACAAAGGAGGGAAGAGGCCCAACATATAGACCACTAAAAATGAACTTAAAGAAACCCATTACCAAAGAAACATGCAAACCCATCCATATGTTACTACAAAAGCTTCTAAACCCTATGAGGTCATATAGATATGTACATGCTTGTACGATGTACGAAGATGTGAGAGAGAAGGTTGAATAGCTAAATCACTAGAAAAATAAACCCAACAAAAAAATTCACTAAAAATAAGCTCCTATTGAAAAACAAATTAGCTTCAAGAGAACAATAAGGCTTGGTAGAAAAAAAAATAGGAATGGTAAACACCAAACCTAAAATATGTACCAAAAACTTTAGGTTATAATTATTTTTTACCAAGAATAGGTTAAACAAACTAATTGAAAATTAGGAAAGACAAAGCCAAATTAAATGAACCAATAAGTTGATCCTAGCTTATTCATTATTCCAGAGCCAATGGTGAAGCCAGAAGAAGAAAAAAAAAAATAAAAAAAAATATATATATATATATATGCACCAAAAACTTCAAGTTATAAAATAAATAAATATACCAAAGATAGGTTAAACAAACTAATTAACAAAATTAAATTTAATGAATCAATAAGTTGATCTAGCTTATTCATTATTATGGAGCCAATGGTGAAGTCGGAATATATATATATATATATATATATATATATATATATATATATATATATATATATATATATATATATCTATATATATATCTATATATATATATATAATCAATCTTGTAGTGAAAATTCCGAGAGAGAAGCCTTAATGGTTAATATATTTATATGGCACAACTATAAATAATAGTGTTTAGCCAATTGAAGAAATTATTGTTACAATTTTTTTTTACTGAAAAAGATAGAAAATAGTAACCAACTCTAATGCCATGTTAGAATATTTAGAACATGAACAATAATAAAACACACCAAATTTACATGGTAAAACTCTAATTGGGGAAACATCCGTGGGAAGGAAATAACTTCTATACTATCTTCAAAAATATCCAATCTTACATAGAGCATCTCCACAAATATTTCACCACTTTACAAAGATGAAACTTTGATATTCTTTTGTTATGCTTTTCATAGGACTCCATAACCTCTGTTATATCTAAGTGATCGAGGAATTACATCCAAATAATACATATTGGATAATGTAATTTCACTTTTTTATATAATAAATGATTACAAGGGTAATTTACTCCATGATGAATGCGGGGTGTACCTCTTTTACATAAGGCTAAAGTTTCTTTTGACATAACCTAGACATATTATCTTCCAAAGGGGCACATTTCATCAATAATTTTACTTCAACATATATTTTTTATAAAATTATATTAAGTGATTGTAGTTTCCAATGACTAGGGAGCCATGAGGGAAATATTAGGTAAATGAGGGAGTTCATGAATGCATTGCTAAGTATTATAAAAACATATAGTTGAGGATGAGCTCAATGTTACACGGATTATTTTTAGATAACTTACATTATTTTTCTTTTATTTAATGTAATTCTTTCACTGTAACAAAATAGTCCATTAACACCAAGTTTATCTCTAAATTCAATGTATTTTTCCTGTCAATGTAGAACATTTTTTTCAACACAAAATTTGGTGTTAAATGATAATTTTTTTATTTTACATTGATTTTGGTACTGATTTTAATGACAAATTCTTCTCACATTACATTTTTCATTAATTGTTTTTCTGAATTTTATCTATGATCACACTTTTGTGCTAGGTTTAGCATCATGCAATTTAACTAGAGTAGCACTATGTATTGTGTTGATTTTTTCTCATAATGTAGCTTCTTCTATACCACCAACTTCACCATATTTTTGTTTTTTACACCAAAATGAGCTTTACTTCCAATATAAGTTCTAGCATTTCTTCTACTTTAGCATCTAGTTTTAGTTTGTCTATATCTTCTAAATATTTGTTTTTATTCATAATAAGTTTTACTTCCATAATGGCTTCCACATTAGCATTGAGATTCTTCCATTACAACTTTGCTTGTAGAAAATTTTTTCTTCCACTTTAACATTCCATGTTTCTTCTATTGCTTCCATTTAGAAATCGGCTTTATTTCCACTATAACTTCAACTCTAGCACCATGTTTTTTTTTAACTATAACCTACACTTCAACACCATATTTTCTTCCACTAAGGCTTCCACTTTAACACTCTACTTTTTCTTCAGCTATAGCTTCTAGTATTTCATCCATTTTAGCATCAAGTTTTTCTTCCAATTTTTCTTTCCCATATTCATCCAGTTCATATATGGTTTTTCACCTAATAAATTTTTATGTTTAATGCTAATGTTATTATACTCATTTTTTAATTCAAATTATTTCAAGAAATACGAAATAAATACAATATTTAACATATATCTCAACTTGAATTAACATTATAAGAAGCGTTAAGGTAGTTAAAGTGAAATTAAAGGCATTCATCCTAACTAAAAAAAATGGTGCATCAATAAAATATTCCTTATACATACAATATCTCAAGATAATGATTTTTCCATACAAAATTGCAATTAATTAAAATCAACAATGCTCAATAGATATAAGGAAAGTATGTCAATTGGGTTTAACTTAGACGGTTGGGTGGAATGATTGTTATCCTCTCCACCTAGTTTTAAATATTGTAAATGACATGTTACGTTCTTGAAAAGAGTAATATATGTGCTCTTAAGCGAGTATATTATGTGGCTTCGAAATGGTATCAACAACCTTAATCTTAACTTTAGGCAAAGAGGTAGGGTTATTTCTTTCCCTAGGTAGTCCCTAATGTCCAAACATTTTGTCAATTTGGTTTAGCTCGAACGGGTGGGAAAAATATTTTTTTAGCCTCCCCCATGAAGGTTCAAATATTATATGTGAAATATTAAGCTTTAGAATATAATAATCTATGTGGTGCTCTTAAATGAGTGTATAATGTGGCATTGGCATTATATCAACATCCTCCCTCTTGCCTTCAATATAAGAGGGAGGTTGATTTTTTCCCCACCCCATCCCTAGTGCCTAAAATTTTACTCTGGAAAAATATATAATAAACGTAATTTTGTAGCAACATCTTCATCTCCATCAAATCACACAAGTCAGTGTATATGATTTCAATATAATCACATCATGATGTCATGGACATCATCATAGAAAATTAAATAATCAATTCAAATAGATATATATATAATATCCTATAAAACAATTTTTTATAATCGTCATATTTAAAATAGACTAATAAATCAAAATGATGATTGTATAACCATTTCCTAATGCCACTCAATGAAACAAGTCAATATAATGTCCAAACCATAAAGTGAACACATAAGAGAAGTAAAATATACAACATGTCAATGATATAATGCAAATAATATATGCATCTACACTAGTATTTGGACTCTCATATTTAGTGAAACCACCACCATCATCATTATCTCAAATTGATCCAACCGTATCATTGTTTTCATTTCCATCTTCTATTCCTCGGATTGGGAAACCTAAAAATAAAACAAAGGGATGATATAAAATGTTAGTATGAAGTGCATTTCAGATAATTAGATTTATCATTGATACATATAATTCCATAGAAATAAATAGCTTTCAACATTGTGTTTATGCCTCGCTAACCCTAGCTAACCAACACATTTTCTATGATAGATTTTATAGATTTTGTGCTTATCTAGCAAGCTCAAATCAATGCTCATTTAATACACGTAAATTTCTGGACAAGGATGAGAAGACATATCATTCACAAAACAAAAATAACCAACATGATACTAGAAGCATGCAAGGAGAATGTAATGATAACAACAATGATCATTGAATTAAAATATAAACTAGTCAACATTCAACAACATTAACGCTTTTGTGGTATAGAAGGATTCATCATATGCATTAACAAGGAGGGTTGCGTAGCAGCAAGTCCCTGCCAATGCAAAAAGTTTCAAACATGCCGAGAGACTTGTACATATATAAACAACCAAAACAATCAATTTTTCAAACACGCTGAGAGGCTTGTACATGATATAGACAACCAATTCCAAAACCAGTAAAATAGGCATCCAGATACAATAACTTCAAGCTCGCCGAGAGATAAGGCCGATAAAAAACCCACGTTCCTGCGTTTAGTACAGATGAGAAGAGGAAGATACTAGTTCATTCAAGTTGATCCTCTAGAAAAGTGAAATTTGTATAATTAATGGTATAAAAGTTGTTAATTTATGGAAACTATGAGCTAAGTTGAAATAATTTTGAAATATACAATGTGTATAAAGTTGGAATTATGGCTCATATTGGAGTATATGCATATTACAAACTTTACTATTTTTTGATATTTTCCCTAATAAAAGGTAAATGGTTGGTTGGGTAATCTAGTAATACATCAATGCCATCGAGTCAATCTTCTTACTACTTGATGTTAGTTGTTCACCCTCAAAAGTCAAATCAACCACCGTGGAGTGTTTCTCATCTTCCAAAGCTGATAATTGGGCTTACTGACTATCAAACTTAGAAATTTTCCTCTTTGGAAAATCACTCACCTATTAACATCATCTTAGCATTCAAAATTATTAAATTTAATTATGTTTTGGGATATGTGCTTAGTATACTTCCATTCTTGACTACAACATGAAACACTCAACATTCTCATGGTTAAATTCTACCACTTTTCCCCTAATTTCGCATTCCCTAATTTTTTTGTTCCTCCTTCCTTGATATTTTTTTCTCTCCTTTTCCAAATTATTTTTCATGACTTAGCTCATATAAAGCCAACATGACAAGAAAGAACTATGTTTTCTCATCTCTAGAGTGTTGCATAATGTCAAAATCCATGAAGAACAACATGCCATTTTTTAAACTTAATTTTGTATGCATTGGGACTTTGAGGCTATTATTTTAGTTTTAATGAAAATTAGTAGGTCAGTGTGTGAAAAAATTATGAAGAAAACCTCGATAAATGTGTTTCCAACACTGAAAAAGGATGTTAACCTTCCTGTTACTAGAAGTTGTTTATTTCCAAAGAAAATATATTTCTCACAGTTGCACTGATTAAGGAGCTACTAGACATGAAGGGAATCAAAATCAAAATAAAAACAAATGCATTTTGACTCTGGGTGGCAATGCCACAAAAATAGGAATAAATTTTGGTGTCCAAAAGCCGAAGAAATATTTCAACCTTGTCTCAAGATTTAAACGTGTTCATCCATGATGAAGAATTCAAGTAAAGTACATAAATTATATTACATTTTAATTTATGGTAATCTCATGGCCATTTTCATTTTAAACGCATGGCCTTGTTGATCATTTCATAGGTTGTTTAATGGTTACAGGTTTGACATGCATTGATGAATGTTTACCAACTCAATTCCCACATTTCCTTTCAATTATTGTGAATATTATGTTTAAAGGGATATGGATTTTTTTGAGAGAGTGTCAAAGGAACATATTCATAAAACTACGCATTTGATATCCTTTTCATTTTACCACTTGATCTCCTACCTAAATTTCTTCTTGCAAATTTCTATGAAGAGTGTGAAGAAAAGGCCTTGCCAAAGTTGCTTCTTTGATTCAAATCACTTTTGAGGTATGAGGTTAGAAAGTGAAATAATGAGCAAAATAACATATAATAGAACTGGACTTCAAAGTTATCTTTGTGTTAAAAAAATTCTACTCTAATAATGTAAATTGCCTTATTGAATAGAATACATTGTTAGCTTATGCTCTTATATTTTGCAAATTGTGGATGTTTATGGACAATTATATCTATTCATAGCCTTTTCTTAAGCTTGTGGGGCTAGAGGTTGTGATCTATAGTTTATTATCCTGCTTATAGTGCAAATTCTTACTTGCCTTATGCATTGTTAACTACTTGATGTAAAGTAGATATTCCCCCAATAAGTTATTATCCATCCTCAAATATTATAAATTTTCCATAACAAACCTATGGTAGTTGTTGGACTATTATTCTTACTCTTTATACATATCTCTCTATTTTACATCAATTCTAACATGAATCTAGTATCCAATCTCAATTATTTATAGGTTATCCTTAGTTTTGAGAGTTTTCCTCAAGTTTAGTGTTGATTGTAGTTCATGGACTATTCTCCTTATTCTCTATAGCTCTACTTTTATTTTATATCAATTGGTTCCTAAAAGTGATTTAAGCTAGCAAAACATAGATAGGATTATATAGGCTAGTATATTTCTAAATAGTTTCATCTTGCATTTGCATACTCAGTTACATTTTATATTGAAGAATAATAATTAGTATGTTTTGAATTGGGCACTTTTTACTTTGGGACATTTTCGCACATCCATCGAAATATAAATATAATGAAGGATGTATTAATTTTAAATGTAACAAATAGGAGCTAAGAAAACTTGAAATTTTGAAATGAAATTTTAAAAAGCTTCCTTAGAGAAAGTCTCTATCATCAAATGATATAGTTCTTCTTGAAACAAAAAACTCTACCGAACATATAGATACACAATTTTATCCATTAGAAACAAAAAATTGATGTGCAAGGGATCAATCTAACTAAGATATTTGACTTAATATCATTTTTTAATACAAAGAGTCACTTTTCCTTGTTATCTCCTATTTTTTCACTTCCACTGTTACCTTTTACAAAAAACACACCCTTTTATTAATTTAGAAAATGATATTTCTACCCTCTAATCCAAAGAGGGCATTATTCTCCTCAATGGCTTTGGTGCTAAAATTGGTAAGGTTTAATTCAATATTATAGCCCATAAAGCCAATATTAATCCTTTACAAAAAACACACCCTTTTATTAATTTAGAAAATGATATTTCTACCCTCTAATCCAAAGAGGGCATTATTCTCCTCAATGGCTTTGGTGCTAAAATTGGTAAGGTTTAATTCAATATTATAGCCCATAAAGCCAATATTAATCCTTTACAAAAAACACACCCTTTTATTAATTTAGAAAATGATATTTCTACCCTCTAATCCAAAGAGGGCATTATTCTCCTCAATGGCTTTGGTGCTAAAATTGGTAAGGTTTAATTCAATATTATAGCCCATAAAGCCAATCTTAATCCTTGATGGATAAAAGATTATGCTAATCTAACCCATAAATTCAATCGATATAAAGTTATTGGTAAATTTTCACATGGCACTAAAATCTAATCACTACCTCCAATGCTAGGACATGTGCAAGGGATCACTCTAACTAAGATATTTGACTTAATATCATTTTTTAATACAAAGTATCACTTTTCCTTGTTACCTCCTATTTTTTCACTTTCATTGTTACCTTTTACAAAAAAACACACCCTTTTATTAATTTAGAAAATGATATTTCTACCCTCTAATCCAAAGAGGGCATTATTCTCCTCAATGGCTTTGGTGCTAAAATTGGTAAGGTTTAATTCAATATTATAGCCCATAAAGCCAATCTTAATCCTTTATGGATAAAATATTATGCTAATCTAACCCATAAATTCAACCGATACAAAGTTATTGGTAAATTTTCATATGGCACTAAAATCTAAGCACTACCTCCAATGCTAGGACATGTGCAAGGGATCACTCTAACTAAGATATTTAACTTAATATCATTTTTTAATACAAAGTATCACTTTTCCTTGTTATCTCCTATTTTTTCACTTTCACTGTTACCTTTTACAAAAAACACACCCTTTTATTAATTTAGAAAATGATATTTCTACCCTCTAATCCAAAGAGGGCATTATTCTCCTCAATGGCTTTGGTGCTAAAATTGGTAAGGTTTAATTCAATATTATAGCCCATAAAGCCAATCTTAATCCTTTATGGATAAAAGATTATGCTAATCTAACCCATAAATTCAATCGATATAAAGTTATTGGAAAATTTTCATATAGCACTAAAATCTAAGCACCACCTCCAATGCTAGGACATGCACTCATGAGGATAACATTGATTTCCATATCCTCTATTCTTTTGTTGAAAAAAAAGTTAATTTTGAGAAATTGAAGATAATTAATGGATCTTTAACCAACATCTCATTATGTTAAATTTAAAAATAAATATGATCATTAATAAAAACTGATATGCAAAATATTGAAAGTTGAAACTAAAACTAAAAAAAAAATTATATACTTACGAAAAATGATATACTGAAAATTTATTTAAATTTTTCATTTAAAAAATAAATGTATTTGAGAATTTATTCCAAAAAAATATAAATCAAAGAAAGAACTCATCTTCCAAACCCTAAAATTGTACGAAGATATACTATAAATCCCTATAACTATTACATATTAAATATAAAACTAAAAGAAGTCATCAGATACTTTTTGTAAAAATAAGTGTGAAATTTTTTAAACTAAATATTATACTTAATTTGATAACAATAATACAAAATACTAGAATATTTATTTTAATAAATTTTGGATTTCTCTAAAATTAATGTAAAAAATTTTGGATAAAAAATCATTCATAAGAAATTTAAAAAATCCAATAACAATTATATAAAAGACTAGAAAACTTACTTCAATAAACTTGGTGTTTCCCATTCAAATTAATCAAACAACCTGATTAATAAAACTAAAAGAAAACAACCTCGGAAAATATCAATTTAAAAAAATCATTTAATAAAAATAAAAAGTTCTTTAAAATCCATACTATATGCATATGACACGTACGTTATTAAAATTTAAAAAACAAAAAACAACAAACAACGTACCTTTGAAATATATACCCCAATGCAATTTAAATACAAACCACTTTGACCATGGAAGCCTACTATCTTCCCTTCTGCCATGGGTAATGAGAAATATGTGCCATCTTCAACTCCGAAAGGACCATATGTCTTCTTCACGTTGCTCTCAAAAGTGCTCTCAAAAGTGAGTGACCTCAGACAAGTGTCGAAACGTCCACTTATTGATGTGATTCTCTCCTTGGGATAATCCAATTCCATCTTACACATAAGAAGAAAAAATAAAAAATCAGTAATCATTGAATAATGGTAAAGTTTAATCCAATTACAAAATACATATCAAAATATCAAAAGTATATCATAATTTATAAATAAATAAATGTTATTTTTTTCATATTAATTTTCATATATTTTTAATTTAATTTAAATTTCATTTATTTACCTAATGCATTTCTTTTCATATAATTAAAAATAAATAAAAACCACCACCACTTTCATATAATTAAATATATTCTAATTTTCTGAATATAACCAATTATATTTATAGATAATAATTTAATAAATATAATTTTTTTTATATTTTTAAATATTTATAATTTGTCTCAATGATTCATTTTAAAAGATTTTGTTTTGATTTTAAATTTTTTAATAATTAAAAGTAATTATTTAAAACTTAACCATTTTAAAAATTTGTGTAACTCAAATCAAAAATAATTTCAAAAATATTTTAAGAACTTTAATATATAAAAAATTGTGTAACTCCAATAAAAAATAATTTCAAAAATATTTCAAGAACTTTAATATATTTAATTTGAAGTTAAGCTTTTGTGATCTATAATAAATGAACCTTAAAAATTATATAAGAGAAATATTTTAGTCAAAAATTTATCTTTTGTGATTTCTACCAAAAAAATTCTACTTAAAACCTTTAAATTTCTTATAAAACACAAATTTTCAAATCACAAACATATTAAAACAAACCAAAAAAATTAAATATAAACTTTAAATTCATTTCATACTCTTAAATACATATAATACCTCCGCATTATTATTTCCTCCTCTTCCTCCATGCTTCGACCAAACAATAGCCCCATTGCTTTCATATCCAATATTGATGGAATTTATCACACTTCCGTAAACTAATTTTATTTGGCGAATGCCGGCATACACCCCATCATCCCAGAAATCTCCACTTTCGCCTCCCCATGGGCCAACTGATATAGCCTTCGGAATCTGAAAAACCAAATTTCAAATAATTAACTTCCTCATTTCCTAAAATAAACGAATAATATCATAATTATAATAAAATTTAATATTATTTTTTTTATTTAGATTTTATATAGAAAATAGCAAATCGTAAATATGATCAATATTTTTTGTAAAACATTTTTTTACTAATAATTAAACTTTTAATAAACATTAAAAAAATATTTTTAACGATATTTATTCTTTTTATAAAATTTATTAGTAAATTTTGATGTTTTTATAATTTGAATATAAAATTAATTTATTAATAATTAAATTTAAAATAAATTTTAAAAATAATAAATATTTTCATATTTAAAATAATTTTATTTGATAAAAATATTAATATTTATAATAATATGATTTGATAAAAATATATTTTTTATTAAATAAAATTTAAAATAACTATTGTGCCTAACTTTTTTCGTGAATAAAATTAAAGCAATTACACTTTAATTAATTTAATTATTTTATTGAGATATATAATTAAAGCAATCAGAATCTCGGTCGAATACCATTATATATTGTGTATCATTATATATAAAATTACTTTTTAATTATTTTTTAAAATAAATATAAATATAACTAAAAATAATAATTAAATTTAAAATATATTTAAATATTAATTTAAATAATAAAAAAATTAACCATAAATAAATAAATGAACAAAATATAATATAATATATATAAACTTGACATGAGTATACAAATAAAAACTTGATATGAGAGGATATTCTCATGCCGATCTTGATTTAATAATTGTAATAAAATATTAAAATAATTAAAAGGAAAAAAAATATATAGATGATGATGGCTGATGTTAGTTTCTCCTCAGTTTGAATTGTTCCAGAAATTCAAACAGCAATGAATCTCACCGAATTAATTCAAAACAGGATTTAACTTAAGTTGCAATTATATTCCTGTGGGTTTGGTAAACTATAAAAGCAGTTGTCTATAACGCGACTTTTTGAAAGCTTTTCTGGCGAGTTTTTCTGGTCGAAATCCGACAGGAATTTATTGGAATCGCAAGTTTGATAGCTAGTTTCTGCACAATGAAAACGTCCCAGGGGTTTTTCAGGGTGCTGAATCCAAATATGCAGTTAAAAAACCATTTTAACTGCAACAAATCAAGATTTAACCTCAATTTCTTCCGCCGGATTCCGTCACCGGAATCTCCAAAAAATCGCATTATAGACAACTCCAACCATAAAATACATCATTTACAGCGTGCCATGAAACCCAATGGAGTGGAGTTTAAATTAGTGTCATCCTTCCAAAATTAGTAGATAGATGCTTTCGATTGAGAATTACCTTAACGTTTACTTCAAAAGGAGGCGGAGTCGGAGGCGCAGAGAGTTTGATTGAAATTGAATCGGTACATTCAATCTGAAATGCATGGGAATTTTTAAAGAAAAGGCATCTTTCGTGGGAACTATTGGGTAGAACTCAGACCATTCAAACGAACAGGTGCAGAGATGGGAATGGCATAAAATCCCATCCAAGCCGAAAGAATGGCGACAGAAAGTTATTCTTATTCCACAAATCTTTGCACGAATATCGTCGCATCTTTCAGGGTTGGGATGGTGTGTTATCACATCCCAACAGACACAATCATAGCTTGGATGGTATAGAATCTCATCTCAACAGACACAATGGCGGTATCAAAGTTAAATTCTTATTCCATAAATCTTCTTTGTGGGCTGCCATAGTTTACCCACGCAACCACCGTGACGAAAGGCACAGGACGTAAGATTGCGGGCGTCACAAAAGAAGCCCAACACAATGTTTAGATGTAAAAAAACTATGCACTGTAGAATTTGAAATATTCTGGGGAATTTTTGGTTTACAAAAATGTTGTAAATATGTAAAGTTTTATTTTGATTTTTCTGGACTCATGACAATGTGTTTACAACCGCACTAACAGTTTGGGCAAACCTTCAAGCACCCATATTTGCATTCACAGTTAACGGCAAAGCTGCACACAACCCTTCTTCCTCCGTAACATCTACAAATGGTGGAAACCAGCGAGCCACACCCTCCTTGCGTGACTGAAGCCACGGCCTATCATCGTCCTCTGTTATGAGGGTATGTATACCCTCCTTGCGTGACTGAAGCCACGGCCTATCATCGTCCTCTGTTATGAGGGTATGTATTGAAGAGAGTCTGTGGGAGGACTCATGTTGGTCAGCGTATCCCACTGCAGCAGAGGGACATAATCTGTGGGAAGCTGTGCAACCCTTGTACACGAACGTTCGTCGACATTCAGAAATAAATTAGACCATATTCTTATTAAAAAAAAACAGGGTCGGAATGCGGTGGTACAGGGAAATATTTTCGTAAAGACCACGTTCTGGTCATGACTCTGCAATAGAGAATTAAGCTAGTTCTTTTAAAGGAAAGTACGCAACCAGAGGAGAGTCCAAGACCCTGAATGTGAGGACTCAGGCCTAAACCCTGTCGCTCCACCTAACAGAATTAAACTCAGAGGGATTACTCGTTTAAATTCTTTAAAGAAAAACATGGTTCGACCCGTTTACGGGTGGACGAGTTTCCAAACCCCAACTGTAATCAAACCCAACAAATATCAACGGAGATAATTCCGGCTAAAAGCACATCAAGAAATAGCGAATAAGTATACTGTCCGGTAACCGAGACGATTTACCAAACCAAACCCTCTGCAGAATAGCGTAACCAGAAGGACATAGAGAAAATAATAGTCGATAAGCCAGCAACGTATGGCAGCGTCGCATAAGTTTAGAAAACGTTCTCTGTGGAACATAACCCATGAAGAGTAACTCAAGATAATACAAAAGCGACCATTTTATTACACGTTAACAAGTTTAAGAGTGTATGTCTTTCCGTGCCAAAATTAAAACACAGAATGGACTTACAGAAGGTAGCTATTACAATTACAGAGTTGGCCAGCGTGGCTCAAAATATCAAAGGTGAAATCCCCTTAAATTTAACAAGCGTCTTAAAAACAAAATAAAAGACATGATTCAGAAATAAATGAGACTATATTCTTATTAGAAAAACAGAGTCAGAATGTGGTGGAACAGGGAAATATTTTCCTAAAGACCAGGTTCTGGTCATGACTCTACAACAGAGAATTAAGCTAGTTCTTAAAAAGGAAAATACGCAACCAGAGGCGAGTACAAGACCCTGAGTGTGAGTGGCCGAAACCCTGTCGCTACACGTTACAGAATTAAACTCAGTGGGATTCCTTGTTTAAATTCTTTAAAGAAATACATGGTTCGACCCCGTTTCCGGGTGGACGAGCTTCCAAACCCCAACTGTAACCAAACCCCAACTGTGATCAAACCCAACAAATATCAACGCAAATAATTCCCGCTAAAAGCACATCGAGAAATAGCGAATAAGTATACACTCTAAATAGGGTTTTTTTGAGTGTCCGGGACTTAATGGCATCCTCAGTTTTCTGATTTGGGCACTGGATGATGAATTTTTTCACAATCAAGTCCTTTAGTGCTAGAGACAACCAAAGTTTTGAAGCAAGAAGGTGGCATCTTTTATGGAGAGGGCATAGTCAGAGGTTTTCTAACCTTCTAGTTCCATCTGAAATAGTTGTTACTTCAACACAAACAACTATTTTCAGTGTTTTCTCAATGTGCACATGAGAGAAGCTCTTTTCAACACTTCATTGTGGATTTGTTGTATGTTTATTTGTTTGGATTTAAGGTGGAGTATAAGGACCTGTTGTGAGAGTGTCATTTTTCTGTTGACATCATGACTTGCTGTAGGGAATCATATTTTTGAGTGACAATTATTTGTAGAAAAATGTTTCTTGGTAGGAGAAATAAGCCACTCTTGTGTCAACAATTTGTGATGTACTCATTTGTTGCTGAAATCAATATAGCAAGCCTAGTCATTGGGGCACGACCCAGAGACGTAGCCCAAGAGTGGTGAACTATGTTATCAAATGTTGGTTTCTTCTATTCATGTTTATCATCTTGAGTTGCATGTGAATTTGTTTCTCTTTTAAGTTCATGTGAAAACTTAACTTTCCATCTTGAAGAGGTTATGAAACTTATTTTACTTTTAAAGACCCATTTTATTAACTTCAAAAGTGTTAGAGGGCGATCGGTTTTTATCAAGGAGTGTTGTTATCCCATTTTTATATCAGTTGGTATCAGAGCGGGTTCTGACTGGATTGAAACTATGGGCAAGAAACTGAAGCGTGAAAGACCAGAAGATTTGGAGGTGATTAATCTATCTCTTCAAATGGAGAATGTCGAGGTAAGGAGATTGCTTGAAATTGCAGAGGAGGATAAAAGGAAAATGTGCCTACATTTGCAGCATGTATTGGATGAACAAACCGGTAGAGTTGCATCCTGATAGCAGCAAATAATCCCTCCAAGATGAAGCCAATTTGTGGGCATGGTTCGTACACAGGATATCGACCCTATGTTGAAAATAATGCTTGGAATTTTTGCAAGCATCTGAAATATTCTCCCTGTGTCAATTGGTAAAATTTGGTTGGCTAGAGTCATGATCCACTTCGTCATCAACATCTGAAAGAGAAAAGATGGGTGATAGGCCAAAGGAGGTAATTAGTGTTTCTAGTTCTACTCCTTCAGCTAATGTTGATAACACACAATTTGAATCCTTTGAAAAGCATACCAAGGGTATTGGTATGAAGCTTTTAAATTAGATGGGTTATGATTGAAGAGGCCTCGGAGTCAATGGACAAGGTATCATTAATCCTATCAGGGTGAAGGAATGACCATGATATGAAGGATTGGGTTATGACCATGGAGAAATTGGAAGGTGCTCTAAAATTGTTGAGGCAAAGAAATCATCAAGTGATTATATGTAACACCATGATGGTAGTGATAATGGAAAATTGTCTCCAAAGAGAGATGTATGTTCCAAGGGCCATGCAAAGTCCAATTCTTCTCATCAAATTCATAGCCCAAAAGATAGGTATAAGAGTCATGGGGATTTCATAAATGTTAGTATAATTTACATAATACTAAGCCAAAATGGTGTTAAATATAGGAGGATAATGGCCACTCAATGCAAGAAAGTCATTAAAATGTGAAGAATAATCCCAAATATCATTTTGTTTACCATACTCAGGCTTCGAGACAATATAATGAGCCACCTATCCAAGGAGGAAGAGAAAACAAAAGAGGAGGATATGGTGGTCGAAGCAGAGGACACAATGGTCAAGGTCATGGTAGAGGTTGAGAGTGAGGAAGATTTATTATTTTAGATGCTACCAAGAGGGCCCCGCGACACCTAGATGCCCACTGAAACACGACCAACTTATGTTCTTATAATATGTGTGGTTTGGGTGAGCACTCATTGGAGGATTTCCCTAAAATTCTGAAAAATATATTAAATAAAAGGGTCGTCAATTTGTTACAATCCTTCTCAAAGAAAGATATTATAAATCCAAAAAACGTCCATGTCTTTACTAGGTCTAGCACGGGTCAAGAAAATACTTCTTGGAATCGTTGAATCCTCTGGAACTATTAAAGGAAGAATAATCATTTGGTCGCCTTGTTGAACTTGTAAATATATTAAAAGATTGCAATGAAGAAAGAAATCAACGCAAAAACATGTGCCATCTTCATAAAGTGGATTTTCAGACGATGACAACCCTCGGGCTAATTTGCAAATAAATGGATATATGATGAAACAAGTCATGGTCAAATTTGGATCTCAAGTAAATATACTTTCAAGAGAAACATGGATTAATTTTGGGAAACCATCACTTCACAAGACTACTAACGATCTTAAATTAGTTTACCAAAGGTTCAATGAGCAAATTGGAACACTATGACAACTTAAGCCATCAATTATGGGAATCTTGACCTTTGTTGACTTCGAATCCATTGACTTAGTCGACGGAATTTTGCCTTATCCAAATTTAGTCCGGAGACCATGGGGTCAAAGGATGAAAGCCACCTTATCTTTAGAAAAAGACATAATTAAACTAAAAGGTAATAATAATAACATAATTATTTGCCTTAACCCTCGCGAAGGAAATCCTTCGGTTGAACCATGGGAAAAAAAATCAGAGACAAGAAGGCTATATCAAGTCCTCCAGGAAGATAAAGGAAATTTGGAGCCTAATGTATTCAGAGAGATATTCATAGACTCCCCACTTTCTATTGGACAAAATTCTGACACCAAGATCTATGAATGTAAAAATCGACAATTATGAATCTAAAGTGAAAGAACGTTAGACAATTGAAGAAATACCAATGAAGAATGTTTGGTCATGTTTCGCCATAAAATCTATGCCCATAATCTAAGAAAGGAAAAGCAAAGGAGTGTCATCATTGTTACAGTTTGATTTAAATGAAGACTCCAATAATATACTTAGATTCAAGGAATGGGCATCTCTTATGAATCATGTTGAGCAAGTGACCAAATATATTGGAGATCAAGGGAGAATGCAAAGCTTGGTTCATACTTTCATTGGTCAAGCAGCTCTTTGGTGGGATACTCATTCGACCCAAATCCAAACGTGGACAATAACAACAACATATTTTATTGAAAGTTTTGGAGGGCATAAGTTATCAATATAAGAAAATATCCCAATATTCCAGCCCGTACAAGATCTCGTTCTTCATATACAAAACTGTGAGTCATAATGGTGAAGAATTAGATATAGGGATGAAAGGGTATTGCCTCATATGTTTCCTAACACTTTGGATAATTTTCCTAATAAAAGGTACAAACTAGAGGAAGCTCGTGATCAATCATTACAAGGGAAAGAACTAAAGATAATTTTATTAAGGACTTTGAATTCTAGACAAAAGAGTAGGAATTGGTCAAGGAAACTCAATATATTAAATAATTTTTGAAGGAAAAATCCCTCAATAAGTGGAAATAAGAAGTAGAAATTCACATCTCATCAAATCCTATATGAAATCATGTATCATTCTTATCAAATGAGAAAATTTCTAGTCATTTGTAGATGGAAGATACTCATACTACTGGTCAAATTTTTTGTTGGAAGAAGGAACATTCCGAAAATCTCAGAAAAATTAAATCAATGTTTAAAGTGGAAAAGAAAGAAAATGAAAACCTTGATCAATTAGACTTTCCACCCACATATCGAGAGGTAAAAGTCAGACATGTCAGAGACTCGACAAGTCAACAGCCCCTGAATAGATGGATGTAGAGATTAAAACAAAGGAAGTTGATATATCAAATGACGACCAACCTAAGCTAGCCCAAATAGGTGACTACTAGTCAGACAAACAAACAACAAAATTTATCAACTTACTAAAAGAGTACCAAGAATTGTTTTCCCATAAGGAAATGGGGGAAACGAAAATTGACCTCATTTCAGGAGCAAAACCTATAAATAAAATACCATACAAACTTGAACATAAATATAAACCCATCGTACAAAAAGAGATAGAAGGGATGCTAGTTGTTGGCATCATCTACCCTATCAATAAGTCAGAATAGGAAATTCGCATGGTTGTGGGACAAAAAGGGCACAACCCTACAAGATTGGGAATATGTGTTGATTTTCATGGACTAAACAAGCTCACAATAACCAATCCATTCCCTACTCCATTCACATATAAAATAATAAATGAAGTAGTGAGCCATGAGTGTTATTCCTTTACAGATGGATTCTCAAGGTACAATCAAGTGCCTATTGTGGAGGAATACTAGGAGAAAATCACATTTGTTACTGAATTTGGGCCTTTTGCATGCATAGTAATTCCCTTTGGATTAAAGAATGCACCTGCAGTGTTTTCCAGGATTTTATTCAAATCCTTTCAATGATACATCTATAATACAATGGAATTATACTTTGATGATTAGACAATCTATTCATTATTAAAATATCATATTCAATGGCTACGCTTAATGCTTGAAAGATGCAAACATATTTAGTTATCTTTAAACATCAAAAATGTATTTTTTTCTACACCAATTGGAATATTGCTAGCTTATGTAGTATCCAACGATGGAATAAAGGTAGACATGGCAAAAATGAAAGTAATTTTCGATTAATAAAAAACAGATCAAAATATTTTTTGGGCACACACGATACTACAAGATTTTGATAAGGCATTACTCTGACTTTACTTTTCCAATGGATGAGTTACTGAAAAAGTATGTTCCATATGTATGGCCGACATAATGCAAGGAATCGTTCCAACTATTAAAGAAGAAGTTGGTTGAGGCATCTAACTTAAAATTCCCCGACCGTCCTAAAAAAATTCATGCTCATGTTGATGCTTCTAATTTGTTAGTCGAGGTCATTTTAGCACAACCATACAATGAGTCTATACATCATCCCAATGCTTATTCTAGCCAGAAGATAAATAAAGCTGAAAAAAATTACTCGAAAACAGAAAGAGAATCACTCGCCATTATCCTTGCACTACATAAATTTTTTCATTAACTCCTTACTAACCCATTCATATTCTTTACATATCAACAAGCTATGAGATATATTATTAATAAGTTAGTCCATCAATCAAGGATCTCTCGATGGTTATTATTATTTCAAAAAATTCAGTTTGAATACATCGTTTGACCTAGTAAGAAGAATGTCTGTCTGATCATTTGTCCTAGTTGGAGATAGGGGAAGAGTCGATAGACCTAGAGGATGACTTACCAAATTCTCACCTATTTGAAGTAGAAGCAATTCCTTTAGAGTTTGCATAAATTGCACGATTTCTACACACAAGAAAGGCACCTGATGGATTGACAAATAAAAAGAAGAAGATTGTAGCTATTAAAGTGGCATCATTTTTATTAATAAATGGTCAATTACACAAGCTAGGAGAAAACGATATTCTCAAATGGTGCACATTGGAACATGGAAGGAAAGCTACTATTAGTGAATCCCATAAAGGAGTTGCAGGAGAACATTATCAAGGTGACATGACCACAAGGAAGATTTTGCAAGCAAGATTATGATGCACGACTCTATTTCAGGATTGTCGAGTGCAAGTCCAAAAATGTGATGTATGTCAAAGATCAACTTGATCATTAGCAAAGAGTCATGTCGCTTCACTCAATTATCCCAACACTACCTTTTGGGATTTGGGAAATCAATTTTATCGGACCATTTCACAAAAGAGCTAGACAAACGAGAGAAAAATATATTATAACAACAATGGGATGTCTGCATTAATAAAATTTGAGGTCAAAAATGGGCCTCAAAACAAAAATGTACAATAAAAACCAATTTATAAGAACCAATAGAACTTAATATGATGATGTCAACCATGGGGAATAATTCAACCATTTTTTGGAGTAAAAAGGTATAAAAAATAAAAAATAAAACTATTTTTTCAACTCGTATTTTCAAATTAACTCCCTATGATTTTACTCAAATTCCGAGCGAAAGAAATCTTTGTGCAGTCACATTTTTTCGTGCATTTCACATTTCAAAAGTATGCAACATGGGTACTCCTTGCTCTCGCTCAAGAGTTGAGTAAAATCGTAGGAAGATAAGTTGAAAATACGAGTTGAAAAATAGTTTTTTCTTTTTCCCTCCAAAATTTGATGAGGTAATATAATTTATTTTATATTTTCCACTATTATTTTATAATATTCCTTAGGAGGCCCATTTTAGACCTCAAAATTTCTCTAATGATGAAGTGGGTAAAAGTAGATCCAGTCAAATCATGTACGAAAGAAGTAATAGCTAAATTCATTTATGAGAATAGAGTAACACTATTTGGCTATCCCCTAATAACAATCAATGATAGGGGAACTTATTTTATCAATGTTACAATCCAAACTTTGATGCAAATTTTCATGATTGGTCACATAAAAACCATTGCTCAACACCCACAGGCAAATGGCATTGTAGAATCATTTAATAAAACATTGCATAGAGGACTAACCAAGATATGGAACCTCGACATAGATGATTGCGATGATAAATTCCCAGTTGTCTTGTGGGAATATCGCACAACATATAAGCAATCGACTAGGTTTACATCATTCAAAATTGTTTATGGGAAAGAGGCAGATGTACCACTCCACTATACATCAAATGTTGCAAGTGTGTAAACTATCCTAAAATATAATAAAAAAGCAGATAGGTATGAACTCGTTAAATACAACGCTTAGAAGAAGATAGACCCCATGCAACTCACTAGCAACAAGTTATCAAGGGTCAACAAAAAGCATGGCATGATAGAAATTTGCAAACCAAGAACTTAAAATTCAGACTTAGCGTTGTTTTATGATAGTTGGGTGAAGGAAGAACCTAAAAAGTTAGAAACTGCATGGTTTGGACCCTTTGTTATTGAAGAGATGTGTTCTTCAAGGGTTGTACAGATAAAGAAATTACAAGGGCACTTATTTAAATCACTTTTCGATGGTTTCCAACTCAAAAAATATATCTCTTGATAAGTATTAGCATGTGGCTCGTGAAAACCTCTATGAGGCACTAGTCACATGGGCTAGTCTAAAAAGCACATTATGGTAGGCTAAGCTAACATTTTAAATGTATATTAGTATATTTCTATTTAATATTGTCATTTAATGGATTAAGTTAGTAAGTTAGTAGAAGTACTATTACAAAATATTGGGAAAAAAATAATTGTACCATCAAAACAAAAGGCTGTTAAGGAAATAAATCATTAGAATAGAGAAACAAGCCTACGAAAAATGGAGCAAGGATCATATTTGATAAATTATCTAAACAACAAGGCACAACAGAGGAACTGACATCATCATGAAAGAAGAGAAGAATGTTGAAGGGAATTCAGAGAACATCATTACAGAGAAATTGACTTGACTATACCGAATAAAGCTCAAATCAGAAGCACGGGGGATTCACTTAGTGAACCTTTGACATATCACGTGCATTCGTGGCATATTAAACAATACCCTCAATTTGACAACATATTGGAAAATCCATCTAAAAATCACATTATTTAACCCCCTACCAATATGAACGCAATATAGCTTCCCAATTTAAAAAACTCCTATTTCACTAGACATTGTAAGTATCCATTTTTCCATTAGCATTTTTTATACCCCTTTATATTTTTTCATTAACTTTAAGCTCCATTTTTTATATTTGCCAATATAAAAACCCTTTACCCCCTATATATCTGCCAATATATTATATCATTCTTTCCTCAATATATATCCCCCAATATGAACCCACATGGTATGATATTGCTCTCCCAGTGAAGCCCCCGTGATCAGAAGTTGGACCAACCAACTGACCAATGTCGCATTTATAACTCTAAGATGTCGCGTTAAAGTTTAAATCTGAATCAACCATCAAATCTAAAAAAATAAGTGAACCATTTGCATCACAAGAGTTGACGGATATGAAAAATATGAGTATTATTGTGACGAGACAACTTCAAATGCATCCTGAGGTCAAAATCAATGCAGCATTTAATTTTAAAACTATAAACATGAAGATACATGCAACATTGCTTATTAGTTTTCTTGAATTTTCACTAGACAAAGTGGTCGAACTTTCAAAATTTCCAAAGTTTCCAAGTCTGGTTATTTTTTATCCCAAACTACTTGAGTGTTTAAGAACAGAAGAATTCCAAGAATATTTCAAAATGGATAAGAAGAGAGTGTGTTTTTAGGAACCAAATTTCATTGTAAAACCAAGGACAAAAGCTAAATTTGACCAAGGAACTTCAATATATTTCTAGGTCCAAATCAACAAAATTAGACAAGAAAAAATCAACAATACTTCTTGGGAAATCATGTTGAAACATTCATGAAGTGGGCCAAAATTAATAATGAATGGATCAAGTAGAACCAAATATTACGCACAACAAGCATCTGGGACATTCTCAACACACCATTAGCTGCATATTTACGTTGGTTGAAGGAAGAAGTCCCTAAGTATATTGTTAGTTGGTACCGTAATGACCTTCTATGGTTAGAAAAACCACTAATTACTTTGTAAAATTCTATTTATAACCTCAACACACCATTAGCTGCATATTTACGTTGGTTGAAGGAAGAAGTTGCTAAGTATATTGTTAGTTGGTACCGTAATGACCTTCTATGGTTAAAAAAACCACTAATGACTTTGTAAAATTCTATTTATAACCTCACCAGTCTACCACATCGTGGAGACAAAATCCCAAAGACAGTGGACATGACTATGTGGATTTGAAAGTTTACTAGTGGGATGACAACAAATAACTCCAAAGGTTTAATCATCAGACAATTTTGGGCCTTGCAAATCAAATGGGCGTGCATCATCATCTCCCTATGCCTTAATCTAACATGAAGATCTTCTGACAAAAAACTGAACAAGCTTGAAGCAATTGGGAAAATGGTGTAGACTTGGAGAGTATACAATTGGTCACAACATGTAGCTGACATGGTTAAATCCAACTTCCAAGAATGTCAAAATTCAAGTAAGACTATTCAGTTCCCATCATTGTTATTTTGGCTAGCAAAAGGACAAGTTTTCCTCGTTGGAGAAACGAAATTCACCAGAAATTCGATCAATTTTGTTTCCATTAATGAATTATTTTAAGATATTTTCACATGGTTCGTTGGAGAAACCACAGTCGGTTGGACCCCGTGAAATATTTAGAAATTGGTTATTAAACCTAAAGTTAATCTCCAATAGATGGCAGGTTCCCTAACATGTTTAATGTTTGTTGCCCATGATGTCTCTTATTCAATCATGCCTAGATGAAACCAAGGTTTGGTATGTTGACTCCAATGATGTCAACCCCTAGGAACTTCCATATCATTTGAGACTCGACCATATATTTGATGAACTAATTTGGCAAACTAATATCGTGTTTCTGGTTCCATCAATAGTTAGAGATCCATAGACAGATGTACTCATACCATTGGCAGATGCAGAGAATGAAATGGAATGGGAGGCAGAGTTGTATATAGAGCCTTTTAAATTTGACTTATCAGTGCCCCTAGCAGAATCCCCACAAAATCTTATAGGTAGAGAAGAACATAATTCAACTCAGGTCAAAACGCCAACAGTTGGAATAAATTGGCGAGAAGTTTTCACATGTATCAAGTTTGAATACCCCTAGATTCAAGAAAGATTGGATGTTATTGTAAAACAAGTCCTAGAGCACACTCAAACAAAAGGAAAATAAGTGAAGAAGCCAATGAGGTCACAACGGTTTCTTGGGTCATCCATTGGACCCGACATTTTGTGATCCTTAGACTAAACCACATATATCTTTATTGAGACAGTTAGACGCAATTTAATGGACAAGAAATAGGCTCAAATACAACAGCAATTGACTTAGTCGACCACACCAGGCAAAATTTTACCCCGACGACAAACTCAAGGTCAAATGGGTAGAGCAGGTAAACAAAAGGTGCAAGTTCCAAAATTCAACCGTCATCTCTCCACGCCTATTATTGAGGAAGCACATGGAAGGAAAGGGCAGACTATTCAGGATGACACACATCCTATCCAAGTCGACACATAGTGTACTCAAGTTGACACACAAAAAATTCATGTCGACACAAAAACAAATCCATCGTCCGACATACAATTTCGCCATAAGTCAAAACATAATCCACTCAACAAGACGACGCACAAGAAGTATCAACAGAGCATACCAATTCGAACAATGCAACTAGAGGTATGTCAGTGAATATTGATCCAAAAATGCAATATACACTAAGTACTCTGATCACTGAGTGAAATACTCTAGAGCATCAACCAACTGCACCATGAACTTTTACTCTGTCGTCCCAAAAACCCCTAGTAAAAGATATCGCAGGTAGAGTATATGAACTCAAGGATGTGTCAAATCAATAATTATTTTCTTGTCTACAAGATATTGTTCAAGATGCTAAAAATAGGTAGAATAAGAGGTCGATATACAATAATAATCTTAAACATAGAAAGAAACAACAAAGGGAGGTTTGGTTGGAATGCAAGAACCGAGTAGCAGAAAAACTACACATTGATATTTCAAATGGAACTGATGATCCAATTGTTGTAGTGAAATAGCTTGCATAACAATTGGTTGATCGTGATGAACAAATGAATTCAAAGATAGTTGAACTCTAAAAACAAGTAACAACACATGGCAATCAAGAAATGTTGACCATCATTTAGAATGCATCTAGAGAATTCGCTCAAGCAAAGAAGGAATTGGATCAAACATTGGATAAGGGCACCACACTAAAATAATCCTTAACAATTGGCTAACAAACTCTTTCTTCCCCTTGAATGTGAAGCCTAATAGTTGTTTCATATAGATTTCTTCTTCATTATCTCCATGTATGATTATTATCCTTGTATACATCTTCTCTAATTCAAGAAGAAAAGTAGCAACAATAGACTAAATGAATCTAATAGAAGTTAATTTAGTAGAATAAGAAAAAATTTCACCAAAATTAATTCCATCTACCTAGGAATATCTCTTTTCTACTAAGAAATATTTGTACATATTCATTTTACATTCTCCATTCCACTTCTTATTAAATAACCATTTACTAATAATGGATTTAATTCTAGCCAACAAATGAACTAGATCCAAATATTCATTATTATCCTAGGTATTCACTCCTTTTTCCATGGCCTTATTTTAGTGTTTATCGTCCTTTAAATCCACTGCCTCCCTAACAGTTTTGGGATAACCATCGATAATATATAAGGAAAACTAAAGCAAAATTAGATGGAGTATACCCTTTTTTCTTCTTTGTTGAGCTCACCTCCTCAATACTAGAGTATGAGTTTCCTCTTCTTCTAATTCATTTCCTATCATTTATTTAGATTCTTCATCCTTAAACTCAACTTCTATTTTGTCTAGTTCTTTTTCCTTTGGTAGGACTTCCTATTTGGGAATGTCTTTAACCTCTCTAAAGAAAACATTTTGACTATTAACATCATTATAACTAATAGAAATACACCTTTCAACTTTATTATCTGGCTTACTCCTATTTTTGTTTAGCACATGTATATAAGCATCACAACCAAAAACACAAAGATATTTTGAAGAAATATTTTTTATCCAGCCATGCCTTGTGCAAAATATTGTCAAACAATGTTGATGAGGGTGATTGATTTATGTGACAACATGTAGTATCCAATACCTCAACCTAATTGTTCTAAATACGAACCACTAAGAATGCTTCTTTCTAAGTTACATCAATGTCCTATTCATCCTTTCTATAACCTCAATTTGTTGATATATGTATGGCGCGGTATTCTTCCTTTCTATTCCACACTTCCTATAGAAATCCTTTAAATCATTCTCACAAAACTCTCCACCATTATCTATCATCAACACACTTATTTTTTTTCCATCCAATTCTCTACAAAATCCTAAATTCCTCGAATTTACTAAAGGCCTTATATTTATTTCAAAAATATAAACCCATGTATTCCTTGAAAAATCATCTATAAACGAAACATAGTACACAAATATACCTAATGATGGAACAAGAATAGGTACAAACACATCACTATGTACTAACTCGAAGATTCCCTTTTGTCTTATAGCACCATATGAGAATCTCACCTGATTATCTTTGTCATACATAAAATGTTAACAAAAATCAACCTCTAGTGTGCAATTAGTCATATCTACAACCATACCTTTACCATGTAATCCTTGAAGGCCCTTATCTCCAATATGCCCTATTATTTGGTTCCATATAATTTTCTTCTCTCTAGAGACAATAAAGGTTTTGTATTCTTCATTTCCACCCTCGGGGAGAACAAAATTATTACACCCATTAGTGAAATTACTACCTATAAGCTTATACAAAGTTCCATTATGAACTCCCTTTTTAAAAACGTAATTTCTCCTAGAACCACTTTGTAGATTTTCCTTTCAAACATAGTACATACACCTACCTTCATTCATCATGTTTATAGATATCAAGTTTCTATCCAACTTTGGAATGTGAAAAAACCCCATTGAGTGTTCCAGCCCTTCCATCCTTGAGCAACAACTTGGATTTTTATCTTCATATGATTTTATATATTGATTCATCTCCATGTAAAAATGTCACCTCCATCAAACTATTCATATCCATAAAACTACTCCCTATGAGGATTCATTTCAAAAGAAGCACCCTAATCAATTAGCCATACATCATGATTTGAATTTGTGGTTGAAGAAGCCAAGTACACATCCCCTCCTTCCTCTAAAGAGGAATTCCTTTATATAGAGGTAACACCACAAAATCCCTTTCCTTTACCAACACTTTTATATCTCTAATCCTTCTTATAATTCCCAATTTTTATACATTCCTTCCATTTCCATAAGAAATTTATCAGAGATTTAGATCTACCTATTGATTTATATCTCTCATTATTTGTGGAGCCACATTATCTTCATGATTTATAAGTCTTATTTTTAGATGTGTTTGGACCCTTGTTTCTAATGAGGGGTTTGGGGGCGGGGGGGCGGCGCTTTCCCCCTACTATTATCGTCGTTGGGTCCAAGGGGTGGTGACAAATATTTGGAGCCTTCTTATAGGTGTTCGATAGAAGTGCCCCTCCAGAGAATTTTTTGGAAAATTCTACTTATAAAATTCTATTGACTATTCATTATTAGGTCATAGATTTGATGGTAGATTTTATGTTCAGGCCTTTTTTGCTAGAAGGAAACACTATTTTTATGAAGGGACCATATTGCAATTGTGTATTATTGAGATAGCATTTTAATTGAGAGAGAGGATATTGTGAGAGAGAGGAGAAGGTTGGAGTAGATGTGCTACGGGTTGTAATCCCTTCAATTTGCTAGATAGAATAGAAGGAATGAACACATATTTCTCAGCAGATGTATCCCAAATTTGGTGAACAATGTATATTAGTGTCTCCTTTGTATTATTTCATTATATGTTTTATTTTTGCATTCGTTTTATTTTTTCTCTTTGTGATTTCAATTCGAACGACTAGTATCATAGCCAAGGGGTTATTTCACTCATAAAACTCATAGGAAATGAAGGTTCCTAGTTCGAGTAGGAGCAATAGCGACAAAGATTTTAGGGTTGATAATTTTAGCGGCCAAAACTACGAGCTATGGAAATATTATTTTTATCAAAAAAAACTTCTTGTACAAATGGGAAGAATAGAAAAAAAGCCAGTGACTATGGAAATGAATAATGGGATATTCTTGATAGAAAGGGACTCAAAACAATCCAACTATAGTGAGCAACATCAGTGGCTTTAAACATTTTGAAAGAAAGGAAAACATTGGTTCAAATGTATGAAAAACCCTCACCTTCCAACAAGGTATTTATTACGAAGCATTTAATTAATTTAAATATATTAGAAGGTGGGTCCATTACTAATCACTTCAATGAATTTAACATGGTCACCAATCAGTTAAGTTCTATAGGAGTAAATTTTGGTGATGAGCTTAGGACTCTTTTTACTGTGTGCTCATCACTAAAAAAATATAATGGCTTGGCCATCGCTACGAGTAATTTTGTATTTTGTTCAAACACTTTAAAGTTTCATGATGTTGTTGGTGCTATCCCTAGAGATGAAATGTCACAAAAAATCATAAGTGAGATGTGAAGAAATGTTTTGACTATAGAGAACAGGGGAATACAAAGGGAGACAAGAAAGATCCCAAGGAATCATGGAAAGCCTAAGAAGGGAAAATCCAAATATAGAGGAAGAATAAAATGTTGGCATTATGGGAAGAAATGACACAAGAAGGAATATTGTTGGTCTCTAAAATAAAAAATAAGATGGACAACAAGAGAATAATAAGGCCATCGCTACGAGTAATTTTATATTTTGTTCAAACACTTTAAAGTTTCATGATGTTGTTGGTGCTATCCATAGAGATGAAATGTCACAAAAAATTATAAGTGAGATGTGAAGAAATGTTTTGACTATAAAGAACAAGGGAATACAAAGGGAGAGAAGAAAGATCCCAAGGAATCATGTAAAGCCTAAGAAGGGAAAATCCAAATATAGAGGGAGAATAGAATGTTGGCATTATGCGAAGAAATGACACAAGAAGGAATATTGTTGGTCTCTAAAATAAAAAAGATGGACAACAAGAGAATAATAAGGAAGAAAATGTAGCAGGTTATGTGTTACAATATAATTTAATCCTTTCAATAGATAACATTATCGCTTCTTGGGTGATAAAATCAAGGGCTTCATTTCATGACACACCCCTTATCTTATAAAGGAATGAAGCCCTACTTCCCTATGAAACTTGTGAATCATAGGTGGGATTCTATTGCCAATACTCCTTCCATTTATTAGGGGAAGGTTGGAGCACTGGAGGGGGAATTGGGTCAATACGAATAACCAAAATGTGTCCTAATTCATATATTATTTCCCAAGTTCATAAGTATAGGAATGAGTTCCCAAGTCACGGGCATATGATCCTTGATGACAACTTTCCACTAGAGAGATACATATTTAAAGCATGGAAATAGTGAAAAATACATTCATTTTCATTGTTATTCCTTTCCTTTATAGTCTAGGTATGGTGTGCCTTATCTTATAAAGGAATGAGGTCCTATTTCCCTATGAAACTTGTCAATCATAGGTGGGATTCTATTGCCAATACTCCTTCCATTTATTAGGGGAAGGTTGGAGGGGGGGAATTGGGTCAATACGAATAACCAAAATGTGAGGCTTGGAGGGAACCTAAAGAGTCCATTATTCTAATTATAGTTCCTAAAGCCACAGCTCTAAGACATCTTAGTTGGTCTATGTTAGATCCCTAGATGTGAAGTTGGACAAATTGAGGGACTTTGACGTAGAGAAGTGGTTACAATTCCTTGAGTTATGTAGTTTGATTGAATGAGAGTGTAGTTGGAATTGTTATTAGAGTTTTATACCATATCCTAGGCATTGCTTGTACTGACTATGAGACTCAGTTGGATTAGATAGCCATTTCCATTATGGAATCATAGTCCCAACTCTCATGTGACCTACTATTGATAGGGCTAGAGTAACAAGGTTTATAGATAGATGGAATGTCGAAGGTCTATAGCTAATTAGTGTCATTTGCACAAGATAAGTGTTAGAAATATGGTTCCATGTGCTTAATGTTGTGTTACATCTTCTCTCTGTGTGTGGTTTATATGTGCTTATGCATGTTGATATTGTTGCTCTTGTTATTTTATGTGTTTAATATAATGATAGTATACATCATATTGCATTATAGGGAATCATTATGGTATTACGAGTACCCTAGTGAAGTCATCAGATACTTTTTGTAAAAATAAGTGTGAAATTTTTTAAACTAAATATTATACTTAATTTGATAACAATAATACAAAATACTAGAATACTTATTTTAATAAATTTTGGATTTCTCTAAAATTAATGTAAAAAGTTTTGGATAAAAAAATCATTCATAAGAAATTTAAAAAATCCAATAACAATTATATAAAAGACTAGAAAACTTACTTTAATGAACTTGGTGTTTCCCATTAAAATTAATCCAACAACCTGATTAATAAAACTAAAAGAAAACAACCTAATAAACACCAATTAATAAAACTGAAAGAAAACAACCTCATCCTCGAAAAAAATCGGTTTAAAAAAATCAATTAATAAAAATAAAAAATTCTTTGAAATCCATACTATATACATATGACACGTACGTTATTAAAATTAAAAAAGAAAAAAGAAAGAAAGAAAAAGAAGTCCGTACCTTTGAAACATATACCCCAATGCAATCTAAATACAAACCACTTCGACCATGGAAGCCTACTAGCTTCCCTTCTGCCATGGGTAATGAGAAATATGTGCCATTTTCAACTCCGTAAGGACCATATATCTTGTTCAGGTTGGTCTCAAAAGTGAGTGACCTCAGATAAACGTCGTGACGTCCACTTATTGATGTGATTCTCTCCTTGGGATAATCCAATTCAATCTTACACATAAAAAGAAAAAATCAAAAATCAGTAATCATTGAATAATGGTACAAGTTTAATACAATTACAAAATACATATCAAAAGTATATGATAATTTATAAATAAATAAATGCTATTTTTTTCATATTAATTTCCATATATTTTTAGTTTAATTTAAATTTGATTTATTTACCTAATGCATTTCTTTTCATATAATTAAAAAAAAAAAAAACCACCATTTTCATATAATTAAATATATTCTAATTTTCTGAATATAACCAATTATATTTATAGAAAATAATTTAGTAAATATAAATTTTTTTATATTTTTAAATATTTATAATTTGTCTCAATGATTCGTTTTAAAAGATTTTGTTTTGATTTTAATTTTTTTAATAATTAAAAGTAGTTATTTAAAACTTAACCATCTTAAAAAATTGTGTAACTCAAATAAAAAATAATTTCAAAAATATTTTAAGGACTTTAATATATCTAATTTACTGTGAAGCTTTTGTGATCTATAATAAATTAACCGTAAAAATTATATAAGAGAAATATTTTGGCCAAAAATTTATCTTTTGTGATTTCTATCAAAAAATTCTACTTAAAAGCTCTAAATTTCTTATAAAACACAAAAATTTTCAAATCACAAACATATTAAAACAAACCAAAAAAATTAAATATAAACTTTAAATGCATTTCATACTTTTAAATACATATAAACTTTAAAATTCTAACTAGATAAATACCTTCTCGATATTATCTCCTCCGCTTCCTCCATGCTTCAACCAAACAAAAGTCCAATTCCTTTCATATTCAATGTTGATGGAATGTATCACACTTCCGTGAACTAGTATCTCATTTCCATGAACTAATATTATTTGGCGAATGCCGGCATACACCCCATCATCCCATGAATCTCCACCTTTGCCTCCCCATGGGCCAACTGATATAGCCTCCTCCGAAATCTGAAAAACCAAATTTCAAATAATTAACTTCCTCATTTCCTAAAATAAACGAATAATATCATAATTATAATAAAATTTAATATTATGTTTTTAATATGATCCATATTTTTTGTAAAACAATTTTTTATTAATAATTAAACCTTTAATAAACATTAAAAAAATATTTTTTAACGAAATTTATTCTTTTTATAAAATTTATTAGTAAATTTTGATGTTTTTATAATTTGAATATAAAATTAATTTATTAATGATTAAATTTAAAATAAATTTTAATAATAATAAATATTTTCATATTTAAAATAATTTTATTTAATAAAAATATTAATATTTATAATAATATGATTTGATAAAAATATATTTTTTTGTTAAATAAAATATAAAATAACTATTGTGCCTAACTTTTTTCGTGAATAAAAATTAAAGCAATTACAATTTAATTATTTTATTGAGATATATAACTAAAGCAATCACAATCTCGGTCGAATACCATTATATATTGTGTGTATCAATATAAATAATGAAAGTATGCAACCAGAGGCTGAGTCCAAGACCCTGAATGTGAGGATTCAGGCCTAAATCCTGTCGCTCGACCCAACAGAATTAAACTCAGAGGGATTACTCGTTTAAATTCTTTAAATAAAAATATGGTTTGACCCCGTTTGCGGGTAGACGAGCTTCCAAACCCCAACTGTAACCAAACCCCAACTGTAATCAAACCCAACAAATATCAACGGAGATAATTCCAGCTAAAAGCACATCAAGAAATAGCGAATAAGTATACTGTCCGGTAACCGAGACGATTTACCAAACCAAACTCTCTGCAGAATCGCATAACCAGAAGGACATAAAGAAAATAATAGTCGATAAGCCAGCGACGTATAGCATCGCATAAGTTTAGAAAATGTTCTCTGTGGAACATAACCCAGGAAGAGTAAGTCATGATAATACAAAATCGACCATTTTATTACACATTAACAAGCTTAAGAGCGTAAATGTCTTTCAGTGCCAAATTAAAACAGAGAATCGACTTACAGAAGGTAGCTATTACAATTACAGGCCAGTGTGGCTCAACATATCAGAGGTGAAATCCACTCAAATTTAACAAGCTTCATAATTAAAAAAAAAAAAAAAAACCAAAAGACATGATTCAGACCTCCGGACCGAAGCCAGAGGGTCAGTACCTCTTCGTAAGCATACACTTCAACATTTTCCAAAATATGAACATTTGCCCGAGAGTACGGCTAGACTACGCAGGAAGGGTGAACCATCTACTTCCGCTAAGAAAACAAGAAAAAACTGCAGCATGTTGTAAGACAAACCAGGGCGGAAAACCTCATACCCGGTGGAAACCCTCGGAGTCATCTCTGTTACTGGAAGGCACCGCTGCCATCTGGTAGCAAAATCGAAAACGAGAGCAAGGAGTACCTACGAGCAAACCACCACAAATAGATTAAGTATTCGAAGATTTCCTTAGAAAAGTGCTTAGTCTGCTGTGAAGAAAGGTTAAAACCATAGTTACCAAATTCGCCGGTATCGAGGAAAAAGATACGGAAATTCGCTAATTCGGTTCGATTGCCGAACAATTCGCCTAAATTCGATCCGATTCGTACGTGTTAATTTAGCAGGTTAATTTACTGGAATAGCTAGATGGGAGCGCCTCTCCTTCCTTTCTTCTTGCCAGGAGGTAAGCCGAACTAGTGCTGACCTGTATCTAAGTTCTCTCTCTTCCCTCACTAAGAAATGTTCTTGAAAAACAGATATAAGAAACGTTCTTGATGAACTGAAATAGAGAAAGGAGGGTATATATATATATAGAAAGAATGATAACTAGATATCAAAAATATAGAAAGTAAAAGTGAAATTAGAAAAATTATGGTTTTTTAGTCAAGGGAACTTAGATATCAACAATATAGAAAGTAAAAGCGATCAAAAATATAGAAAGTAAAAGTGAAATTAGAAAAATTATGGTTTTTTAGTCAAGGGAACTTAGCAACGAGGAAAAGAAAAAATGACATATATAAAAAGAAAGATAACCGGATGCCAAAAATATAGAAAGTAAAAATAAAATTAGAAAAGTTATGTTTTTTCGGTCTTTCCAACTTAGTTACAAGGGAAAGAAAGAATCTCTGAAAGTGTTTGATTCTTTTATTGGTGATAGTTTTTTATTTATAGAAAGATTATATATTATATTGATAAATTATAGATAAATTTGTTTTATAAACGTGTATCTATTACATAGATAAATTTCTAAGTTAAAAAAGATATTATATTTGAGATCCGAAAAAGAAAAGTTTTGGGGGGGAATTTTTTTAGATGACTTTTACTTATAAGATTGTTATATTATTAAAAATATTAGTTGATAAAACTTATTTAAAATTTAAAATAAATAAAGAACAAAATTAACGAACATACTATTCTTTAAGATATCTATTTTCGAATTTTTTTCGAATGGAATATTTTTAATTTTTATGGTATCGTACCGAATTTGGTAACTATGGTTAAAACATGGTTGCAGGAAAGAAAAACGAAAACAGGAAAACTAACCAACTGCTAACTTACCCGGAATGCCAACTCTGGCACTTCGATAGCCTTTCAAAAACCTCAACAGAGCTCTGGTTCGAAGCTGGAATGAGACCACAGTAGGAAGCAACAGACCAAGCAGAAGTCACGAGCACTGACGGAAGAATGAAACCTCGATACGACGCCAAGGGTATTGAAAGTTGAAGGAACCAACCCTGGCCGTTGGATCGCTCAACAGGCCTCAATACCGTCGATACAAGAGGAATCCCGAGGCAGTAGATGGGGCTGGTCAGGTCTGCCCATGCAACGTACAAAATCTTTATCTACTCCCTATTTTGTGCATAGAAAAGCAATGAGGAATCTAATGTGAAATTGTTTTAAATAAAAATAATAATAAAAATATTATAATAAGTAGCAGACTCCAGAGGCACATAACCGTGATGTGCAGAAATTACAAGCTTGCGTCAATCGTCAACGGGTTTGATCGTTAAACTTTATAAATTCAGAATTAAGCTAGTATACCGGGAGATTTAGTCCACATCGTACTAAAATATACGAGACAGATTGTACAGTGATATACAGAGATTATAAGCGTGCAATTCCTAGCCACCAATATTTTTGGGGCTGTAGTTCCATTAATGTATTTATTCCATCCGTTGGATTTTGCATTTGTTAAAATCAAACTATTAACCTATACAACCTCATGTATTAGTGAAACTGTAATTCCAAAAATATTAATAACCATCCGGATACATTTACTGGATTATGAACTATTGGATTGAAAAATGCTTCCTGTCACCCACAAAGAAAGAATATCAATGTTTTTATCCTGACATTTCCACAGAGTAGTCTAACGCCATTTTGACAGGACAGGGATAACTTCGTGGAAATGAGTTATTGAGTCGTCACCATCTATTTCTTTACTAAAGTTTCTGGTGATGTGACGTCCACGTGCTTTTCACGAAAGAAATAATTAAAGCAGCTTGGAATTTACGGTTTCATATTTCTTTACTAAAGTTTGTGATGTGATGTGATGTCGACGTGGTTTTCACGAAAGAAAAAATTAAAGCAGCATGGAATTTACGGTGTGAAATCACGGCATGGCCGTATCCCCACAGTCATCCATGTCAATGGATTTCATCGTTCAATCCTTTTATAAATTCAGAATTAAGATATTCTCCTGTCTGTTATGCAGAGATTGTATGTGATCCATTCGGAATTTTTGCATAATATTAAAAAATATGAGCCCTATCATGAGTCTCTAGGTATTCCTGTAACTTCCATAATACGCAGTGTTTTGCAAAGACAAAACCATAGTGGTCGGCTGATTTAGATCAATACCAATAGCAGGTGTTCACAAAACATATGAATGATGTATATAGGTGTTTGTATACCAGCGTTACACATGCAATAATTTGGTCACAAACTCCATAGTAAATGCGATCAAAGGCGCTGATACCGGAAGGACTAGAAAGAGGAGAAGCAACACAAATACAAGGAGGCTCAATCAAAGCCAAAGCAACGATGGCAAAGACGGGTCTAGTGTTAATCAACATGTTCTGCAACCATAACAGAAATTTACAAACATCACAGAAATTTACAAACGTCTGAAGCATAAGTAATGGACCACTCCTACCACTTCATCCAGTGCTGTGGAGGCAAATAATTTGTTTCTTACAGTGTCAACTCCTGAATCCGTTTTCTCAGCATCCACTCTACTTCGACCACGTGCAATGGAAGTGTTTTTGAAAAAAAACATTAAGCTATAATCTGGATTTCATACCCACAGACGGTTAGACATAGAAGTAATGCTTAATTAGATATTTATTTATGAAAAGTTGAAAGTTCCAGATGATCTGATCAAAGTACCTGAGCCAAATTGGTTGTCACTAGATCTCGCGGCTTTAACAGCAGTGCTTTTCAAGATGATCCTGTACTGAATTTGGGAATTAGCTTGTGACATCTCCCGATCTTCCGAAGTTTGTTTGCAAAGGCAATAACCCGCATAGACCTTCTGCTCCGTGGACAACCCTGCTAACTTTGGCCATGGCAGTGGCAGTACTGACATCCATTGCTTTTATGAAGAACCAATCTTCCCTGATCTCTCTAACAAGGAACTCAGCGGAGTAATTTCAACTCAAATTTAATTGTTATCCGACCTCAGGGCTCTGAATAGCACCAATCTTTTTTCCGGCCAGTGCAGCCAGCGATTTTCAATCTCAGCGAACTTCAATCGTTGGACATCAGTGGGAACGAATTCCTCGAACATTTTCCCATGGGTGTCTCACGGCTCGATCTGATGTGGAAAGGAAACAAATAACCAGTAGCTGCAAGAAAATATTGGTTGAGTGGTAAATATAATTTCAAATTTCTGATGTTACGGCAACAAATAACTAGCAGCTGCAAAAAAAACATTGGTTGAGTGGTAAATATAATTTCAAATTTCAAGCGGTAAATATAAATTCAAATTCGTCTGTCATCCGTATTTAGAGGTTCTGCCTGCTCCGAACCATAGGAAAACATGGAGTAACAAACATGGAGTAACATGCATGCTTAACTCGTAGCATCTCAGATGTCTCTCCTAATGCATAGCATGGTTTTATGTATGAGGAATGGTCAGGGTGGCATCTAGCACTGTCAGATACTATCTTAAAAACATTAAATACCAAAAATAGCATAAGATTTATTAATTGTCGTCTGCCCATCCCACGTACAAGGTGGCAGTTGGGGCTGGTCAGGTCTGCCCACGCCACGTACAGTGGAAGGTGCAAGCAATTAATGTAACATCAGAGTTATCCAGAATCAGATGCAACTGACTGAACAACTAAAGGACAATGAAATTCAAATGCAACTGCCTAAACAACTAAAGGACAATGAAATACACAAGCCTCAATGCGCATATGATTACCATATAATCCAACGGTTTAGGTTGAATTGCTTCAAACAGTGGAGTCATGTCATATATGCGCAGCCATACAACTTCATAACCCAGTGGAGTCAAGTCATAATAACACAGCTATATAAACTATTAAATGCATTGAGTTAATGAATTTGTAATGGTAAATATTCGTAGTTCCATGACCATATAATATGTTCTATTTATGTTTATATGCAATGACTAATTATTATGATAAAGTAGGCACTTTGGCATATCCAATAAAGGTGAATGGAGTTGATTTGTTCCTAAATTGACTATATTAACTAACCATGTATCTAATGTATTGGATATGTTTCAAACTTTAACAAAAATAAAATCTATTAATACATGAAATGTATAAGTAGAAATGTAAGAAATGCTAATTGATTATTTATTGGTAAATAGATAAAATGTTATAAAAATGGTAAAAATGTACTGATTGGTAGATTAGTGTATTTATGAAGCTCATAAGTACATGTATTATATTATTTTTAGTGTAGCATTTACTAATCAATCTATAAAAAAAAAGAGTTGCTCATAGAGGTTAATGGAGTTTGATAGTATTGTATTTACATTAGGGCCAAGAATTGTATTCACTTTTTTCGCGAGACTTATTAATAAGTCAAGAATGTTGGTAATATGATAAATATTTTGAAAATCAGAATGAATATGGAAGTTCATAAGTCTAAGAAAAGTTTCATTTCATCTTCACCCGTCTTAGTATGGCACAAGCATAGACTCTTTCTTCCTATGTTGTTTTGAGAAAGTGATTTTCTTCTTCAACCCTCTTTATATGGCACAAATGACACTCTTTCTTCCCATGGTGTTTTGTCAGTTGGGAAACAAATGGTTTCACTACGAAGCTCATTAGAATTAACTCTTATATTAGAAATGTTTGTTTTCTTCCAAACATAAGCCAAAACACATAATTTTTTTATTGTTTTCAATATTTAACTTATGAGCTCCTTATAATAACTTAATTTCATTTTTCCCTCCATAAAATAAAGTATTAAGTGAAATAATAATAATAAATAATCATAAAACATAATATTCATTGAATTAAAATATATTAATAATAAATAATATATGGATTCAATTCATATTGTTATATTGTAATCTCATTTTTATTAATAAAATTATAAACATATCACATTAAAAGAAACAAAAAATAAATAAAAATTCATATTGATAACCATATATTTATATAAAAGGTATAATTAATAAATATTAAAAATTTAATTAATTTAACTAATAAATATACAATTTAAAATCAAAATATTTATAAATATAAAATAATGATGTAGGAGCATAAGTTTCATAGTTGGACTTATAGAAAGTCAATTTCAATTTACAAACGGGACTTGGATTCCCAAATTAGTATTTATGGAGCGATAAAGAGATAAGGGGAAAAGGGAAACTAAGATATTATACGGAGTTCATCAACTCTAATCTTGAAAACTATAATTATTTATCTATCTTTACTAGTGTTAAGAAGAAAGTGAACATTTCTAAGATAAGAAATAATTCTCTTGAACTTCATAATGAAACTGGCCATTAGCTTATTCCCAAAACAACATGGGAAGATTCAGTTTGTCAAAATAGATGTCAAGCTACCAACCTTCTTGACTCATTAAGCTAGAAAAACTATGGTGATCTGGAAATGCTTCTCTAACTAATTTTCAAAAATAGAAATAATATGTTAAAGAATTTTGATTATTCTTTTTTCCTTCTTAAGGACTCATGATTTCTAAGGCTAAGGAAGCATGTATTGCAGTAAGATTTCATTATAGCATGGTCTTTGCCTTTTCTTGATCTTTTTTTCTCTTTCAACACTTGTCAAAGAACCATTATTTTGTTTTCATTATGGCATGGTCCTTGCCTTTTCTTGATCTTTGTTTTTTGTCTTTCAACAGGTGACAAAGAAGCATTAAATTAGTGTTATATGACATAAGACTCGTGATTTGTAAGGCTAAGCAAGCATGTATTGCAGTAAGATTTCATTATAGCATGGTCTTTGCCTTTTCTTGATCTTTTTTTTCTCTTTCAACACTTGTCAAAGAAGCATTAATTTGTTTTCATTATAGCATGGTCCTTTGCCTTTTCTTGATCTTTTTTTTTCTCTTTCAACACTTGTCAAAGAAGCATTAATTTGTTTTCATTATAGCATGGTCCTTTCCTTTTCTTGATCTCTTTTTTTGTCTTTCAACAGTTGTCAAAGAAGCATTAATTAGTGTGATATGCTAGAAGCATTAATTAGTGTTATATGACATATGACTCATGATTTGTAAGGCTAAGAAGCATGTATTGCATATAGCATGGTCCTTGCTTTTTGTTGATCTTTTTTTTTGTCTTTCAACAATTGTCAAAGAAGTGTTAATTAGTGTTATATGCTATCTATTGCCTTACTTAGCTAATTAGTATTATATGCTATCTATTGTCTTACATAGTGTTATATGTTATCTCTTGCCTTACGACATTTCCTTTGCAACATCTGGTGCAAATGCTAGTAATTCCTTTTATAATTAATAATAATAATTTAAATAAAGTTGTTTTTAGTTAATTTTTGTGATTTTTTTAATCTTGAAAATGTGAAAAGTATCATAAACTAAATGTTTAGATGTTTATCGTGGATAGATTACCTATCCACATTTATCAACCATTTAAATACTTAATTTTAAAATAGTAAATACAGTTATTTCATAAATATTATTGATAAGTGAGTTACAACATATTTCTTAAGACTTGAATGTACACAACTCGGAAATAAATTCCCTACCAAACTACTCATGTTAAAATCCTTTAACAAAATAAAATATAATCAAAATGAAAAATTAACTTTTTTATATATTCATAAAAATAAATTATTCTATATAAAAAAATATATTTAAGTACACATTCTATTCTATTAATTTTCTATTTCATTTTGTATGAAAATAAAATTAATTTTCTCGATTGGATAGAGATATTGTTATCTAGAGTAATTGTTGTTGTGAATTTGAGGACGGTCTTTGATGACTACATTTTGACAGTGGTTTGTTTTATGTGATCTAGACCCATATTTCATACAAAACATTGGGGTCTCTGTTTTTCTGTTTTTACAGGCTTTTTCTGTGATAGAGGTTGAGACTTTGTACCTCTATTTTTCTTGGATTCTTCTCCTACTGGACATCTATTTGCAGTGTGTCTAGTTTTACCACAAAGCCAACATGTTAGTTTGTTCCATTGTTCTTGCGTAGCACTGTGCAAGTGAATATCTGACGGCTTGTAGTAGTGGGTCTTAGGGACATACCTGTAATATCTGTTTCTTTGTTGCTTCTTAGGCCGAGAAGATTGGCCTCTTTTATTGTAATGAAATTTGGTTGTCTTTCTTTCCTTTTTGGCTCTTCTCTTGATATTTCTTCATCTGACCAGTGGATCATCAATAGATAGTCCATATTTACTACAAACAGACTCACTGTCTGGAAGCTTAGACAGTTTTTCAAGAGATTTGTTAACTTTTGGGCTAGTACATAAGCCAACCAAAGCTTTTGTTATATTAGAATAAATCTGTCCCCATGTGTAAGATTCAAATGGCATTTGAAAAACTTCTTGCAGGTGAATGTAATTAACAAACCTTGAAGGTAAGGCTACTAGATATACCTGCTTCCAGAGAAGATTCTTTGAATCTTTTACCTCATATATGTGTTGCATCCAATCTCAATGGAAATCTTCAAACTGGGACATCTTATTGCATTTTAAGTTCATTAAGATGACTTCATGTTTATCAACCATCTCTGCTTCTGAGCCACACCAATGCTCTACGATCATGGAGGTCAATGCTCCAATCATGTTATTCTGAACAGTCCCATTAGTATTTTGTATAATATTTCCTTGCTCATCTTTGAGCAATTGTTCTTCCATCTTGGCTACTAAGTCTGGAGAAGACTCAGTTTCCCACCACCTTAATAGTGTTCCTGTGAAACATTGGATTATTGTTTTACAAGCTTCTATTTCATTTTCCCCTCTTAAGCACATGAGCTTATACTCAGTGAACATCATGTCCACCATCTGCCTGATTTGACCAACACTAAGGTTGGCAATGTTCCACTCTTTATGAGAATCTGCAAAGAATGTGTGGGAATCTGGGAGTTTGCCTTTGCCTCTTAGATCTAGAGCAGAGTATTTGCTGTACTGGCTTTCCAAGGGCTCATATATTGGAAGTACTTCTGCTTCCTTTTCTTCTTCTTTGAATAGAGATGCCAAGGAACTAGGTTCTTCCAAAGTAGAGGCTTCAGTTTTCTCTTTCTATGTAGGTGCAACTTCTTTGGGAAAAAGATGGGGAAACCTGTCAATAGGTTTGATAGGATCTTGTATTTTTACACTTCTTTTGTGCAAAAAGGAGGATGGAACTGGTTTATCTTCTTTTGATAAAGACATTTTATCAACTTTTCCTACCAGTTCATTCATTTTTCCTAAAGTGGAATCAATATGGTCTACAAATTTTTCTTCCACATTTTCTAGCTTCATCGGAGATTCTCTGAGATAACCTTTGACCACTGTTGTGGAATATTGTACATCATTCAAAGATTTATTTATATCATTAATAGAAACTTGAACAGTATTGAACTGTTCTTTTAATTCTGCAGATTTGGCTACATTCATCTCTAACCTTGTGACAGCTGTGTTAGTCCAGTTTAGCTGTTCACTGGCTTTTTGTATTCTGCCATCAATGCGTAGAGCATTGTCATCTTTTAATACTAGTGGGATGGCTTTAGCAGAATTCTAGCATTCTCCTAGGACTATTCCTTTGTAAGGAGGGAATGTCGTTGGAGTTTCAACCTTGTCACCATTTAGCGTTGACTAGAAGTGTTTAGATGACGTAATTGCTTCGAAATCAGTCATCATGATTATTTCTGACTGTTTCTTCTGCATCCATGAATCGAATGAAATCCAAGTATGGGTGTCTTCCATGAACTGTTTCCATTCTTGTGATAGTCTGATCTTATCTTCAACTGAATGGCTTAGACCAAACTCTTCAGCCTTTGGGTGAGTAAAAATATCCCAATTTAGCATAGCCTTCATCCATTGAGCACTAATTTTGTGCTTTGGACATCCATCCATTAAAGTAAAAAAAATTGCATTTCCATGACTGTAGGCTTTTTACAGTCATCAGGTATTTTGCCAAATCTTCTATCTGGGATTAAACCATTTGCCTGCTCTAAGTATCCAAGCCCATATCTAGGCTTTACTGGTCTCATGGTGCTAAAGATAGTTGTTAACCTCGGAACTTCATTTTCTAAAGTGGTTATTTCATGCATCATCAGAATATGCTCAGACTCGTGGGGAAATGCTATGTCTGAGCATTTAGGGTTTGGACAAGGGTTTACAAAAGTAGAAGGTGGAGCTTCTCCTGTCCTAGGATGATGATTCTCATGCATGAATATTTCAGCAAGCTGGCTAAGATTTACAGAGCAATGGCATTTTGGACATTTTACTTCAAGTGAAGAGAAATTTACTATCTGTTCAAATTCAAATAATGAAATGTGTTTACAAGAATTTGAACTGGAGCTAGAGCAAGCTGTATCTTCAAGCTCAGGATTTATGTACAATGGTGAACTTCTGCACATTTGATCTATTCTTTGTCTATCAATAGTTGATCTTCGAGCAAAGGAAAGAATAGTAGAATGGGGTTTTTCTCTAATGTCAGCAGAAGTAATTTTCTTAATGGTAGGAGGCTTGGGATTAGATACCACCCAGTGTTCTGGGAAATTAAGATCTTCCCACCTTATAGTTTGGTGTTCAATCTTTTGATTTCGAGAATCTATCAACACCACTACACTTGCTTTTGACTCTTTGCTGGGGGCATGTAAGACTGCAGGATAAAGGGTGTTTGTATGATGGAAGCAGCCTCTGGTTTGTATGGCAATATTGTGTCTCTTTTTGGCCATATCAAATCCAGTTGTCTAAATTTGTAACTGAAGAATATTTTCAATTGTTTCATCAAAAACATATACAGAGAAATTAGGATAACAATCGAAATAGACAAGGCCATTGGACAAAGGAGCTACAATCCCACCTATCAATGAGTCAGTGTATTTGTTATGGGTCAGATCTCGAACAGTGGCTAAGACTAATGTGTTTGGACCCTGATGTGTTAAAGCATATATACCAATGCGGATGCATCCCAGATGAAGATACTGAGTTTTTAATCTTTTTGCCTCGGCCTTAAGTTGTTTGGAATTTAAAAGAGGAATGGATTGTACACAGTCTGAATTATCTTGAATTTGACTTATAGATTCCTTAATAGAAATTCTAGTTGCAACCTTCAAATGAAAAGTAGACAGGTCTGAGTAAACTTCAGATGCATTTATTCTAGGTAGCTGCCATCTAGCAGAGGGCTATGTTTCTTCATATTCTAATTCAGCAGAATTTAGAACACGACTAGATGCTGATGAGAACATATCCCTAAGGGGATTATCATGAACAAATGATTCTTTCTCTTCCATTTCGCGGAAAGAAATAGACTTTCTATAAGGCTCCATTTAGATTTTGAGTGTTTCTAAGTACTAACCTGAACCAAATGCTTTGGCTCTGATACCAATTTTACGCAGGGGCTTCAATGAAGCTTGCAACATCAACACAGCTGTTAGGCCTTGTTGAGTCTCTTCTCTGCTTTTGCCACTTATTCTGATTTACATGAACCCATACACGAACCTACTAGCACATTTCTCGCTCTGTCGACCTCTTCAATGGCATCCTCACCTTACACGGTCTAGCATCCCTTTTATGCATTGGCAAACCTGTGGCGAACCTCAATACAAAATAACTTAAGTAGATACCACCTTAGCAGCTCATTTATAATGCACAAGTACTCAAATGCGGAATAAATAACACTCTCTTGTTGGAAATAATACTGAGAGGGGGGGTGAATCAGTATTATCAAGTCACTTATTTTCTTTTTCAAACCCAGATCATATATGCTACTTCAGTTAGATAAAACCGCGTATATACGCAACTACAGAGAAGGAAACTCGCGTATGCAATGCAGACTTATAATTTAATTTATCTTACAGATGTTGATCATTAATCTGTGTATTAGAATCAAATAAACAGTAACCAAAAACAGTAAAACAGAGCTGAAGACAATCACACACAAGAACACAAGATATAAGGTGGAAACCCAATGTGGGTGAAAACCACCTGCTACAATTCGTCTCTATCTTATTTTAATTAGAAACTTCTTTTTACAATGTACTGGTGCAGTCCTTTACCAGTACGCAGGCTGCAACCTGCAGAGAGCTACAACCCTCTCTCGTTCTCCAGCTTCTCCTGGAAGGGAGCTACAACCCCCTTAGCTCTTGCACTAGCCAAGATACTAGTACGTAGGTGCTGGCCTACAGAAGGCTACAACCTTCTCTCTCTTCTAGGGACCACATTTCATAAATTTTCAGACTGGATCCATGAACAATCATTCATCAAGAATTTCTGCATCAAACAATCTCCTTTTCACCAATTAGAACTGAATCAAGTAGATACTTCTTTGACAGTTGTACCCAAAGCACAGTAAGAGTAACCACACACCAAATTCTGAACCCAGAACACTGCAGCAATAAACAAAAGCAGCTAGATCACAACTCAAAAGATATACGCTACTTCAATAACCTGAAACCTGCGTGCATATGCTTCTGTGTTTGGACCAACCTGTGTATACGCTGTTTTTATTCATTGAACCAGCGTGTATACGTGCCTTAGCTTCACTGAACCTGCGTACAGATCTATAAAGGATAATTCACTCTTTCAAATATTCAGACACTAATTAACCCAGATTATCAGATTTATAGATCAAGCATGCGCCATATATAACAAATCAAAATCATACAAAGAAACTATCATTCAAGCCTAAATATTATGACCCATCAATAGAACTTATCCTTCTCTTTGCGCTAAGGTTCCTCCTTCATTCAGATCCAGATCTGCACCATAACCCCAATCACCAATATTTCAGATCTAGCACGTATTAGATATTCAATTCATTCAGATGATCCTTTTCCAAGTGATCTCCTTCCTCTTTTATAGACTTAGGCCTTTCACAATACCACGGTCCAAAACCATAATAAAACAATACCATGGACCCAATACTTGGGATCAACACTTCTGACGAGATACCATGGTCCAAAACCATAGGTTCAAATACCAAGGACTAACTACCACGGACCAAAATTAAGTTTTCCAACATATACGTGCTTTTCCTTGTGTGAAAGTGCATGTATACACATACGCGCCTTTGTAACGTCTAACCCGCGTGTATACGCGCCTTCGTCTATGTGAACCTGCGTATATATCTTTTTCTTCATTCTGAAGGCTTGAACTGAGATCTGGAACTGAGATCTGTCACCAGAGAGAGTTGCCATCAAGGACAACACCTGTGCCATAGCTCCAAACCTAAACTGAGATCTGTAACTGAGATCTGTCACCAGAGAGAGTTGCCATCAAGGACAACACCTGTGCCATAGCTCCAAACCTGTGCCATAATGCCAACAATCTCCCCCTAATGCCAACAATCTTCCCCTTTGGACTTGATGGCAACCCCAAGATCCTCAAATTCATTCTCCCCCTTTGTCATCGAGGGCAAAGGGTGGTGCTCCCCCTGAGTACATGCTGAAATCTCTGCCCTGCAGTGCTGACCATGCTCCCCCTGACTGTAGGAAAGATTTGCAAAAAGATGTTCTTCAAGAAGAACCATGACTTATACATCATAAAAGACCTTCCTATCACCAAAAGACTCAATACATACATCCATCACCCAACCAAGTGGGGATACATCAGAAATTTACATATGACAACCAAGTACATTTCATCTTCATCCCGGGCATAGTGGCGAAACCAAAATAGGCCGTTACATGACCTTGACACCACAAAAGAGATACATGACATAGAGACGAAATATCTAGAGCAAGACTTATGAAAGTCACCAATAACTGATATCAGCAGCATCTGTCAATCACCATTCAGATTAGCAACCAAGATTTCCTTCTATTCTCCCTCTGCCTTTGTTCCACCTGAAACCAACAACAGCTATGAACTAGAACCAAAAGCTTCTAAGATAATGCCAACAATGCATCATTAGAAGTTTATCCGCTCCCTCTGAACCTGTGCCAGATGGTCTCTGCCAGACCCATATCAAACTATCTTCAACCAGAGCCTGTCCCTACTGATATCCATCAAGCCTCCATATACGCGACTGTCTCTGCACAATCCTCCTCAGGCAACTAGCGTACACCCATTTTCTTTGAAACACACAAGTTTTAACAGCAAGATGATGCATCAACTACTCCCAGCTTATGTCTAAGGTATTCAAAAGTTTCCCTGGGCAGTGGTTTGGTGAGTATATCAACAACTTTTTCCTTAGAGGGAACATACTCCAGCTTGACCTTTTGTTCCAGCACTTGTTCCCGGAGAAAATGATATTTGATAGGTATGTGCTTGGTCTTTGAATGCATGACTGGGTTCTTTGAAATGCTGATTGCACTTGTATTATCACATAAGATGGAGATAGGTGGTGTACAAGTGATTTGAAAACCCTGCAAGGTTTGCATCTTCCAAAGGAGTTGAGTGCAGCAAGATGCAGCAGCCACATATTCCGCTTTAGCTGTAGATAAAGCAATCGAACTCTGTTTCTTGCTGAACCAAGATACTAATCTGGAACCCATAAAGAATGCACCACCACTTGTGCTCTTTCTGTCATCCACGCTTCTAGCCCAATCCGCATCTGTATAAGCATGAAGAGTGAGATTTGTATCTCTAGGATACCATAAGCCATAATTTTGAGTTCCTTGAAGATACTTGAAAATTCTCTTCACTGCCTGAAGATGAGTTTCCTTTGGATTTGCCTGAAATCTTCCAACCATTCCCACTGCATGCATGATGTCTGGTCGGGTACCTGTCAGATAACGTAGACTTCCAATCATGGATCTATAGGTTGGTTGATGCACTGCTGCTGATTCATCATTTGCACTGAGGCTGCATCCTGTAACCATAGGGGTACATACTGGTTTGGCATCTTCCATGCCATATTTCTTCAAGATCTGCTTGAGATACTTGGTTTGAGACAAAAAGATACCGCCTTCATTTTGTTGGATTTGAAGACCAAGAAAATATGTCAGCTCTCCAAGTAATGACATTTCAAATTCTTTCTACATCACCAAGGCAAAGTTTTGACTCATAGCTTCTTCATTGCTACCAAAATAATATCATCTACATACACAACAAGTATCAACAATTTGTCATTTTCAATTTTTATATAAAGATTGCTATCTACTGATCCTTTTGAAAAACCTTGTTGATGAATGTATTTGTCTAAATGATAGTACCAAGCCCTTGGATCTTGTTTAATACCATAGAGGGCCTTCTTAAGTCTGCATACAAGTTTTGGATCATTTCCAAGGATGAATCCATTTGGTTGCTCAATATACACTTCTTCTTCTAAGTCTCCATTCAGAAAAGCTGATTTCACATCCATTTGAAATACTTTGAACTTCTGAAAGCTTGAGAGAGCAAGGAACATTCGGATGGCCTCAAGTCTAGCAACAGGAGCAAAAGTTTCTTCAAATTCTATTCCTTCTTGTTGAGCATACCCTTTACAAACAAGTCTGGCCTTGTTTCTAATAACTTCCCCATTTTCATTCAATTTGTTTTTAAAGATCCATTTTGTCCCTATGACATTCTTATCTTTTGGTCTAGGAACCAACTCCCAAGTGTTATTCTTTTCGATCTACTCAAGTTCTTCATCCATTGCCTTGACCCAACATTCATCTTTGCATGCCTCTTTTACATTTTGTGGTTCAGTGGAGGAGAGCAAAGCCAAATAGCTTGAGGCTTCTGCAATTGTTCTTCTTGTTTGTATACCTGCCTCTTTTTGCCCCAAAATTTGAGATTCTGGATGATTCTTCTGAACGTACCTAGATGGAGTCTTATCTTCTATCCTTATCTGTTCTTCTGGTGCCTCTTGAGCTTCTTCTTCATCATAGTTCTGATTTGATGTTGAAGGATAGTCCTCATCATCTTCGAAATCTTCGGAATTCACTTGCCTAGGAATGTTTCCTTCTTCATCAACCACTACATCAATGCTGTCAACAATTCTTCCAAGTCTTTTGTTGTAACACTTATATGCTTTGTTGTGGGGAGAATAACCAAGGAGAATGCCTTCATCTTCTCTAGGTTCAAACTTGCCAAGATTTTCATCATTATTTTTAATATAGCATTTGCTTCCAAAAATTTTGAAATATTTTACCGAAGGAGTCTCACCATACCAGAGCTCATGAGGAGTTTGAGTGCTGTTCACCTGGACATTTGTCTTGTTGAGAATAACAACTGTAGCAAATGCGGCTTCACCCCAGAAAGTTGCAGGAGTTCCAGACTCATCAAGCATTGCACGAGCCATTTGTTGAACCGTTCTGTTCATCCTTTCCACTACTCCATTTTGCTGAGGAGTCCTAGCTGTAGAGAATTCCCTTCTTATTCCATGTTCTTCACAAAAATCGAAAAATTCATTCAAGGTAAATTCTCCTCCTCGATCAAACCTGAGGCATTTGATTCTGAGATCTGATTCATTCTCCACCAAGGCTTTGAATGATTTGAACTTTTCAAAGGCTTCGTCTTTGTGCTTCATAAGTCCTATCCAACACATCCTGGAATAGTCATCAATGAATAATATAAAGTATTCTTCTCCTTGAGGTGACATTTTCCTAGTTGGACCACATACATTAGTATGGACAAGTTCAAGCGGCCTGCTGGCTGATCCTTCCTTCTCAGGGAAGTTAGTTCTGGTTTGCTTACCAAACTGACATGATTTGCATATTGTATTGTTTGGGATTCTGATGTCTAGAAGACCACGAACTGCCTGGTATTTGCATGCTTTCCTTATCTGTGAGAAACTAAGATGCCCCAATCTTCTGTGCCATAGCCAGTGTTCATCATTCTTGCTCAGATAGCATTGATGTTGTCCTTCTTTGAATATGTATAAATTATTTGGATTCCTTACGCCTTTGATCACTGTTTTTCCCTGTATCAAGATCACGAACACTACATCCATTTGATCGAAATATTACCTCAGTTCCTTGATCACGCATCTGGCTGACACTTAATAGATTATGCTTTAAGCCATCAACATACATGACATTTCTAGCTTTGACCCTTTCTTTCAACTGAACAGAACCTTTACCTTTTATGAGAGCAGGGGTGTCATTTCCAAAAGAAACCTTCTTCTCCTTCTCTAAGGCACTATATGACTGAAGTTTTTCTTTATCACTTGTCATATGTTTCGAACATCCACTGTCGATGTACCATTGATTTTCCTGCCCTTTCGCATATAAGGCTATACCACATCTTTCTGGTTGGGGTTCTTTTATTCTCCATGATTTGGCACTTGAGGTTTGCTCCTTTTGAGTTGTATGTTGAAACCTGCTACTGCATTCAGAATCTTCATGACCGAAATTGTTACAAATATAACATTCTATTTCATTTTCAAGAGCAGAGAAGTTGTTGTAAGTCCTTTTCATGATCCCAGTCATACTCCTTTGTTTATGAGCTTCTCTAGTCATGATTGTCTTATAGGCAACACATTGAGCTGCTTTGTGACCAAAGTTATGACAAGAAAAACATTGGCCATTGAAGAAACTCCTGTGATTATCAAATCTACCAGCCAAATGATTGTAGTTCCTATTGACATCCATTCTTGAGGCAAATTGAGAAGGTTTTACCTGTGGCTGGTTGTAGCTTCTGTTTGTCCTTAAAGTAGATTGCCCCCGATTTACCTGGTGATTTCCATTGGGTCTTTGTTCACTTCTTCTTGCAGCATCAAGATAACTCTTGGAGGTAGATGGTTTCTGCGCTTGAGTTGTTTCTTCATTATATCCCAAACCTGTCTTGATTAGTGGAGAGCGTTGCACCTTGATAATCTCATCTAACGTGTCAGATCCTTTAACAAATCTAAGATTAAGAGCTTTTGTTTTCTCAATCTCTTTTCTCAGTCCCACAATTTCACATTCTAACTTTTCATGATGTTTTTCCTTTTCAGCAAGTTGGAATTGTAGAGTATCTATGATCACATTCTTCTCTTCTAAACAAATTTTGAGTCTAGAAATCTCTTCATAAAGACTTTCTTCATCTATAACATCCACAAAATCATCATCTTCAAAATCCATTAAAAGTTTATATTTATTACCTTGTTCATCTTCGTCACTATTTGAAAGTCCATCACTATCTTCATGAGTGTAATAGATTTTCTTATTTACATTCTGTTTCTTGTTCCATCTAACAGGTTCCTTACCCTTGTCAATCTTATCCTTATGAGGACATTTGGTAGCATAGTGACCGACTCTTCCACAAGCAAAGCATTTGAAAGGTAACTTACCTCTGAATCTTCCAGCACCCCGTTGAAGGTTCTTGACAAAATTTGATTCTTCCTCTTCTTCTGACACGTGTCCCGACTCACAGTAATCTCCTTTGCCTGAAGCCTTGAAAGCAGCTTCTCTCCTATCTGATGGTCCTCCTTTCCTCATTTCATAAGCAGTCAGAATTCCGTGCAGCTGTGACAATGGTAAGGCTTCATAGATTCTCTTTTTCTTCTATTGCAGAAACTTTAGATTCAAACCTAGGTGACAAAGATCTTAGAACCTTTTCAACCACAACAGCCTCTTTTATTTCTTCACCCAAGTTTTTCATACAATTAACAATCTCATCTACATGAAGGAAATAGTTAGCCACACTTTCATCATTGTGCATTCTGAGATTTTCATACTGAATTCTGAGGGTTTGAATTTTTGCTCATTTTACCTGTTCATCTCCTTCATAGCTCAGAACAATCTTGTCCCATATTTCTTTTACGAATTTATACTGCATAACCTTGACGAATTCTGATTGAGATAGACATCCTAATAGAGTATTGACAGCCTTTGCATTTGTTTCATATTGCTTCTTATCAGCCGGATCTGTAGGAGTTGCTGAAGGAAAAGTGTACCCTGTATCTATGATATCCCAGACTTCTGTACCAAGAGATTGAAGATAGGCTGTAACTCTTACCTTCCAATAGACGAAGTTGGTCCCATCAAAAATTGGTGGCCTGATTGATGCTTCTCTCTCGTAGTTGCTCATGATGATGGATCTTCCTTCAAGCGATCAAGCTTCTTCAGAAGGACCTACTCTGATACCAATTGTTGGAAATAATACTGAGAGGGGGGGTGAATCAGTATTATCAAGTCACTTATTTTCTTTTTCAAACCCAGATCATATACGCTACTTCAGTTAGATAAAACCGTGTATATACGCAACTACAAAGAAGGAAACCCGTGTATGCAATGCAGACTTATAATTTAATTTATCTTACAAATGTTGATCATTAATCTGTGTATTAGAATCAAATAAACAGTAACCATAAACAGTAAAACAGAGCTGAAGACAATAACACACAAGAACACAAGATATAAGGTGGAAACCCAATGTGGGTGAAAACCACCTAATGCAATTCGTCTCTATCTTCTTTTAATTAGAAACTTCTTTTTAAAATGTACTGGTGCAGTCCTTTACCAGTACGCAGGCTACAACCTGCAGAGAGTTACAACCCTCTCTCGTTCTCCAGCTTCTCCTGGAAGGGAGCTACAACCCCCTTAGCTCTTGCACTAGCCAAGATACTAGTACGTAGGTGCTGGCCTACAGAAGGCTACAACCTTCTCTCTCTTCTAGGGACCACGTTTCATAAATTTTCAGACTGGATCCATGAACAATCATTCATCAAGAATTTCTACATCAAACAATCTCCTTTTCACCAATTAGAACTGAATCAAGTAGATACTTCTTTGACAGCTGTACCCAAAGCACAGTAAGAGTAACCACACACCAAATTCTGAACCCAGAACACTGCAGCAATAAATAGAAGCAGCTAGATCACAACTCAAAAGATATACGCTACTTCAATAACCTGGAACCTGTGTGCATACACTGTTGTGTTTGGACCAACCTGCGTATACGCTGTTTTTATTCACTGAACTAGCGTGCATACGCGCCTTAGCTTCACTGAACCTGCGTACAGATCTATAAAGGATAATTCACTCTTTCAAATATTCAGACACTAATTAGCCAAGATTATCAGATTTATAGATCAAGCATGCGCCATATATAACAGATCAAAATCATACAAAGATACTATCATTCAAGCCTAAAGATTATGACCCATCAATAGAACTTATCCTTCTCTTTGCGCTAAGGTTCCTCCTTCATTCAGATCCAGATCTGCACCATAACCCCAATCACCAATATTTCAGATCTAGCACGTATTAGATATTCAATTCATTCAGATGATCCTTTGCCAAGTGATCTCCTTCCTCTTTTATAGACTTAGGCCTTTCACAATACCACGGTCCAAAACCATAATAAAACAATACCAGGGACCCAATACTTGGGATCAACACTTCTGACGAGATACCATGGTCCAAAACCATAGGTTCAAATACCAAGGACTAACTACCACGGACCAAAATTAAGTTCTCCAACATATACGCGCTTTTCCTTGCGTGAAAGTGTGTGTATACGCATACGTGCCTTTGTAACGTCTAACCCGCGTGTATACGCGCCTTCGTCTAGGTGAACCTGCGTATATATCTTTTTCTTCATTCTGAAAGCTTGAACTGAGATCTATCACCAGAGAGAGTTGCCATCAAGGAAAACACCTGTGCCATAGCTCCAAACCTAAACTGAGATCTGGAACTGAGATTTGTCACTAGACACAGTTGCCATCAAGGACAACACCTGTGCCATAGCTCCAAACCTGTGCCATAATGCCAACAATATCCCCCTAATGCCAACATCTCTTATATTAATTCAACAAATGGATTACAAAAGATTACAATCTGTTCATTCCTGAGATAGACTGTGTTGGCATTCACCAGACTTTTGCTACTCAACTAGGAGATAGCTTATTGGAGGCTACCTGGCGAAATCACAAACTCAGTCTTTGAACATTGAAAACCAACACTCTCATAGACAGACTCCCTAAATATCTGGCCACTTTAGGTTCTCACCTATGTCGAATACACAGATGCACAGGCTTCTTAGATCACCTAAGACTTTTGAGATCTCTACGTGATGCAAGCAGATCAGACAATAGTCCGCAGTTGCAGAGTAGGAAAATCTCTCGACTCTTAAACACAAAAAACTCTCCAAAATACCCAACTCCAAATGCCTTGAATGAGCCTTTCCCCTTGCTTATATAGGAAAAGGAGGGGACAAACATTCGACACTCAAGCATACAAATTTAGTACTAATTATTCTGTCAGTTCGTGAGATGTGGCTCAAAGTGCACCAAAAGTCAGAGAAGTGCTCCTAGTCTCGTGACTGAAGAATCTTTGTACTACATTACACAGTGGAGATTATCGAGAATCCCATGGAAAGCTTAAATATTTACAAAGTGGATACTTTTTTAAACGATGAATCCCACGAGAACACTGGTCACATTCAGTCGATGACTGGACATCATAATTACATTGTGGAGGCTTTATTGGAAAAGCCCACAAGAACCAATTATGTAATGTGAATACCAAGAGGGGTAATCCCTGGAAAGCGAATTCTAAGATATATCATTCCATCCCATGCTTTAGTATAGATTCGTCTGACGATCATGGGTTTATTGAGTACATATTGGTGTTTTATTTTAGTCATAACTAGCCATTCATCATGTCTAGCCATGAATTATTGTAAAGTTGCATGGTCAGGATATTGAAATAAATCTCTGACCTTTTTACATGGTATATGGAAAAATTCTACAATATTTCTTTCTTGACATTTGTCACACTGCATTTGGAAGTAACTTTCATAGAAAACTGGATCAATTGCAGTTCTATTTACTCCATAATCTTTCCACCAGTCTCTTAGCCATTCTGCTTGCTGATTCTTTGCATGTTTCCTGTGGATCCAAATTTAAGCTTTGTGAAATGAATTTCCTCTTTTCCATCAACATTTAAAATATCCCACCATAATTTCTTGTAACTGGAAAAATTATAAATGGTATCTGGAAAAATGAGATTTGGATCATTTTTTGGCCAGAGTGCAGCATTATTTCTCATGATTGGCCAATTTGTATTTCTGGTTCTGTTAATCGAGAAAAATCGATGAAAGATTTTTCTTCTGTCTCCTCCTTCTGACCATACCATTGCAATGTCATGGAAGGCATACTATAATGCTTCTTCAGCCTGGTGGGCTGCGGCCATACTGTTGTTGTACACCATATCATGTATCCACCGATTTCCTTTCGGAAATACTCTTCTTTCAGGAACAAGGTGTAGGATGTCAGTATGAGGTTGCAACTCTGCATCTAATAAATTTGTATTTTTGAGTTGTCATGTAGGTTTCCAATTATTTTTGTATTCATCCCAACTCTGATCTTCATTGATTGTTCTCAATACTTCTTGTTGTTGAGTTGGGTCCCATTCTGTCACAATGATCATTACATGTTCTCGACGCTGGTTTTGGATATGTTCTCTGCTGAGAAACTCTGGCAGACAATTTTCTTCCCCTTTTATATGCTCAACTTCAAAATTGAAGTTAGCAAAGAGAGCTTGCCATCTTGCGAATTTTGCTTCTCCTGGATTTTTGATGTCTTTGGTTAAGACTTTTTTGAGGGCTGATGCATCTGTTATGAGGAGAAAAGGCTTATTGACAAGATGTATTTCAAACTTATCTATACAGTTCCATGCTGCCTTAATTTCTTTCTCTATAGTAGAATAATTTCTCTCAGCAGAATTCCACGTACTTGAAACAATTTGGACAATTTGTTCTTCATTATTTTTCTTTTACTTCAGAATTCCTCCCCATCCAATGTCACTGGCATCGGATTCAACAATATTATATGCATCATCATCGAAGATGTGCAAAATAGGAAGGGATTTAACCTTGGCTTTTATATTTTTAGCTGCTCTGGTGTGTGCTTCAGTCCAAGGTTCTGGATTCTTTCTAAGGCGTTGATTTAACAAACTTCTATCTTTAGCACAGTCTTTATAGAAGTTGCTAACATAGTTTAAGCATCCAAGGAATCTTTGGAGCTGTGTACTATCTGTTATAACATCTGCAAATTTACTGGAAAATTCCAGAGCATGTTTTTGTAGAAAGATTTGGCCATTAAAAATTGTATGGCCAAGAAACTTAATTGAAGTTTGAAAGACTTCAATTTTCTTTTTGTTGAGAACAAGACCATTTCTTTGAATGGTTTTTACAAAAATCTGTATGTGTCGAAAATGGTCCTGGACATTCTTGGAAAAAATAAGAATATCATCAATATATACAATTAACCAATCAAAGAAAGGTTTAAAAATGGAATCCATCACCTTTTGAAATTTGGATGGTGCGTGCTTGAGAACAAAAGGCATCACGTTCCACTCATAGTGTCTTGCTGGCACACTAAAGGCAGTCTTAAATTTATCTTCTTCTGCAATTGCAACTTGCCAAAAACCTAAGTTTAAATCAAACTTGGAGAATACCTTAACACTTGCAATCCTACTGATAAGATCCCCTTTATGAGGAATTGGGCAGATATTGTCAGCTAAAATAGAGTTCAGAGGTTTATAATTGATTACCAATCTAGGAATTCCTCTGATTTGTTCAGCCCTTTTGTTTACATAGAATCCATAGCAATTCCAGGGGCTATCAGATTCTCTGATTAGCTTTTTCTCCAAAAGCCTCTGTATTTCTTTTTCACAAAGATCTCGGTACTCTTTATTCATTGGTATGGCTTTGCTTTTGCAAGGCCTTCCTGTATATTCTGCCTTGTATGGCAGTTCCACTGAAAATTGCTTTCGATGCCAGAAAGCATTTGGCTCTTCAGCACAACATTCTTCTTCAATCTGCTTTTTAATTGCAACAATCTTCTTCTGGTTGTCTGGATGTTTTAGCTGTTGTGAAACTTGAATAGTGGATTTTAGATCTTTAAGATCTAGCAATTTTGACTCAGCTTTATCCAACTCCTTCATGGCTTGTACCATTGTTGAGACTTTGGGATTTGAGATGTAAGGCATCTCGATCCTTTTAGGAATGCCACTGGAAGTTGGAAGTGTAATGAAATATCCGCCTCTGTTTTTCTTCGACCTGATTGACCCATGAGGCTCTACTGCTGCTAGAAAGATATTACCTAAAATGCAGTCTACTGGGATGTCACCGACTACAAATTTCAACTTTATACAATGATTTTTAAAAAAAATTGAAGCCTTGGGGACCTCATAGTTAAGTGTTTTTTTGCCTAAACCAATCACTTTTCTTTGTGCAGACATCCAATACTTAGCTGGTATTACTTTGGTGCTTAGGATATTGACATTTGATCCTGAATCAATGAGAGCAGTTAGACAAAACATTTATCCTTGAATGCATATGTTTACCTGCACATGGTGTTGTTGATACTCTATTGCAAGTATCCTCATTTCTTGAAAACCTGCAGGGGCTTCAACGAAGGTATCAAAGCCAAAGCGTTTGGTTCAGGTTAGTACTCAGAAACACTCAAAATCTAAATGGAGCCTTACATAAAGTCTATTTCTTTCAGCGAAATAGAAGAGAAAGAATCATCTGTTCATGATAATCCCCTTAGGGATATGTTCTCATCAGCATCTAGCCGTGTTTTAAATTCTGCTGAATTAGAATATGAAGAAACACAGCCCTCTGCTAGATGGCAGCTACCTAGAATAAATGCATCTGAAGTTTACTCAGACCTGTCTGCTTTTCATTTGAAAGCCGCAACTAGAATTTCTATTAAGGAATCTATAAGTCAAATTCAAGAGAATTTTGACTGTGTACAATCCATTCCTCTTTTAAATTCCAAACAACTCCAGGTCGAGGCAAAAAGATTAAAAACTCAGTATCTTCATCTGGGATGCATCCGCATTGGTATACATGCTTTAATGCATCGAGTCTAAACACATTTGTCTTAGCCACTGTTCAAGATCTGACCCATAACAAATACACTAACTCATTGATAGGTGGGATTATAGCTCCTCTGTCCAATGGCCCTGTCTATTTTGATTGTTATCCTAATTTATCTGTATATGTTTTCGATGAAACACTTGAAAATATTCTTCAGTTACAAATTCAGACACAATATTGCCAAAATGAGACACAATATTGCCATACAAACCAGAGGCTGCTTCCGTGATACAAAGACCCTTTATTCTACAGTCTTACATGCCCTCAACAAAGAGTCAAAAGCAAGTGTAGTGGTGTTGACAGATTCTCGAAATCAAAAGATTGAACACCAAAATATAAGGTGGGAAGATCTTAATTTCCCAGAACACTGGGTGGTATCTAATCCCAAGCCTCCTGCCATAAAGAAAATTACTTCTATTGACATTAGAGAAGAACCCTCTTATGATTGGAGCATTGAAGCATTGACCTCCATGATCGTAGAGAATTGGTGTGGCTCAAAAGCAGAGATGGATGATAAACATGAAGTCATCTTAATGAACTCAAAATGCAATATGATGTCCTAGTTTGAAGATTTCCATCGAGATTGGATGCAACACATATATGAGGTAAAAGATTCAAAGAATCTTCTTTGGAAGCAGGTATATCTAGCAGCCTTACCTTCAAGGTTTGTTGATTACATTAGCCTGCAAGAAGTTTTTCAAATGCCATTTTAATTTTACACATGGGGACATATTTATTCTAATATAACAAAAGCTTTGGTTGGCTTATGTACTAGCTCAAAAGTTAACAAATCTCTTGAAAAACTGTCTAAGTTGCCAGACAATAAGTCTATTTGTAGTAAATATGGACTATCTATTGATGATCCACTGGACAGATGAAGAAAGATCAAGAGAAGAGCCAAAAAGGAAAGAAAGACAACCAAATTTCATTACAATAAAAGAAGCCAATCTTCTCGCCCCTAAGAAGCAACAAAGAAATGGATATTACAGGTATGTCCCTAAGACTCACTACTACAAGCCTTCAGATATTCACTTGCACAGTGCTAAGCAAGAACAATGGAACAAATTAACATGTTGGCTTTGTGGTAAAACTAGAGACACTGCAAATAGATGTCCAGTAGGAGAAGAATCCAAGGAAAATAGAGGTACAAAGTCTCAACCTCTATCACAGAAAAAGCCTGTAAAAATAGAAAAAAACAGAGACCCCAATGTTTTGTATGAAATGTGGATCTAGATCACATAAAATAGACCACTGTCAAAATGTAGTCATCAGAGACCATCCTCAAATTCAACAACAACAATTACTCTATTCTTCTACTGAATATTCCAATTCTAGTTCTGTTTATACATCAGAAGAAGAATATGAAGAATTGAATCTTCACGCCCAGGCTTGTAATTGCTCAGATTCTGAAGAATGTCAATGTAATATTTTAAATACAGATTCTGACTCTTTTGATGATTCTTCTGTTGATGAATAAGAAGACAAGCCGCAAAAAGAAAAAGTTTTAATGGTCGCGACAAAAGAGGATGAAATGAAAATCCTGTCACAAATAAGAGCAATGGAAGATGGCGAGATGAAAACTCATCTTACTGAAGCATTCATGGACCAGCTTAAATCTTCCAGCCACAGTAAAGGAACTTCAAAGAAGCCCCTCTTCATTGACGCCTCATTTGAACACAACGCAAATCCTTTCAAAGGCAAAAACAACAAGACAAGGTTCGTGCACTTACCTTGGGGGAGGTAAGTAAAGAAATTCATAACCTTAAATCTGAAATTTCTTCATTAAAAATTCAGGTTGAAAGGTTAGAAAAGGGAAAACAAAATATTGCAGCAAATCCATTTGAAGAATATGATCCACCAGAATTCCATGGATCAAATATTCAGATATTTGAAGGCAAAAAGGATCCTTCTGCGGGTTTTCAAGAAATGAGGATACTTGCAATAGAGTATCAACAACACCATGTGCAGGTAAACATATGCATTCAAGGAGAAATGTTTTGTCTAACTGCTCTCATTGATTCAGGAGCAGATGTCAATATCCTAAGCACCAAAGTAATACCAGCTAAGTATTGGATGTCTGCACAAAGAAATGTGATTGGTTTGGGCAACAAAACACTTAACTATGAAGTCCCCAAGGCTTCAATTTGTTTTGAAAATCATTGTTATGAAACCAGCTCAAGAAAAGATAGATCAACGCCTTAGAATTCAGCTTCTTCGAGGGGGAAACCTCCTTTACATTACATAAATGAACAATTATTCGATGATTCAAATGACAAAACCTCCTTTCTATATATAGGAGTCTAAGGAGTCACAATATAATCCAGCCGACCTAACAATAATAATATAAAGCCACAAAAATAACAATAGAGGGATTCTATGGGGCACAGAAATAACAATATGGGGGTAATAGGGGCACAACAATATAAATAAGGGGTATAACTACAATAGTAATGGGGTAATCACTAGTATTATAGGGACCCAACATGCCCCTCTCCTTCAAAAAAGTGTTGTCCTCAACGCTTGAGTAGTTCTGGATACTTTTGCATAAAAATCTCATCCTCCCATGTGGAATCTTCAGCGGATAAGTTCTTCCACTTGATAAGATACTCTGAAATTGATCGATTTCGTAGCTGTCGAGTTCTTGTTTCTGTGACTGCTTCCGGTTCCAATATAATTTTTCCTTCCTCGTCAAGTTCTGGCAATATTGTTTGAATTGGGAGCTTGTCGCCTATAACCTTCTTTAAACATGAAACATGGAAAACTGGGTGCAATCGAGAAGCTGCAGGAAGCTCCAATTTGTATGCCATAGTACCAATCTTTTGCAACACCTTGTACGGACCATAATACTTTGGTGATAATTTATTATCCTTCTTAGCTTGCTTTAGGGACATTTGCTTATATGGTTGTAGCCGTAGGAATACCCAATCACCTACATCAAAACTTCTTTCACTGCGATGTTGATCTGCCTGTTGTTTCATTCTATTTTGTGCCAACACGAGGTTATCCTTTAAGAGTTGGAGGACTTGTTGTTGATGTTCGATGTGATGTTCCACTGCCTGAACCTTAGAATTTTCTCTTAAATATGATGTGATGGATGGTGGTTGATACCCATAAAGTGCCATAAATGGGGTCATTTTTGTTGTTGTATGGAAGGAAGTGTTATACCACCATTCAGCCAGAGGCAACCATTTGACCCATTGTGTCTGTTTATCAGATACAAAGCAACGAAGATATCCTTCCAAACATTTGTTTACTATCTCAGTTTGCCCATCAGATTGAGGATGATAAGATGAGCTATGAGCTAACTGAGTACCAAGACAAGAAAATAATTCTGTCCAAAAATTTCCAGTGAAAATGGGATCTCTGTCACTTACAATAATCTTTGGGTTTCCATGTAGCTTTTGAACTGTTTCCATAAATGCAGTAGAAACTGTACTGGCTTTAAATGGATGTGATAATGCACAAAAGTGTGCATACTTGGTAAGTCTGTCAACTACCACCATGATGACACTCTTTCCCTCAGACTTGGGTAAACCTGTGATAAAATCCATTGAAACCTCCTCCCAACGTTGGCTTGGAATGGATAAAGGTTGTAATAGACCCGGTGTCTTAATTGTTTCAACTTTATTTTGTTGGCAAACCAAACATTCCGCCACAAACTTTTGAATATCTGATTTAAGGCCATCCCAAAAAAATTCCTTCTTAACCCTGTGGTAAGTTTTTAAAAATCCTGAGTGCCCTCCTAAGGGAGAAGTGTGCAATTCCATAAGAATCTTTTGTTTTAGCTGGGAATTCTTACAGAGGTATAAGCGATCTTTGTACCATAACGAATCATTTTGCCAGCTAAATGTATCAGAAGTACTGGAATCTTGTTGTAGCTTTCGAATAAGTGCCCACACTTCTTCGTCATTCTTCCATTCCTCCCTTGCTTCGTTTATCCAATCTGGTTGGATAATAGAAATGGCACACAACAATGCTTCCACATCCTCATCCTTTCTTGAGAGTGCATCTGCCACCACATTTTGCTTCCCTTTTTTGTAGATGATTTCAAAGTCATAACCCAACATCTTTGTGACCCACTTTTGTTGCTCTTCAGAGGATAATCTTTGTTCTAAAAAGTATTTAAGGCTATCATGATCCGTTTTTACCTTGAAGTGTCTTCCCATTAGGTAGGGTCGCCATTTCTTAAGTGCATGGAGTATTGCCAACATTTCCTTCTCATAAATAGCTTTGCTTAAAAACTTTCCCTTGATTGGACGACTTTCAAAAGCAATGGGTCTTTCATCTTGCATTAGAACAGCACCAATTCCATTTCCTGAAGCATCACATTCCACAATAAAGGTTTTTGTGAAGTCCGGTGTAGCTAAGACCGGTGCTTGGCACATTGCCTCTTTAAGATGTTCAAAGGCCTTTGTTGCTTCCGGAGTCCATGAAAATGAATCTTTCTTCAATAATGTTGTTAGAGGTGCTGCTATTCTCCCATAATTCTTAACAAACTTGCGATAATACCCTGTCAACCCAAGAAATCCTCGCAGATGCTTTATGGATGTGGGGATTTTCCATTCCTTAATGGCTTTAATTTTGCTAGGGTCTACCTTAACTCCTTCATGAGATACAATATGACCCAAATATTCCACCTCCTGGACTCCAAAGAAACATTTGGATCTTTTTGCATATAATTGTTTCTCCTCCAATAGTTGTAGCACCCTGTCAACATGTTCAACATGATCCTTCCAAGACTTGCTGTAGATTAGTATATCATCAAAAAATACTAACACAAATTTTCTAAGGAATGGTTTGAAAATTGAATTCATCAAACCTTGAAATGTTGAAGGTGCATTGGTAAGGCCAAAAGGCATGACCAAAAATTCATAATGACCCTCATGAGTTCTAAATGCCGTTTTCGGAATGTCTTCAATCTTCATTCTGATTTGATGATATCCCGAACGAAGATCCAACTTGGTGAAGTAAATTGATCCATGCAATTCATCCAGTAATTCATCAATGACAGGAATGGGGAACTTATCTTTAATAGTGAGCTTGTTGAGCTCCCTATAATCTGGACACATGCGCCATGATCCATCCTTCTTGTGCACCAATACTACTGGAGCTGAGAAAGAACTTTGACTCGGTTGAATTATACCAGCCTCTAGCATTTCTGCAACCATACGTTCAATTTCACTTTTTTGGACATAGGGATATCTGTACGGCCTGATGTTTGGAGGAACACTTCCTGGAATCAGATGAATAGCATGATCATGATCACGCATAGGTGGGAGACCTTTGGGAGTCTCAAATACCTTGGAATGATTGTCCAGGACTTTTTGGAGATCTGGAGAAATAGATGATTCCAATGTGGAAACATCTAGCGAACATAATTGTGCAATTACACCTCTTTTCTCCTTTTTTAGAAGCTTTGTCATGCCATTAGAGCTGATTATCTTTCCTGGTTTCCCTGCAATACCCCTTAATTCAACTTCCTTTCCTTCCGTAGAAAATTTTATGAAAAGTTCTTGAAAATTAAAAGCTATTGTACCCAAGGATTGTAGCCATTGGACTCCTAGTACAACATCAACACCTCCCATTGGAATGGAAAGCATTGGGCTAGTCAATACATATTCTCCCATGGATAGCTTGATATTATGGCACTTTCCAGAGCAATTTATTGTTCCTCCATTTGCAATCATCACTTGACACTCTGGTGCTGGATATAGGAAGCAATTCAATTCTTTTGCTACCCTACAATGAATAAAATTGTGGGTGCTTCCTGAATCAATCAACACTATTACCTTTTTCTTCTTGATTTGTCCTTCTATCTTGATGGTTTGAGGAGTGGTAATTCCCGCCAATGCATTACAAGATATGGTCGGATTTATTTTTTCTTCATCTAGGCTTTGTTCCTGGAGTATATCCTCTTCTTTTGACCTTTCTTGCTCCTTTTCTTCTTCCTCTTCACAATCTATGTAGAATAATTTCTTCTCAGCACACTTATGACCTTTTGTGTATTTGCTATCACAACTGTAACAAAGCCCTTTGCTCTTTTTTCTTCCAATTGTTGTGGTGTCAACCTTGTAGGTTGTGGAAGACTAGGGGCAACAACACTTCCGTCTTTATAGTTGTGAGTGGTATGCTTCCTAGTTGCCATAATTTTGCTTTCCATTTTTCTTGCTAACCTGAATGCCTTCTCTAATGAATCAGGTTCCCAAAGGCGAACATCATGTTGGATATTATCCTTTAAAGACCCTATGAACACATCAATCCTATGCTCCTCTGGAATATCTTTTACCCTTATGTTCAATTTTTGGAACTCCTCAATGTGCTCCATTACTGAACCCTTTTGTTTGAGACTTATCAATTGGCTAAAAAAAGTGTTGCTTTTTGTATCCTCATAATGTGCTATCAATTCTTCCGTAAAAATTGCCCAAGTGATAAATTTTTTACGAGAACAAAGCCATTGATACCATACAAACTGATTTGGTTCCAAATATACAGTTGCCATACGTACCTTTTGTGCGTTTTGCACATTATTGAGATCGAAGAATTGCTCCATCTGTAATATCCATGTGGCGGGATCCTTGCCATCAAACTTCCTCATATCGATTTTTGGAATATGGTGATTCTTCGATCCAACATTAGCATCTATGGAATCATGATTAACATTTCTTTTGTTCTCATCATGAGTTTCCTTTACTACCTTTTCACCATTAGTAAGTATTTCTTGTAGAAAATTTGTCAAATCTGTCTTCAAATCTGCCATGCCTGTCTTCAAATTTGTGTTCAAATCTATCTTCAAATTGTCCATCTTAGCTTCCATGCCATTCATCTTAGCTTCCACGCCATTTATCTTAGCTTCTGTTAACTTTGTGAGCGTGACATTTGTTGCACTTGTTCTTGTAATTTTGATATATCATTTAGCATTTCTTCCTCTTCTTCATGAGTCATGCTAGAGCTTTCAGGTTCCTTACTAGGTTTTTGCATTTTCTTTCCTCGGGGCATCAGTTACCGATAATAATTCTCTACTATGCCCTTTGAATTCCTTCAAAATAAATTTTCAAACCAAGCTTAAGCAAAAATTTAAAAAATTCTACATGCCTTTTTTCACTTTGTAGGAGCTCGATATTGCCTCTGATGTATCTCTGTACTTCCCAATCATCTAGTTCTGAATTTGTGACCTGTAGTAGCTCTCTGTGTCCTATTTCCAATGCCACCAGTTTGATCCAAATTGGATTCTCCAAGAAAGAGTTATGCACAATCTCCCAAGATGACCTGATTATAGACCTTTCCAGAAGGGCGAACTTGTATGAAGTGCCACGTGTACAATTTTCAATCTTTGGTTCTGAAAAAGATATACAAGAAACTACAGTTCGTCCTCTTTCTGTAACTTCTTATGAAATTTCAATCTGATTCCCAGAGAGAAAGTTATGACGATTTTCCCCAGGTCACCTGTTTTGAATGTAATTCAGGAGTTTGCAAAAAGACCAACTTCCTCAGATCATATCTCCGAAAATATCATGCAAAAAGCTCTGAAATGCGGACCCAAGGTTCAACGCGATTTCTTCTTGCGACTTCTGAAACGCCACAGAAAAAATGTTATAGCGAAAATGCCACGATGACCTGTTTGGAGCAGCGAAACCCTAGAATCCAAAGCTCTGATACCAAATGTTATGAAACCAGCTCAAGAAAAGATAGAAAAGATAGATCAACGCCTTAGAATTCAGCCTCTTCGAGGGGGCAACCTCCTTTATATTACATAAATGAACAATTATTCGATGATTCAAATGACAAAACCTCCTTTCTATATATAGGAGTCTAAGGAGTCACAATATAATCCAACCGACCTAACAATAATAATATAAAGCCACAAAAATAACAGTAGAGGGATTCTATGGGGCACAGAAATAACAATATGGGGGTAATAGGGGCACAACAATATAAATAAGGGGTATAAATACAATAGTAATGGGGTAATCACTAGTATTATAGGGACCCAACAATCATTGTATAAAGTTGAAATTTGCAGTCGATGACATCCCAGTAGACTACATTTTAGGTAATATCTTTCTAGCAGCAGTAGAGCCTCATGGGTCAATCAGGTTGAAGAAAAACAGAGGCAGATATTTCATTACACTTCCAACTTCCAGTGGCATTCCTAAAAGGATCGAGATGCCTTACATCTCAAATCCCAAAGTCTCAACAATGGTACAAAGCATGAAGGAGTTGGATAAAACTGAGTCAAAATTTCTAGATCTTAAAGAACTAAAATCCACTATTCAAGTTTCACAATAGCTAAAACATCCAGACAACCAGAAGAAGATTGTTGCAATTAAAAAGAAAATTGAAGAAGAATGTTGTGCTGAAGAGCCAAATGCTTTCTGGCATCGAAAGAAATTTTCAGTGGAACTGCCATACAAGGCAAAATGTACAGGAAGGCCTTGCAAAAACAAAGCCATACTAGTGAATAAAGAGTACCGAGATATTTGTGAAAAAGAAATATAGAGGCTTTTGGAGAAAAAGCTAATCAGAGAATCTGATAGCCCCTGGAATTACTATGGATTCTATGTAACAAAAGGGCTAAACAAATAAGAGGAATTCCCAGATTGGTAATCAATTATAAACCTCTGAACTCTGTTTTAGCTGACAATACCTACCCAATTCCTCATAAAGGGGATCTTATCATTAGGATTGCAGGTGCTAAGGTATTCTCCGAGTTTGATTTAAACTTAGGTTTTTGGCAAGTTGCAATTGCAGAAGAAGATAAATTTAAGACTGCCTTCAGTGTGCTAGCAGGACACTATGAGTGGAACGTGACGCCTTTTGGTCTCAAGTACACACCATCCAAATTTCAAAAGGTGATGGATTCCATTTTTAAACCTTTCTTTGATTGGTTAATTGTATATATTGATGATATTCTTATTTTTTCCAAGAATGTCCAGGACCATTTTCGACACATACATATTTTTGTAAAAACCATTAAAAGAAATGGTCTTGTTCTTAGCAAAAAGAAAATTGAAGTCTTTCAAACTTCAATTAAGTTTCTTGGCCATACAATTTTTAATGGCCAAATCTCTCTCCAAAAACATGCTCTGGAATTTTCCAGTAAATTTCCAGATGTTATAACAGATAAGACGCAGCTCCAAAGATTCCTTGGATGCTTAAACTATGTTAGCAACTTCTATAAAGACTGTGCTAAAGATAGAAGTTTGTTAAATCAACGTCTTAGAAAGAATCCAGAACCTTGGACTGAAGCACACACCAGAGCAGTTAAAAATATAAAAGCCAAGGTTAAATCCCTTCCTATTTTGCACATCTCCGATGATGACGCATAGAATATTGTTGAATCCGATGCCAGTGACATTGGATGGGGAGGAATTCTGAAGCAAAAGAAAAACAATGAAGAACAAATTGTCCAATTTGTTTAAGGTACATGGAATTTTGCTGAGAGAAATTATTCTACTATAGAGAAAGAAGTTAAGGCAGCATGGAACTGTATAGATAAGTTTGAAATACATCTTGTCAATAAGCCTTTTCTCCTCAGAACAGATGCATCAGCCCTCAAAAAAGTCTTAACCAAAGACATCAAAAAGCCAGGAGAAGCAAAATTCGCAAGATGGCAAGCTCTCTTTGCTAACTTCTATTTTGAAGTTGAGCATATAAAAGGGGAAGAAAATTGTTTGCCAGACTTTCTTAGTAGAGAACATATCCAGAACCAGCATTAGGAACATGTAATGATCATTGTGACACAGTGGGACCCATCTCAATAGCAAGAAGTATTGAGAACAATCAATGAAGATCAGAGTTGGGATGAATACAAAAATAATTGGAAACCTACATGGCAACTCAGAAATACAAAGGTCTTAGATGCAGACTTGCAGCCTCATACTGACATCCTACACCTTGTTCCTGAAAGAAGAGTATTACCGAAAGGAAATCGGTGGATACATGATATGGTGTACAACAACAGTATGGCCGCAGCCCACTAGGTTGAAGAAGCATTACAGTATGCCTTCCATGACATTGCAATGGTATGGTCAGAAGGAGGAGACAAAAGAAAAATCTTTCATTGATTTTTCTCGATTAATAAAACCAGAAATACAAATTGGTCAATCATGAGAAATAATGCTACACTTTGGCCAAAAAATGATCCAAATCTCATTTTTCCATAAACCATTTATAATTTTTCCAGTTACAAGAAATTATGGTGGGATATTTTAAATGTTGATGGAAAAGACGAAATTCATTTCACAAAGCTTAAATTTGGATCCACAGGAAGCATGCAAATAAATCAGCAAGCAGAATGGCTAAGAGACTGGTGGAAAGATTATGGAGTAAATACAACTGCAATTGATCCAGTTTTCTATGAAAGTTACTTCCAAATGCAGTGTGACAAATGTCGAGAAAGAAATATTGTAGAATGTTTCCATATACCATGTAAAAAGGTCAGATATTTATTTCAATATCCTAACCATGCAACTTTACAACAACTCATGGCTAGACATGATGAATGGCTAGTTATGACTAAAATAAAACACCAATATGTACTCAATAAACCCATGATCGTCAGATGAATCTATACTAAAGCATGGGATGGGATGATATATCCTAGAATCCACTTTCCAGGGATTACCCCTCTTGGTATTCCCATTACATAATTGGTTCTCGTGGGCTTTTCCCATAAAGCATCCACAATGTAATTATGATGTCCAGTCACGGACTGAATGTGACCAGTGTTCTCGTGGGCTTCACTGTTTAAAAAAGTATCCACTTTGTAAAGATTTAAGCTTTCCGTGGGATTCTTGGTAATCTCCACTATGTATTATAGTACAAAGATTCTTCAGTCACGAGACTTGGAGCACTTCTCCAACTTTTGGTGCGCTTTGAGCCACATCTCACGGACTGACATAATAATTAGTACTAAATTTGTATGCCCGAGTGTCGGATGTTTGTCCCCTCCTTTTCCTATATAAGCAAGGGGAAAGGCTCATTCAGAGCATTCGGAGTTGGGTATTTCGGAGAGTTTGTTGTGTTTAAGAGTCAAGAGATTTTCTGCTCTGCAACTGCGGACTATTGTCTGATATGCTTGCATCACGAAGAGATCTCAAAAGTCTTAGGTGATCTGAGAAGCCTGCGCATCTGTGTGTTTGGCACAGGTGAGAACCTAAAGTGGCCAGATCTTTAGAGAGTCTGTCTATGAGAGTGTTGGTTTTCAGTGTTCAAAGACTGAGTCTGTGATTTTGCCAGGTAGCCTCTAGTAAGCTATCTCCTAGTTGAGTAGCAAAAGTCTGGTAAATGCGAACACAGTCTATCTCAGGAATGAACAGATTGTAATCTTCTGTAATCCATTTGCTGAATTAATATAAGAGAGTGTTATTTATTCTGCATTTGAGTACTTGTGCATTATAAATGAGCTGCTGAGGTAGTATCTACTTAAGTTATTCTGTATTGAGGTTCACTAGAGGTTTGCCAACGCATAGAAGGGATGCCAAACCGTGTAAGGCGAGGATGCCATTGAAGAGGTCAACAGAGCGAGAAATGTGCTAGTAGGTTCGTGTAAATCAGAATAAGTGGCAAAAGCAGAAAAGAGACTCAGCTGTGTTGTTGTTGCAAGCTTCGTAGAAGCCCCTGCGTAAAATTGGTAACAGAGTCGAGTGATTTCATAGTGTATAATAAAAATGTAGTTTTGTGATGTTATAGTTCATATACGTTGCTATTAGATATATATATATATATATATATATATATATAATTAATTTTTTTTTGGTAGAGACATATTGTTAAAATTATTTTTAATATAAAGATAAATTTATATTAAAAATTTGGAAATAATTATTATTTATAGTAGTGAAGTTATTTTTTTTAATAGATTTGAAGTCATAAGCCAATTCAAGAGAATGAATTTATACATATTTAATAAGTTAAATATATTATTTTAACAATTAATTAATAACTATATTTTTTAATTAAATTACTAAACATTTTTTTCAAAAATAAAGCAAAGATAAAGAAAAATTAAAATAAACTTAAAATTGATAAATGTGGTGGTAGAATATTTTTATGTCGGGACAGTGAAAATTGGTTACGCCAAGATGCACATTATACAATTCGTTTTGCATTTTGAGGAAGATCTGTAATTAGCAAATTCTACAGCCAATTTTGAGGAAGATCTGTAATTAGCAAATTCTACAGCCAATTTTGAGGAAGATCTGTAATTCCTATCATTTTTTCAGAAGGAAAAAAAACGTTGGTTTTTATTATAAATACCAATACATCAAGTCCCAAAATTTCCAAGAGAATAGTGCAGAATTAGAAGGCGATACAATGTCAGAAACAACAGACTAGTGTGTTGTATCTCAAAACTCAAATGCATAATCATAGTAACCACCATCAAAGAAAAACAGTTAACAAAAGCATATGTCCAAAGATCAGCAATAGCAAGAAAGTATAATCGCGGTGTGAAAAAAAAAAAGAGGTTGTCATGCCGGCTTGAAATAATGAGCACCATGAACCATGTTCTATCCAGAGACAGACAAAGTATAAGAATTAGCAGCCTGGAAGGGAGAGGGTATCCTCAGCCATGATGATGTTGTCTACCAGCAGAGTGAAATGTAACCAACCCATTGCAGCTGAAAAACCAGTTTTTGACATTGCAATTATGTTCCCGATGGATGTGCCGGAAGGAAATATGTTGGAAAGGCCTCTTAAGATATTCTATATGGTGGAACCAACCCTATAGATGTGGATGAGAGATAGAAGAGATACCCAACATGTGGTTTATTAGAGCTTGTGAGTCCCCAAAGATCTAGATGCTTTGCTTGTCGAGAAACCTGGAAAACCATAATAAACCCCATAGACTGATGGATTCAACCCTCATGTTTGTGTCATTTCCCCTAGACCAGAAAATTTTATACTATTGTTCTGGATTTATGTGAAGCCACACGCCACATCCACATGATCCACCTTATGCAGCAGCATCAAAATAACCAGCATGGTAGGAGATGTGTGGAGCATATTTCCTGGAACCAATTGCTTTAACCACAGTTTTCTTCTACATCAAGGGCTTCATCCAGAATACAATATTTTTGACACTATGATCTATATTAAGAGGTAATTCATCAAATATGATGGAATTTCTGGCCTTCCAAATTTCCCAAAAAACTACAAGGGGAATGGTCATATGTTATTTGGTTCTCCCACACCACCATATCAAACAAGTATCAATTGAATCATGAACCATATGAGTAAAAGTAAATTAGTTTGAGAGCCTAGACCATACATGTGTAACAATCGGACAATCCAATAGGAGATGATAATTATTTTACGGTGTCATCCTGCACATTGCACATTGACTGTGTCCATACATACCCCTTTTCATTAAGTTTTCCCAAGTTAGTGTTTAGGTCTTCCAAGCGAGCCATGTAAATAATATAATCTTGTATGGGACCTGTGTTCTCCAAAATCTATTGAACCGGCTTATAGTTTGTTGATTGTATGAGATACCACAAATGAAAAATGAACAAGTATGTATTAGCAACTGATATGGATCCCTAGTGAAATAGGTCATCCCATGTAATCTCATTATCATCATCGTTTTTGCAAATGCCCGATCTACGTAATGCTACAGTAAATGTATCCCATTTCCCAGCAGCTTCACCTATAAAACCAATTTCTTATGCTCTATCCCAAAATTGGAAACTTCCGTTCCATGTATTGATCGCATGGGCACGGTAAATTATTCCCCTGGAATTTAATCTGGCAATTAAATCATCTTAACAAAAAGTATCCTGATCCATACCCAAGATTCGATCTTTGCCTATAATAATGTTATTCCCCGAGTCAAAAGACCAACAAGAGCACTTTAGTAGCCATATGTTGATTTTGTTAAAGCTTGCCCATATGGTGGATCCAGTCGATTTCCTGATCAGGCCATCTGTCATCCACATTTCTGCCTTAATGCCACCTATGTATTTTGTTCGAATGATGTCTCCCCACAAAAATTTGCCAAATAAGGCACGCCATAGTGATTTAGTTAATAGATCCCATCCAAATATTTTCAAGTTCAGGATCCCCCAACCCCCAAATTTCTTTTGGAATCACGAGTTTTTCCAATATGATTAAATTGAATGTGAAGCATTTTCCAGAGCCAACTCAGATGAAGTTTTCCATAATTTGACAAATTTTTTGGATGATAGTGGATGAGAGACACTATAGGTGTGCCTAGTACACCACGAGTTGTTGCAAAACAGACTGTGTGAGTGTGACTCTGCCCTCGAGATTCAAACACCGGTGCTCCCATCCAGAGATTTTCATGTGGAATTTATCAATGATCCATAACCAATCATTTACTCTATAATTATTAGGTTTGATGTTGAAACCCATATATTTTAATCCTGAACCAATTGGTTGTGTGGCCATGCAAATAGATTGGCAATGTGATCTATCTCCTCCTGTTGACCTTCAGCATATAGTAACATTGATTTTCCTTTTTAATAATAAGCCCTGAAGCATTACCGAACCTGCAAAAGATGTAGTGAAGTGCGGACCATTGCAACCTGGAAATCATTCCAAATATCAAAATTTCATCAATAAAGAAGCTATGTGTAACCTTTATACCATGACCCAAAGTGAGTCTAGGGAATTATTGCTCCATATTGGCTGCTTTGATTTTATGGCTAAGTCCATCCATGACAAGTATAAATAGCAGTGGCTATAAAGATCAGCCCTAATGTAGTCTTCTTCCAGCACCAAATAATTTAGTGGGATATCCATTTATAATTACAACATATTGTACAAAAGATACTCAGGCCATAATCTATTCAATATTTTTCATATCCAAACCAATCCTTAAGAGAATGATGTGGAGGAAAGCCCAATATACACAGTCGAATGCTTTTTGTAAATCCACCTTCATGACAAATGCTTCCATTTTCCTCGTGTGGATGGAATGTAGGAATTCTTGGGTGTGGAAACAACATCATGAATCAACTTGTCATGTAAAAACCCATATTGTCCCTGAGAGATGTATGAAGAGAGAGTCAACTTTATTCGAATCGCTATGATCTTAGAAATAAGCTTGTATAACATATTGCATAGGGATATGAGTCTCTAGTCCTTAAAGGATTCCAACTCCTTTTGCTTTGGAATGGGAGAAATGAACATGGAGTTGATGGCGCTTGTGTTGTGTCCTCCAATCCTGGACTCTCCACCATTTGCAGTAAATCTGGCCTAACCATATCAAAAAAATGAATGAAGAACTCGACCGTCCAGCCATCTGGTCCAAGGCATTTATCTTTTGCAAAGGATTTTAGTACCTTATGTATTTCCTCCAAATCAATAGGCTTGTATAACTCTAGATTTTTAGGCAGATCGAACATGGTGGGATAGGAGTCTGAACCCCAAATTTGGTCTTCAATTTATGTACCCCCTCGCACCTTGTAGAAGGATTCAAAGAAAGAAACAACTTCTTTCTGGATATCTGAAGTGGAATGGACCACATTGTTATTTGAATCTTTAACTTTCCAAATTGTATTGATGTTCCTCCTGTAATTTGCATACATGTGAAAAAATTTGGTGTTTTTGTCCCCCTCTTTAAGCCACAGTGCTCTACTTTTCAAGCGCCAGGTGACCTCTTGAATATGTAGGATCTTTCTCTTTTTTTCCTCCAACTCCTTACACTGTTGATGAGATCTGGGGAAGAGTTTCCAATATTCAGGATCTTGCCGAGTCTTTCCAATTCCCTCTTGATACCAACTAAATCCATTATCATGGATCTTTTCTTATTTCGCTCCCACTTTCGGACCTCCGATTTTAATGCATGTAGTTTCCCATATATAGCTTGCATGGGTGAAATATATGTTGCCTTGTGTTGTGTCCCGAAAGATTTAATCAGATTGTTAAAATCGGCATCCTCGAGCCAGATTCGGTTAAATTTGAAGGGCATACCCAAGCGAATCTCCTCCCTCCTCCAATGTAATTCTCTCCATGCTCAACTCTGAATTGACAAGTGTCCCTCTTAAATTAAAATTAAATTTTCTCTAAATAAACATAAAATATTCCTTATAATATGAAATAAAAATGAAAATAAGTATACATATTTGGTTATTTTAAGTAAAAAAATTATAAAACATCAATAATCTTACTTTCATTGTGTTTGGTTAGTTGTTGCCATTGAAACCCATTATAAAAGAAATGTAAAAATATTTCATTTTCACTCTTAATCATAATAAAATATTTAGATGCCCATATTAAACAACATAAATTTGATTAACCTCCCACCCAAAACAATCAAATTCAACTTATAATCTATAATCAAAAGATTAATTAAACTAGTAATTTCGTCAATACATATAACTAGCATGTCACCATAAGTTGGAAACATTAATGCAAAAAATTGTATTGATCTTTATATCTAATAATACTTACTCATAGCTTTTCCTTGTCTTTAATGGCTAAACATGTACACTGTACATGAAGGTCTTAGCATTGCCATTATAAGCTAGCCATATAGTGTTAGACAAGATTAATAATTGTAATTATTATTGCCTCTGTTTATTATGAGTTAAGTAGAGACTTGTCAACAATGGTTAATTTGAAACCCTCATTCAATAATAATGATAAGAAACCTTGGTTATGTTATACTGGGTAATTGTGGAAGCTAGATAACTATGGGGCACTATCTTTCTAAATATATAATATATAAACAAAAAATCAGCAGCGACCAACTTAGATGGTGGATGCGGATGCTTGAGCATATCGTACTGAGCGAGGGATAACCGACTTAATAAGTATGCCACATGTCTTATCTAATCACCGAAAAGGTTTTAATTTAACGATTTTTTCAAGGTTTTTCATAAGAAAAGTGTTATCTGACAAGAAATAAGAACAAGAATCTCAAGGTTTAATCAAATTCAATAACAGGCCAAAACATTAAGTGTGTGTATTTTACCAATTTCTGCACTAGACACCTTTAAAAACACATTTAGGAATTTAAATTCAGTTCGGAAATATCTTTTATTTTAATCAAATAAACACATAAAACTTTATTAGTCTTATTTTAATCTAAATAATACCTATACTATTTTTTAAAAATAAATAAAATTTAAAATATAAACAACTAAATATATATATAAACAAAATTATATTATAATAAAATAAACCAGCAAAAACTTGAGATGAATATTCTCCACCCAATATTTTATTTTATGCTCCCAGATCCAGCGTAAAAATGAATCAATAATAATTTAGGTGAGAGAAATTGGGAACTTGTACCATTCTTGGGAAACCTTGGAAAAATATATCATTAATACCTCTTTGTAAAACACAAAACCTATCCTTCAATAAAGTTTAGCATTTAAAACTATGAAAGAGAGAAATAGATCTCACTTAGCATTAGAAGCAACAACCATCAAACCAAACTAAAGAAAAATTGACTTGAGAATTTGGTTCAGCGTTGGAGTAAAGATTAGTTTCCCTTCCTGTTTGCGCTTTGTAGCTAGTTTTGATTCTTTGTTACTGGCAAGACGTCTACGAAAACATACCCTGCATTAACAATTTTCTAAGTTCAATTATTCAACAAATTTCAATCAATCTCAAAATGAATTTACAATACTAACATCAACATATTCAGTCATGAAGTATATGTAAATATCAACGAAACTCAGATCCTAGGCTATTTAAATATGTGTTAGCAAATAAGATGGTGTCATTGACCACCCTGCTCAGATTACCTATTAACATTTGAGGCTTCCTCATTTATGGATCCATTTGATCTTGATAAGTTTTTGACTTCATTAGGCAAGTCCCCTGTCATGTTTTGACATGTTAGAGAAAGATTTCGGCGAAAATCACATGGAATCTCATTTGTCGACGCGTTTCGAACCAACCAGTGTGGTTCATCGCCGAAATCTTTCTCTAACTTGATATGGATCACAGAAGCCTAAACTCTATTATGTTTTGACATGGTCAAAATATGCAGGCAGTAATAAAACACCCAAGATATCACCTGCTCAAATATGGAGTTATTGGAACAAACTTCCTCGATAGTCTTTGTTGCACTAAAAGAAGCATTACTTTGATCATTTTGGTTCAACATTGGTGCAAAGGTTGTTATCTCGTTTTGAATCTCTACTATTGTCTAGATGGCTACCATTTGATATCATGTGTTCTTAATTATTTAAGTTCAATTATTCACAAGATTCAATCAATCTCAAAATGAACTACCAATAATAACATCAACATATTCAACCAAGAGTGAGGAAGTATATGGAACCATCAACGAAACTTAAGTCTCAATCTATGTAAGTATAAGGTATTGAGTGAGATAATGTCAATGAATACCCTATTTTGGTTACCTATTCACACTTGAGGCATCCTCATTTCTAGACCCATTTTCTCTTGATGAGTTGTTGACTTCAATAGAAAGGTCATATGTAATGTTTTGACATGGTCAATACCTCCATCTATTAAAAAAAAAATAACCATAAATTATGTGCTTTAATGAGTTAGCAATGTTAATAGAAGCATTACTTTGATTAATTCCATTCAACATTCGATAAAAGACTTTTTTTTCCCTTCATGTTTGCTACTAGCGAGAGATTTGCCAGTACAAACCCCAGATTAACAAATTTAAAATTTTATTAAGTTAATTATTCCAAAGGAAACTAAAAGGATTTCATAGAATTCGATGCATCTAATTCTAAACATACCTTTTACCAATTATGTTCTAATCTGCAAACAACTTAATCCTTGAAGGAATTTCGCCTCTTTCAAATCCCAACCTGTTTGTTTTGTCTTGTTAATGTCATATGTTTTTTAGGAAAACAATGAAAAACAACCCAAATACTATTTTGTAAGGAGTTACCAAGTCTTTGGGTTGAATAATTATGATTCTTAGCAAGATGTAAGCATTTTGGTGGGGCCTGAAATGTGTTCTCACTTTTGTTCGGCTCCTGAAAGATGAAGGGGTGTACTGAAAGTGGACAAGATAGGAACCAAAGGGCACACTCACCTCAAGCTATGTTGTTTTAACTTTATACATTGAAGACATTTGATTGTAGTCATGTTGAAGCAATTTTAATGCCTCAAGTTATGTTGTTTTAAATTTATACATTGAAGACATTTGATTGTAGTCATGTTGAAGCAGTTTCAGCGGTTAAAAATAAAATAGATTTATCATTTGAAGTCGTAGAGAATAAGTATTTCCTCCTCAAAATTGGCACCTGAGCCAAAGGAAGTTTGTTCTTTCCAGGGAGGTCACTTTGGGAGGGATATAAGAATGGATAAAAATTATTAAAATTAAATTTAAAATAAAAATAATAAATAAAAGCACAACCTCAATTTTGCTACCCGCCCTGAAAAAATTGTTACAAGAACACGACCTGGGCCCTATAGTCATTGAATGAACAAAATTATTATTAACCCAAATGCCCCATTGCACTTCACAAGACCTGTACCTTCCAGTTACTGGTTGAACAACCTTATTTTGACACCAAATTCCCCTTTACACTTCTTTTGAAGATACACCAATGTTTGTAAAGTTGCCAAAATAAAATTAATTTAAATTTTAAAAAGAAGAGGGTCAAAAGTCCACAATCACTCCAAAACTCGCAACGCTAATTGAAATTAGGAGCCACAGTCCACCATGGATTCACAAAATACTTATCACAAGGGATAACTACATATAATAATCTTGTGAGTACACATAAACCCCAGAGCCCCAACATGGAGAAAGCAAGGTTGATAACAGTAAATTAATGAAAGGCCCCTTCCCTGATAGATTAGATTGATCAGAAGGTCAAAAAACTTCATGAAATTAAAAACACGTTTAGAAAACCTCTAAAAGATCTTGCATGAGGCTCAAAACATTCCAGACGATGGTATACAATGTTCCATGTGCTAAATAGTTCTTTCCAAAAAAGCTAACATACATATGAAACCCAGAGTTATTAACCACAAAGGCATGGATTTAAATAACAGAAGGCATCTCAGTATGTTGTACAATAGTTTTTATTAGGATAAGATATGGAAACTCATCATAAGAAATAAATAATACCCAAAAAGCAACAAAAAGAAACAAAACTAGCAATGCTTGCTAGCCTAGAGCATTAACCAGCATGAAGAAATTTGTAGGAAAGAAATTGAGAAAATTGCCATGCAACCAAGATTTATGAGCTCGTGAATATAAATGAAAGGTATGAAGCACTGATGGAGGCTATCCACTCTACTCTAGAAATTTACAAACCTAAAATTATTAATGAGAGGTATGAAGCACTGATGAAGGCTATCTAGTATACTATAGCAATTTTCAAACCTAAAACTACAAAGAAAGAAAAAAGGAAGGGCCCCAACAATGTTTTGGTGAACCCTTCTTCAATGAGAATAGTCACGTTAAGGACACAACTGCAAGGACCATTGGAAGAATATTTTAATTTTTACACAGTTCAACAATGGAGACACCCATAATCACACAGTTAAATTTCCCACATATCCTATTAGTGCTACTTGAAAGCTTGAAGGATGCACTAAATGTTGCTGAAATTTTTTGTGGTGTAGTTGTATTTCCTGGCCCTAGGCTATGAAGATGCAAGGGAAAATTCCTCTCCACTATCTATGTTTTTTAAGAACATTGTTGAGGCTCTTCTTGACGTAGTATCTAGGGAGGACGCAAGTGAATCTAGGTTGTGGACTACATCATACGAGACATTGAATGAGATTGTTTGATGTTCAACTAAAGACCCAACTGCTATTGATATGCAAATTGTTCATGTCATCATGCTTAAGCTTAATGAAACTTTGGAGATGCGGAAACTATCATCAAATGGCAAATAAAAACAGAATGATTTGAAAGCACTTCTATGTGGTTGCTTGAAAGTGATCATTCGAAAATTGTGTGCTTCTGAGTCAACTAAGTATGGTATTCTAAAATAGGTTGATCAAATGATCAATCTTTTCTTGAGGGTATTTTCCTATCAGAGTGCCATTGTTCATGAGGAAGCAATGTTGGCAATAGGAGCTGTTGCATATGCAATATGCGTGGAATTCAGAAAATACATGCAAGAATTCTACCAATATTTAGAGATGGGTCTTCAAAACTTTGAAGAACACCAAGTTTGTGTTATTATTGTTGGTGTGGTTGGTGATATATGTAGGGAATTGCATGACAATGTTCTCCCTTTTTGTGATGGTATTATGACCTACCTTCAATATATGTCAATCAATCAATTGCATCAATCCATTAAGCCTCCAATATTCTCATTCTTTTGAGACATTGCATTGGCTATTGGACTCCAATTTGAGAAATACTTAATATATGTGATGCATATGCTTCGAAGTGCAGTAGAGATGATGAAATAATTGAATACATTATTCATCTACATAATGGAATTCTAGAATCTTATGTAGGGATTTTCCAAGGTTTAAAAATTTCACAGAAGGTTGAGTTGTTGATGCCTTATGCAAGTCACATTTTGCAATTCCTTGGGAATATTTATCAAAAAAAGACATGTAAGAATCAAGTTCTATTTCAACTAGAGGTTTTTTGTATTCGGTAATTTTTGATGAGCTGTCATTTTTGTAATTATCATTGGTTTAAGTTTTTTCAATTTCCTTATTTTTTTTATCAAAATTACAGATAAGGTCTTCAGTGCCAGTTATGTTTACCTAAGCTTCATTCTAATAATTTTGATAAACATTTATATTTTCATACATGTTAATGGAGGGATGAGAAAGTAACAAAGGCTACAGTTGGGGTCCTAGGTGACTTGGCTGATACATTGGGTTCAAATTTTGCACCATTGTTGTGACAATATGCCTTTTACAATGATTTTATTGATGAATTCTTGTCATCTAACGATCAAATGATTAGGGAGACTGCAGAATGGGTTCAGATGACCAAGCATCGAGTTGTTTTGAGTTGAATGTGTCCAGAAAGTTTAGAAATGCATGCAATTATTTGGGTGTGTCAAGTTAAAGGAGTTTGGGATATCATAATTATCATTATGTTAATGATGATTCCACCTTGAGAGTCAGGGTTTTGGTTGAGAGGATATGCAAATTTGATTCATGCAGTTAAATTTCCCAAATATCCTATTAGTGCTACTTGAAAGTCGAATGTTGCTAAAAAAGTTTGTGGTGCATTGTATTTCCTAGCCCATGGCTATGAAGATGTAGGGGAAAATTCCTCCCCACTCTCTATTTTTTAAGAACATTATTGAGGCTCTTCTTGATGCAGCACCTAGGGAGGACGCAAGTGAATCTAGGATGTGGATTGCAGCATACAAGACATTGAATCAGGTCGTTCAATGTTCAAGTAAATACACAGTTGATATTGTTATGCATCTTGTTCCTGTCATCATGCTTAAGCTTAATGAAACTTTGCATATTAAATAGGAAGTTACATCTAGTTTTGGGAGAAAAATATTGATAGCAGAACGAGTATTCTTTGGAAGATTCTGCAATTGATAAATCATTAACACCATGTTGTAGACCCTAAACAGATGGAGGGTCCACTGTGACAACCCTTTTTCAATCACTTGAAATGTAGGTGAACAAAATTCAAAAGAAATTTATGCATTAGATTGATATCTATAGATATTCATGGAACAAAAATAAGTTCATAAATCTCATAGACCTCCATAAAGTTATGCTCAACCGATGGATAAAAAAAATCCAAAGATATGACTATATTTCAAAGAGTGCTATAGAACATACATGTTCATATATTTGTAATGATGGATCCAAGCCATCATTAGAGGCAAGATGCCAAACAAGAAGCTATTAGCATAGACTCGTGAAAAATCAAGCATCGATGCAAAATCCGTGGAAAGAAAATGTTAATTAGAATGGGAGGACCCAGAACAAGACAAACTATCAACATTTCACCATTTGAAAATTATTTGGAGTTGAGAATTGTGGCATGTTGCTATTAATCGAGAGTATAGTTTAGGGAAAGCGCTACAGAAACTAGGTTTCTTCATGCATTCCAGAGAGAAAAAATTAAGGAGAAAATACATGTTGGATCAATGCCCCAGGGTTGGTTGCAAGAATTCCATAACAATTCAATGAGGGATCAAATCACCAGATTTGAGCTCTGTTGGATGTACGGTGAATCAAAGTGGGGTGGGTGAGTGTTGTTGAGGAAGGATTGCTTAAGCCCATAACTAACGTTAGTCGATGAGGGTTGTTGGATCCATGCACTAGTAACCCAGGTCAGATTTGTTGCCAACTCACCAAGCAGTACACAATTCAAATCAACGGGTCAGGAGAATCCAATTGTCTAACGAAAGATTGAATGACGCAGATGAGGATAGGAGGGCAGCAGGGGAGTTGTTTTCAAACGGGAATGCCTTACGATGTAATTATAAAATTGTAAAAATTAATTAAATTAAAAAATAATAATCATGATAATAATAATAATAATAATAATAATAATTAAATAAATAAATAAAAATAAAAATAAAAATAAAAAATAAAATAAAAATGTTTTTATATGTTAGGTAATGTAGGTCCCAAAATGACTAGTACAACTAACTTGTGGTTTGAGTAACTGCGACCCAAGAGGATATAAGATGTCAAAATCATCCAGGGATTGCACCCATCCTGGGCCACATTAGCCCTTAGTGTTATACCCAAGAACACACTAAGGAGGGCGGGGGGGGGGGTGTTGAATCAATCTTTTAGTTATTTTACCAATTTACAACCTTTGACGAATTAGCAATGTAGTAATTAATATCAACCACTTCCAATATATCAATAAACATAACAATGCATGATATCAACAATGAATCAAGAGGCCATCACATCAAAGAGACACAAGTGTTTTAGGTGGAAACTCATATGGGAGAAAAACACCAATCTTTTTATTCTTCATCTTCAATTCATTTACATAGATTTGCAAACTAAAACCTATAGGAGAAAAATACTAATAAGAAATGAAAACTATCACTTGCAATAGGCTATAATGTGATTGAGGAACCAACATCGAAAGATGCAAGCAACTGCTCACTGTAAGCTACAACTTGATTGAGGCTCCAAACACAATGATGAGTAGGCTCAAAACTGCTCTAGGCTCCATCCTGCTCTAGAATCCAACCTGGTTGAGGCTCGAACCTGCTCTAGACTCCAACTTGATTGAGGCTCCATGTTGGCTTATTGGGACCTGACCCAGGTTCAGAGTTAATTTAGCCAAACAAACCTTAGTACTACTGGCCCTTCTGGCAATAGTCTGCAGAGTGCGGACTCAGGTCTCACCCGAAGTAGTATGGGAGGGTTCTAGAACCAGGTTTCTGCACCCTGGAGATGTTTGATGAGTTCAAGTGGTCCTCGGTTTAACCCTACGTGCAAGTTGCTTCGCACACTTTCCTGTACTTCACAGCCTGATATACTGCCTTCGCGCAGCCCTACCCAGGGGCTGAACGCTGCACTCTGCGTTATTACCCAAGACCTTACTGGTATTCCAATGTTAGTTGATTATCATAGCCTACTTGCGTGCTTTAAGTTATACTTAATAACATAAACCATTCATACAAGTGTGTGCAGTAAATAAACAATATATTTGCAAATTATATCAAACATGCATTAACCCAAGAACAGATACACAGAATTATGACAAAACTTCTCTTTATTAATTCCTTCCTTGGTTACAGACTCGACTCGCCCTGCGCACTCAGCTGCAGGGGTCCGCGCACTCAGCTGCGGACTATTAGGCCTTTGCACACTCAGTTGCAGAGCCTTCTCCTACTCTACGACCCAAAGACACACTTCAACTTGCGACTCAATCACTTAGAATTTTTCCTTCTTCTTTCTTCTCCCCTTTCACACTTAGAGCCTCGCTCTATTTATATAGTCCCATGGTCCGCGGACCATGGGTAGGTCTATCTAGCCGACATTACATTACAAAACTAGGGCGGACAACCCTGTGACTCTATCATACTTTCACGCACCACGCCCGTAATTCGCGGAGATTTACAACAAGATTCGGTAAAAACTTGGGCTTTGAACATGCCTTGAGGGGATTCCATGCCCAACAAATCCCTAACACAAACATCGTGACTCGCCCTCGAGTCACTATATCGGCGCAGTGATCTTTGCATGGAGTCCCTCCAACTGTTCTCGAACTGCGCGGAGGTCAGCAACGCACTGAGCTGTTGCTTGTTGGATCTGTTGCATACGCTATTCCGAGACCTCTGTGTCAGGAGTGCTTCTCTGCATCAATGTGTGCATCCCTTGCATGTGTGTGAGCTTGCGTTCGATGTCTGTTGTGATAGTGAAGGCCTCGCCGATCCAAGGTTGGACACGCACTTTTAGGCTAGCAGCGCAACCCCCCGTGCACGGTGGTGGACCTTGTGACTCTTTGCTGCTACGCGTATCTCCAATATTGTGCAGCTCCCGGGCAGAATATTTTATAGTCTCACGCTCCCTTCCAACTGCCTGGAGCACTAAGACTATCCTTCCTTCAGCTAGTTAGGTGGTCACACCACCCGTGAAAAGTTCCAGCCGAGCAATCATCCTATTTCCCGGGGTATCCCCACCTTTTCTTGTTATGTTCGGCATTGCGCACTTTGTTATTTCCAATGCGCTACCATGGTCACTATGCTTAGAAATATGCGGTCCAAGCTAAGGCATTAGACTGATCAATTCGCGGCAATAGGCCTTAACTGTGTCATCGTGATCGTATGCACCCTGCCTTACCACTCTAGTATTTTTGTCGAGAAAATCTTCCTTTATTTCGTCCTCCAACTTCTTGACTTCCGCGTACATCAAAGCACTTTTCTTCCTTAACCATACCCTTTCTTCTTCAAGTTCGTGGAGTCTAAGGTTTCCCTGTTGGATTTCTTCCTCAAGCCCATGCGTGCTGCTTCTTACGACTATGTGATCCCTTCTTTCCGGGCTTTGTGAACCATCGTATCTACTGGTGCTACTATGCACAGACCAGGATTTGCATGCTTCATGGGGATTACATCATTCGCTTCATACTTCAGTTTTGGAAGTGCCCGCACGGTCAGGGTTTTGCACATGGTCCTATAGGCCCAGAGATATGCTTTATTCGCAGGTCCCAGTCAGTTCGTTTCACGTGGTGGGCCATGTTCAATGCTTCGCATACATTGTCAAAAGATTCTACGTGAATATGCTTCTGCGTGTTTGGTCTTACCATACTTCTTGGCCCCAACTAGAGGGGTCGTTCGCGCCATTGTCTTGCCCGCTCCTGCTTATCGGTCGTGTTTCCTATCGCGAGGACGGTGTGCTTTCGTGCAGGTTGCACACCATACGCCTGTACCCATCTAGAAAGGTGGGCGCGCAGGCTGTTTCATCCGTCATACTCAGCTTTCATCCGCATCTGAGGCTTTCCAAACCAAATGCACATCATCCTTTTACATTCATGCCAGTCCTTAAAACTTCTTTGGTGCGTACCCCACCATCTTGCGGGCGTAGCGCACAGTACCCATTTCAGAGCGTCTAAACGTTGTTGTTCTGGTACTTCCTTTTCAAATTTGTTCAGGAAATCATCCACCTCGCTCAACCCGTCATACATAGGCAGATCTCTTACCTCGGTTGCCACGTAGTGCAGCGACCTTTTCATCATGTTACAGTTGAGCGTGGTTACCTCATGTAACCGGTTCTGCCATTGTTCTATTTCCTCGTCCAAATATGAGGTGTAAGAGCTTTCACACTCCCACAAGATCTTGCCATCTACGGTTGGATTTACCCAGTCTTGCTCCCACGCGGTTATCTTGTAGATGCAGATCATTGTCGCTATCATAGTCATGCACTGGCTCTGTGTAGCGCGATCATTCCACAAGGTCTAAAGGTACCACTACGCGCAGTGACTTTTTTTCAAAAATCATCTTGTGCTTCTTTAGATTTATCACTCCATTCATGTCAGTGGCCCAATCTATTCCTAGTAGCATAGGATAGGGATTGTTGTCATCAACAATCTCTATCACTTCAAAATTTGCTAGTGCGCTCGCACCTTCAATATCTACCATTATTCCCTGCAATCTTCCCATAGGTAGGATCTTTTACTAGTTCGCCATTCACAATTAAATAGGAGACCATTGCAGCGCAGGCCTGCCCATGCACTCCCATGTCTGCTTTGGTAGGACGTTCACGTCCGATCCTAGATCCAAAATCACTTGATCCATTTCATATTCCCCGATCTGCGCAGTCAATATCATCTCTCTTCATGTTCGCATTGTGTGCTTCCCGAGCTTCCGGACTACGCGGGGTTCTCCTAGCATGGTTCTAGCACATCTAGGATGAGTTCTTGCAGTCCCTTCACAGCTTTGTTGTCATGTAGCATGCATGTCTCCAAAAATGCAGAGAGCATTGATGGGTCCATTTCCAATTCTAGTTTGTCTTTACTTCCTGAATTGGAGGCATCCGTAAAGCTCTTCTTAGTTTCCATGAATGTGTCCCTAGTGCGCTCCAAATCAAATTCTGGTTCATTTGTTGGAGCCTTGTGAACCCAGGCACTCTCTTCGGGCTACTTGCCTTTGTCATCTCTTGTTGTGATACCACTCCAGAGCACGATATTTACATTCAGGTCTTCCTCGCGCGACTCAGACCTCATCATTTGCAGGTTTTGAGTCGGGGGAGGTTGGAGTGCTCCTTTATTGCGCAACCTCGCTATCAGCATGGGACAGTACTCTCTCTCATGATCAAACTGGGTATAATATAAGCATGATGGTCTCGTCAAATTTGTACAATCGCAGGCATAATGCCTCGATCCTCCACAATTGTAGCATATCAGTTGTCAGCGACCTCTTCCTGGTCCCATTCCACCTCGACCTCGTCCACGCCCTTGAAATCCAGTGTGTGTCATAGCTGCATTTTGATTGAGGGCATGTGTTTCTGTCTGAACTTTGTAGGTAGGAGTCTAATCCATCATCAATTCATAACTTCTACAGGTGCGCTCATCGTGGCCTACTGACCTACAGAAATTACAGAACAACTGCTGGGAATTCTGCGTATACTTCTGCAATAGATGGTAGTTATCTGTAGCATGCTTCCCTCCTATCTGACAAATCGTGCACCATAATGCAGGCGTCACGCTCGGTCCTGCTTGTGCCTCCGGTCTCAATGGCATTAGTCCTCCTCCCGCCAAGTAGTTCGCGAAGACTAGACAATGGTCCTTGTCATGTCCCTGGCCTTTGCACTTTACGCACCATACCTCCTCGCGTGCTTCTGGGCAAGCCGTCCTGTCTTTTTTCAAACTCTGCATCTCAAGGCACAAGTTTTTCAACTGCACGTGGATTTGTTGAACTCCCCGGTTAGGATCTTGTATTGGGGTCTCGTGTAGTCTCATCACGATATCCAAGGCCTCGGCCTAAGTGGTTAGCTTCTGCTATGACAACGTGTTCCTTAGATGTAGCGTTAGCGATGCTACAAACCATGCGCGGTGTTTCCCATCCATCAAGGTCATATAGGCTTCACAAATTGCACACTTCAATCTCTGATCCAACTCCCACGGGGTCTCACCTGGAAGCATCGCGATTTCCTTAAATCTAATGATCGACTGTGTCTCTGATTTTAGCCTGCTAAATTCCTTGTTTAGCACATCTTAGATATCCGTGATCCCTACGTTCGGATTGTCATTGGAATGCTTAATTTACCAAGTTAGTGCGCGATCTCGCAGAGCGCTGACCAGCGTTACTTTCTTTATATTTTCATCCGTGACAACCTACGCTTCCCATACAGCCCTTACCATGAACCAAAACTGGTCCAGATCTTCATTCCCTACTACTTTGAACACTAGCAACTTTATTGCACTTTCCATATTGAACTGTGGTGGTGGCGGAGGTGGTGTGGGCAAAGACGGGGGTGAAGATGGTGAAAGTGGTGGTGGTGTAGGTGGGAGTGGTATGTGCGGAATTCACTGCTTTATCAAACTAATCACACTTCTTGGTGAAACCTTCGCGAGCTCTTCCTCACTTTATCGCAGAGGTGAAATCAAGGGGCTAGTTTCTAGTTCTTCATTTCTATAGATCCTCCCACTTCGCGTAGCCCCAAACATCAATTTATTCGCATAACCCGCTTTTCACATAGTATCATTTTAATCCAAGTGTTCAAATATTTAACATACTTACCTCGCAGTCCTTTGAGGAAGCGTCGTTCTGCCTCGCTATAGCTAACTAAAGTATCTATTGCCAACTCTCTGATAAATCCTCATGTAATTTGATCGATCCAGTGATCCACAATGCGCGCGATCTTATCTTCCGATGCTTCCAGTCTGTGCACCAACTCTAGAGTCCACACAATAGGTTTGTCGAGCCTACACCTTCCTTGACTGTCTGCTAGCTTCGCGATCCACTCATACAACTCAGAGGGGAAGGATGCAAAGAAAATTTTGTGGATTTCTGTATATAAGTAGCAATCTAACCACTCTTCCTTTGATAATTGCAGATTCCTGTTTTCCTACGCCGTGAACTTGTGAATCTTTCTATCCAACCACTCTTCAATTCATTTCTTTTTCGGATTCCAGTGATACAACATCAGACATCTCTATGCAGATCCCGGTCCCGGCAACGGAACCATTTGTTGGCTTATTGGGGCCTGACCCAGGTTCAGAGTTAATTTAGCCAAACAAATCTCGGTACTACTGGCCCTTTCGGCAACAGTCCGTAGAGCACGAACTGAGGTCTCACCCGAAGTAGTATGGGAGGGTGCTAGAACCAGGTTTCTGCACCCTAGAGATGTTTGATGAGTTCAAGTCGTTCGTGGTTTGACCCTGCACCCAGGTTGTTTCGCGCAATTTCCTGTACTTCGCAGCCTGATATACTGCCTTCGCGCAACACTACCCAGGGGCTAAATGCTACGCTCTGCATTATTACCCAAGACCTTACTAGTATTCCAATGTTAGTTGATTATCTTAGCCTACTTGCGTGCTTTAAGTTATACTTAACAACATAAACCATTCATACAGGTGCACGCAGTAAATAAACAGTATATTTGCAAATTATATCAAACATGCATTAACCCAAGAACAGATACACATAATTATGACAAAACTTCTCTTTATTAATTCCTTCTTTGGTTACAGACTCGACTTGCCCTACGCACTCAGCTACAGGGGTCCGTGCACTCAGCTGTGGACTATTAGGCCTTTGCGCACTTAGCTGCAGAGCCTTCTCCTACTCTACGACCCAAAGACACACTTCAACTTGTGACTCAATCACTTACACTCTTTCCTTCTTCTCTCTTCTCCCCTTTTACACTTAGAGCCTTGCTCTATTTATACAATCCCATGGTCTACGGACCATGGGTAGGTATATCTAGCCAACATTACATTACAAAACTAAGGCGGACAACTCTGTGACTCTATCATACTATCGCGTCCCGCGCCCGCAATTCGCAGAGCTTTACAACAAGATTTGGTCAAAACTTGGGCTTTGAGCCCCAAAACATGCCTTGGGGGGATTCCATGCCCAACACTCCAACCTTGAGAATGAGTGGGCTCTAACCTTTTCTTTCAACTAAAGAAATTGCGCCTATAACAACTCACAGGCATACATATTCATGCCCGGGATTCATGCCCGGGATTGGACCGTGGGCCTTGTGGGGACTAAACCTCCACACATAGCCATTAGATCACAACCTCAGGACTTAAATGGGCTCTAACCTACTCTAGAATCCAAACTAATTGTGGTTTCAACTTGAGTGGAGGCACCAACCTCCTTCTTCAACTTCCTTATGGAGCTTTATTTTATCTCATTTTCAAACTGGATCCAATGCCATTATATATCACTGAATTTTTTATTAAAGGACTGTCACAAATTTCAATCACAACCTCCAAGATCTATCAGTACAAAACTTGCAACCGTCACATTGTCACACAACCTATAATCACCATACTTCCATAAAATGTGCAACCATTGCACTACCACATACCCTGCAACCATTATACTACCAACATTGTTATCAATCACTCATTGAGAGATTTAATGGGTGTATTAATTCTCCTGCATCTATATGTCAATCCGGGCTCATAAACACGAGTTGTACTACGCTTTCTAAATTCAGTTCTTGTTCAGAGTTCTACTGGTTTCCTTTATGAAATGAGTTAGCTGAATCTAGAACACAATTCATCAAACCCTAGCAAGCAGAATCAATAATCAAATTTTGACTTGAAACTCTTAATGAATCTGTACTTGAATGAAATCTCAATCTGAATCACGAGATATATGCTAAGCAAAAAATTGTAATTAAAATACTTTATCAAATAACTCAAATCTCATGAAAACCCTAAGAAACCCTAATTTTGTTACCTAGGTTATTCTTGAATGAAAAGTTACAAGTTCTAATCTACTTCAAGCATGTTCGGAAGGCAAGTAAACTTGAAACTAAACTTTCCAAGGGTAACTTCAAATCTTTAGGACTCTGAGATAAACTTCACTTTTGGACACAACTCGGAAGAATCTCCAACTAAAAACCTATTCAATCCTCTTGCTTGTTTGACTAAGTAGAAATCTAAATCTTGTACCTAAAATTAAAAAGACACAATAACTTCAAATCTTCTATCAAACCCTCACTTAACAAAATACAATCTTCTAGCATTCAATCATCACGAAAGGAAAACTAAACGAAATACCAACTCTTCTTATCAACCCAATGAAAGCTTGTCTGTAAACTGATAAACTTATGACTCTCCAAACTTAAACTCTGTTTCCAAAATAATAGAAATTTGAGTTAAAAGAAGTCTTCTACCTGATCCAATCAATCAAAGAAAGAAACGATCCTCTAGTAACTAATTATTCTTAAATTCTGTACTAGAAATCAATTTTGTTAAGGCTTAACACATGCTCTACAAGTTATAAATGGAAAATCGAAAGTGGCAGTAGCTATCTCAGCAACTCAATTACTATGAAACCAAGTTCAATTACCAGTTCTAGGATTTTATGCTAATTTTTAATGAATTAATGAGATTGGTCAGTCGATATTCCACACTGTGACTCTAATCCTCTCGTTGTATAAACCTCACACACCACATTAATTCAATATTTCTCAAATTCAGATAGTATCTATAATCAGATTTTTATGGAGGAATTGAGATGATCGTTGTGTAATGCACTTGTTGTGTAATTCAAGCTTGTGACTTGGGTTGTGCCTACGATTGGGCAACGCTACTATGTAGCAAGAAATAAAACGATCATGCAGAGGCTAGGAAAGGAATTTTAAATCAGAAGTAAAGAATCAACGTGTTGGGTTGAAGATGCAATGAACAAAGGCTACTACATTCACCATTGACTCGCTTTGAAAACAAATAATGCCTAAGAGAAATTAAAGAAATATGTTTTTGTTTGAGATCAACTTGTAAAGAACTATGCAATCCAATTAACTGTAAATATTAATTAATCTACTCGTATGCCATCTAACCAAATCCAATCTTATGAAAACTAACTCACTCATTAAAAAAAAAAAAATGTCACAAATGCCAAAACGTTGTTATGTAAGCAAAACAAATTCGGAGCTCTGGAAACAAATCAATAAAATGTTGTAAACTAAATTTAAATTCTTTTCAGAACAATTCAGAGGAATAAATTAAACTTAAAGCAATCAAATCGATTACTAACTACGGAATTCAATTTCCCAGTGATGGTGGGCCCTTGCCACTACCAGGTATGAAACTTACAATAAAATGGAGAGAATCAGATGACTATATTAAACATTTACAGCTCTTGAAAACATAATTTCTCCTTCAACGCAAAACCAAAGCCAAGATAATTTCGATTCGATAAAATCCGTAGAACAATAACAAAAGAGTTTGAATCCTTTATGTATGTGTGTATTTGGTTCTACATTGTTTCTACAGGATTTATAATCCATTCTACATATTACAATTTAGTAAAAATTAGATCATGGAGATGCCAATCAGATTTCCATTCTAATCCAAGCTTAGCACCTAACAGTTTGCCATACAAGTTCTAAATGATAAGACTGAATTCTGTTGTGGAGGCTGAATGCTGGCTATGCATAGTTTAATTCGATGAGGTCATGTTGACCATTGTGCTCATCCTTTAGTGCAAATCTTCAAGTGAAATTTCCTAGAGTGCAATTTTGGATTGCTGCCTTAAGTGCAGTTCCTTTTCTGAGTGCAAAATTTGCTTTTGATGTTGAAGTCCTGGGTCCCTATGAGAGCAATTCACATTTATCACCCATAATGATTAGTAAACAGACAAGAACACATTAAACTTCCCAATATTGATCATCAAAATAGCTAAAACAACACCATTTGTAATTCTTTTACCTTGGATAAGAATTGGGTATAGTCCAGGCACAAGGAGGTCAAAAAGACATGAAAAGAGTTCGACTGTAGGTTAAAATAGGGCAAAAGGTAGTATGAAAAGTGTATGAGTAAAGACAAAAACAGGGTCCAAAATCTCCCCCACACTTGAGGTGACGCATGTCCTCATGCATCTCAACCCAAAAAGAGATCGAATCACCTAAGTGTCTGGCAAGCTGCCTTGACCAAGACTTCAAGCCCACTTTTCACTGGCACTGAACATTTGGTGAATTGCCTGGCTAATTTTTTAGCATTGATCCTTTTAGCAGGACGAGTTTTGGATGCTTTCCATGTCAAAAGTTGTATATTATTTCTCTTCAAGGCATCATTTTGAGCGAAGAGTCTCAAGTTACTATCACGCAACTGATCATTCACTCCTTTGACACAGTGAAACAATACCTTAAACGTACGAGCCTGATCTTTGAGTTTATCAATCCTTTTCTGGAGTTTGATCAAATTAATTCTTAGGTTCTCCTCTTCTTCAAAAATAGGTGTCCTTGCTGGAGCTGTGGATTGTTGGGAAGTAATTCCTCTAGGCATCTAACTTGCACTATGTTTAGGTGAAGAGAATTATTGTTGTTGATTAGTTGAACGCTGAGTGGAAGTATGTAAATCCTGAGCAATATCATCGGGAATTTGGGACTAAAATGGAGGTGAAGAAGACTGAGGGAGAGATGATGGGGATTGAGCAATGAACTCTGGGGATGAGGTTACAAACACTTGTTGAGGACTGGTAGCTCGAAATGCAAATGAGGTGTGAGGAGGTTTGTTCATGCTTCGAGTCCTTCTTCTACCTTCTATAGGAGTTTCTATAGTAGGAGCTGGAGTTTTTTGAGCAGGAAACAAGGTTCTCCGAACCTTGTTCTTGGGCTGGTGACTTTGTTAACCTGTTGATGGAATTTCAGCTGGCTCAATTAAGGTCTCCCTTACCCTCTTCTCCTTTTGCTTCTTTTCTAACTGTATCTTTGAAGGCTCAACAGCCTGGCTAGAAGAAGGATAAAAAAATTTAAGATTCTTGGGAGGAGGTGACACAAAATGGGCAACAAAAGTGGGGGAAGTGGGGGTGGTTTGTGAGGTAGGTGCAAGGGTTTCCCTCCTAGACTTCAAGGTTCTACCCACAGGCCTCTGTCTCCACTTGACCTGTGTCTCTTCTCTTGGAAAGTTTTCTATGAGAAAGTCTTCCCAAGACTTCTTTCTCTTACTCAGTTCAGCCACAATCAAAATTTTAATCAAACTATGATGGTAGAGGGAAGTCTTTGGTTTCTTACCCTCAGATTGCACTCCCCTGGCCATCTTGTGGAGGCTTAATTTCAAGAAATGTGAAATATTTATGGAGCAGTCCTCTGTAAAATGCATCAAGAGCCTGATATGAGATAGAAAAATAATTTCGTACCTCCCTTCGCAGGTTAAGAAATGTTGGATCATAATTAACATGGGATGCCATTGATCCTGAATGTAGGTACGCAAGACTCCTTTGGCCCAGCTCAGTGACTAATAAGCCAGTTTTAGAAATGTTGCACCATTGGGAATGTGTAATTGGCTGCCCTTGAAGAAATGTTCCCCACTTGAAGGTAGCCCTATTGCTTCATTGAGAGACTGCTCTGTAATCTTGAGTTGCAAGTTTCCAACTTTGGCTCTCTTTCCATCAAACGTTTGGGCAAAGGCCAAAGCAACTGCATCATTATACCCCTGAAATTTTTGGAGAAAAATTGTCCATCCCTTCTCTTCAATGACCGCCTTACAAGACTGATATTCAAGGGTCCGTGAGAACTGGCCAAATGTCGGCTCGTGCTTATCTACTCCCATGGTGAAATTCTGAGTGCTCCTATAGAATGCGCTGGCTCAGACAAGTGATAAACTGAACCAAAGAACCGACTCTCTTATAGAAAATGTCACTCCAGTATTAACACCCAATCGAATTACCGGACACCTTTGTGGTGAGAACGATTTGTATGGAGTGACTGTGAATAAATAAGAATGGTGCAACAATTAAAAATCGAGAAGGGAACATGCATTTCATAATTACGACATCATCAATTAAAAATGAGGGAATGGAACATGTATTTAATAATGGAGTCATGGGCATCGAGAGCAATAATACGTTGGCCACCTTCTAGAGTGAGAGGTGTCAATCGGTCATCATTACGCATCATACCTGTGAGAAAAAGACAGAAAAGGACCGCTAATCTGGAATAGCCTTAGCTTCGATCTCCACCAAAGACTGCTCATCTCAACGGAACCAATCATACCAACACTTGTGCGTATATGAAGAATAATACCTTGCGTCCAGCCACAGATCGGTGCATGTCGTGCCCATCAATGGAAATCATGCTGAATTATGATTATACGTGCAGAAAGGGTAGGGATCATAATCATGAGGAAAATAAAATGAAAGATGGTTTAATCAAATCCAGGAATACGTTAGGAAGTGGGGGTGAAAATAGGAATAGAGACTGGACTTCTAGGAAATCAGGTAAAATACAATTACATCTGGTGAACATTAGAACTATCCAAGACCAAATTAGGTAAGTTAAGTGCAATACCTGTGTTACTATACTAATCTTGGGTATAGAAGATAGTATGAACGCCTTCTAGATCCATCAGTTGAACATGTTTCCTCATTGTGCAAAGAACATCAATTTTTGCAGTGAACTGAGAGATCCAATCATCTTAGAGGACTTCTTGGTGCTTTAGCAGCAGAGTTTACATAAAAATTTTAGAGACTGTTATGTTTTAAGAAGCTGATGATGTTGTTGTTAGGATTAGCACTTGAACATTCATATTTTTACAAATATTGTAGAATATTGAAACAAACTGATTCTCAAGAAAGCTCTAGCCCAACATTAAGTACTTGAGAACACAGCTAGTTAAACATAGGAAATAGAACACAAATTTGCAACTCTTTTGACAAATTGGCATCAAATCTACTGTGGGATAGCACTAGAACCCTATCTATCATCTCATGGTTTTTTACCAGGCTTGAGATGACAATTGCCTGGGGCATTTCTTATTTAGGGAGCTGGAAATGTCCAGAAAGAGAGCTCCAAGGAGCTTCTTTTCCATAATTATTCCCTTGGGCCCGGAAAAGAATAATTCAATGCCCAAAGGATCCCTAAACTACCACTATTTTATTGTTTTAGTGAGCCTAAAGTAGTTTGTGCTTGAGGCATTCATGTTTAGAGAGTCTGAATTGCCCATAGTAGACTCCAGGGGGTTTCCTTTCCATAAACATTTCCTTGAGCCCAGAAAAGAACAATTATATACTCAAGGAATCCCTAGACTAATACAATTCCATATGATTTTGCGAGCCTGCATCAGTCAATGCTCGGGAGATTCATGTTTAGAGAGTCTGAAGGCCTTCATAGAAGACTCCACAGGTTCCTTTTCTATAAGTAATCCACTAGGCCTGGATAAAGGAATAAACTTGCTCCTGGTGAATTCCTCCTTTATTCTACGTGGATTTTGGGGAGAACCACCTGTAGATATGAAAAATAACAGCCCACTAGTTTATATATATATATATATATATATATATATATATATATATATATATATATATATATATATATATATATATATATATATATATATATATATATATATAATCAACTGAACCAGCAAGGAGCTGGCCATTTGCATGAATCAGCTCCAACCCTGGATCCTTTCATATTTCCTTCAAAAACTGATCATGTGAAAGTGGTTTGTGATAAACTTTAAGTCGATGACCATTTACTACAAAATAAGTAGTTATCATAATCGATAGTACAAATATGAACTGAACTATTATCAAAAACTTCAGTTACTTCATACGGTCCTAACCATCTGGTATAAAATTTACCTTTAAAATGCTTAAACTTACTATCATATAACAGGGCCCAGTCACCTGGGCGAAAGACTTTCTTCTTGATAACTTTGTCGTGCCATCGCACTCTTTAGTTTTGTACCAATGCAGTTCTATGGTAGGCATCTTGTCGGATTTTGTCAAGTTCATTCAATTGCATCAGCCTCTGCTCTTGAGCCTAATTTAGATTCATGCCCAAATGGGTGGTAGTCCTAAATGTTTTTACTTGGAACTCAATGGGCAAGAGCACTTGTTTACCATAGACTAACTCGTAAGGTGTGTGTACTGTCACATTTCTCCAAGTGATCCAGTAAGCCCATAGTGCCTCTAGTAACTTATCCGCCCAATCCATATGATGCAGTTGAATATTTTTTGTGAGGATGGATTCCAAAACTTTGTTCGTGGACTCCACTTTCCCATTAGCTTAGGGGTGGTAAGGAGTCGATTTGTGATGCTTAATTTGATACTGCTTTGTGAGTGCCTTGACCAAATTTGATGTAAATTGTGTACCCTGGTTAGTGACAATTTCACGAGGCACACTGAATCTTGTAAAGATGTCTTCGAACAAAAATTCTACTACTTCCTTTTCAGTGGCAGCATAACATGCTTTAGCCTCCACCCACTTGGTGACATAGTTAGTGCACACGAAGATATCTTTTTTCTTCTTTGATATTGGGGAGATGGGCCCTATGAATTCCAATGCCCACTTCTCAAAAGGTTCAATGGCAATTTGTGGTTGAAGAGGCATTTCATCGGAGGCAAATGGTCTCCCCATCCACTGGCAAGCGTCACAACTCAAAACAAGCTTCTTAGCGTCTTTAAAAAGTGTAGGCCAATAGTATCCAGTACGGAGAACTTTGTATGCAGTCCTTTTATCGGCAAAATGGCCACCACAAGGCTCATTGTGACTGGTTCTCAACACATTATACATTTCATCTTCCTGCACACACCGCCTCATAATCAAGTATGGCCTAGTATAAAATATATCCCTGATCCAAGATAAATTAGCACTACAATGCACTACCATAGGTGACACCCACTTTTCGTTCTTCTTTGGAACCACTACCAGAGGTGACACCCACCTATTGTCAGAAATGGGGTAAATGAAATCTGCAACCAAAAGTTTCTGAAGTTCATCTTTGACAATGTCTTTTAATGTTGGGTTCATACGCCTTTGTGGTTGCCAAACAGGTCTCATTTCTTCATTTGTATAGATATGGTGGATGCAGGTGTCTGGATGTATGCCCCTCATGTCCAAGTAATCCTAGGTGAAAGCTCCAGTTTGTTCGCGAATCATACTCATCAATTGCTGCCTTTGTTCTACAGTCAATCCTGTACCGATATGTAAGATTTTTCCTTCAAAATTTTCTACAGGTTCTGTGGTGGGTTCATGGCTTTCCTCCATTGCTGCAAAAGAGGCAAAGACAGTTGGATGGAAGGTTTCCTTAAACTCATCACTAAACACATGCTTATAACCATTAAAAGAGATAGGATAATCGATACAAGAGCTATCAGCTAAAAGCTGCTGCAAAACATGTTCATCAGAATTCTCCTGGAGACCTCTATATTGATCTAATGGCAACAATGGAAACATACAGTCTTCTTCTCCATATGGGTTTTCGAGCCATAATGATACTTCAACAGTTGTCTGAGCAGGGGGAAGAATAGACAAAGTTTGGTTGTGGGGACCATTAGAAATAATCATTTCTCCATTCCTACATTCTATGACGGCATCAGCAGTTGCCAGCCACGGTCGTCCTAGAACCACAGGGTGTCCATGCCTAGAGGTTTTTGGGGAAATGGCAATGAAATCTATGGGATATTGCCAAGAACAATAATGACTACTATGTCCTCTAAGGTTTCCATTGGTTTGACGATGGATTTGTCTACCATTTCTAGAAGGATAGGGGTGGATTTAAGTCCAGGTGGTTGTAAAGATGTCATTGTTTCATAGGTCATTGCATTTATTGCTTCCCCTAGATCCACAAGGGTATTTGGCAGAAGTACTCCGTTTATCTCAATGGTGACAATGGGATTCCCAGGGTCATTGTACTTCGCAGGCAAATCAAAAATCATAGTGGACATTTGGCTTATGATTTTGACATTCTGGTTCTTATGCCCCTTCCTCCCCGGTTTCTTAATGCAGAGATCTTTGACAATTTTGGTGTAAATAGGAATGTCTCTAATTGCTTGTAAAAGTGGAATTTTAATGCAGACATTCCTTAGTTCATTTTCCAAATCATATTCAAGCAAGATCTCTTCTTTCTTTACAATTAGTCTTTCTAGGTATGGTGGTTCATTTGATTCTTCTTTTTGTGGTTGTTGTTGTTTTTTCATTTTGAAAATGGTTTTCGGATGATGTGGAGGGTACCTCTTCTTAGATAACAACAACTGATTTTCCTTTGTTAACTATCTTTCCTGATCGTAATTGGATTTCATTCATAGGAATGGCAGTGATCATATATGTAGGAAAAGGCTGGATATCAATGTTTTGCATAGGTTGAGGTAGCCTATTATGACTTGGGTTAGGTACGGGTTGCGCAGGCAACAGTGTAGGTCGGGTGGGTTCAAGGTAGCAGGTGCTTGTGAGGATGACGGGTTAGCAGGTGCAGGTAACAACTGATGCAAAGGAGGTGGTGGTAGCGTGGGTTGTTGATACATGTTAGGGTTATGCCCTTGCTGATAGGGTTGCATGGTTGGATTATACGAGGTGCTTGGCATGTTTGGGTAAGGTGCATAGAATTGGGTTTGGGGTTAATAGGCATTGGCATAGGGGTTTGTCCTCCAATTCTGGTTCCAGGGAGTGTTTTGCCATTGTAGAGTAGCCCAAGGAGGATAATATGCTTGGAAGGTCCAAGGTTGAGTTTGACCATAACCTTGGGAATTTGGATCTGGAAACACATTTTGGCTTTGGCCTCTCCAGATGGTCTTTTGGTGGCTTGAGATTGGTCAATGGCTTCAACGTTCCCTTTGTAGATAACCTGTAGGCTAGGAAGTGATGGACACTTCTTGGTCGGGTGTTCTAGAGTGTAGATCCCACAAATTCCAATGGCATTTAAAGGACATTCCCTATCTGGATGTTTGCGCCTACACTTGGGACAAAAGACTGCCATGGCTGCTTTTTCAACCTCTTGTTTTTTTTTATTTTCATAGTCTTTAGCTGGTCACTGATTGTGTTGATTATGTCAGTTTTAAAGTTTTCTAATAGGTTTCCCAGCTCGACTCTCGTAACAAAATTAGCCACAATTTTCTTTAGCACATAGTCTCTAGAATTATCTTTAAGTTCGTGAAGCTTTTTGCCTACTTTAGCTTGGCTCCTATAAGATGTACAACAAAGCTCGACCACTTCAGCAAATGGCTTCTTATAGATGTCCCCACCGCTAAGAAGGTTTAATGTTTCAATGCAGTCATCCCTCAGCCCTTTTAGGAACATAATTTTGACAGTCTTTTTGTCTAAGTTTGACCCACGAGATTTGTGAAAATTGTATAGGAATCATTCAAGATACTCCTCTAGGTTTTCGTCTTCTATTTGTTGCATCCTAAGGATATCATTGATGTCCCCACTCTTACAAAAATATTGATAATTATTAAGAAGGAAGACTGATTTCATGTCATCCCATGAGTATATAGTGTGATCCCCTAGACTCATGAACCATCTAAGGGCTGCATATTTTAAAGTGGCGGGAAACAATTTAATTTTATGTGCATCCTCATAGTAATTATAACTGTGACATAAAATATCAAATTCAAAAAGAAATGCATCGGGATCTTCAGATGATTTACCGTAGAATCGCAGAAGAGATGTCATTGGGATGTTTTTCATGTTGATGTTGCGAGTCACATCTAGGATAGGGAACCCAAAGGTAGTTTCCTCTTCATCTTCATCTGGGCCTCCCCTTGGTCCTTCCAGGTTGTTTCCTCCAAAGAAGTTAACATTGCATCGAGGGCCTTCTCCCTCTCCATAGTGTTCTTCATTTTTTTTGGTCTCCCTGTCGTGGTGGTCCATATATGCGATGGGCACCCGAAGGGGTTTGCTAATTATGGTGTGAACAAGAGGTATTCGAACACAGTTGATGTTGGTTGATTGCTCATCCACGTTATCTTGTAGTTCTACTGGTTCTTCTACCTTGATCCTTTCAGTGTTGTAAAAGACAACCTGTTGAATGGCATTTTCTCCTTGATCTAAGAATTCTCGATCCGAAACCAAGGTAGTATCAACACTTCCTCCTTCTTGTCTCAGTCCTATATATTGATTAGCAACATTAATAAGAGGTATATTAACTTATCGAAAGGTTTCAAGAAATTTATAACTAGAATAAATCTACCCTTGCTATCTCTAGGTCTACTTGTACTCCTACGCATAAAGATAAAGGAAATAGAAACTAAAGAACAAGCAGTGATCCGTCAAACTTTGGAGCAACCCCACAAAAGTGGATACGTGAATCTTCACTCACATCTTGACGTACACTCTCCACCCTCTGATAATCCTGCAAGATCCTGAAACTCTAATAATAATAGTTACCTGAATAAGAAATTACAACTTCCGTGGCAATGACGCCAAAATGTTGAGAGATTTAATGGGTGTATTAATTTCCCTGCATCTATATGTCAATCTGGGATCGTAAACACGAGTTGTACTGCACTTTCTAAATTCAGTTCTTGGTCAGATTTCTAATGGTTTCCTTTATGAAATGAGTTAGCTGAATCTAACACACAATTCATCAAACCCTAACAAGCAGAATCAATAATAAAATTTTAACTTGAAACTCTTAATGAATTTGACTTAAATGAAATCCCAATTTGAATCACAAGATATATGCTAAGAAAAAACTTCTAATTAAAACACCTTATCAAATAACTCAAATCTCATGAAAACCCTAAGAAACCCTAATTTTATTACCTATCCTACTCTTGAATGAAAAGTTGCAAGTTCTAATATACTTCAAGCGTGTTCGTAAGGCAAGTAAACTTGAAACTAAACTTTCCAAGGGTAACTTCAAATCTTTAGGACTCTGTGATAAACTTCACTTTTGGACACAACTCGGAAGAATCTCCAACTAAAAACCTATTCAATCCTCTTGCTTGTTTGACTAAGTACAAATCTAAATCTTGTACCTAAAATTAAAAAGACACAATAACTTCAAATATGCTATCAAACCCTCACTTAACAAAATACAATCTTCTAGCATTCAATCATCATGGAAGGAAAACTAAACGAAATACCAACTCTCCTTATCAACCCAATGAAAGCTTGTGTGCAAACTGATAAACTTATGACTCTCCAAACTTATACTCTGTTTCCAAAATAATAGAAATTTGAGTTAAAAGCAGTCTTCTACCTGATTCAATCAATCAAAGAAAGAAACGATCCTCTAGTAACTAATTATTCTTAAATTTTGTTCTGGAAATCAATTTTGTTAAGGCTTAACACATGCTCTACAAGTTATAAATGGAAAATCGAAAGTGGGATTAGCTATCTCAGCAACTCAATTATTATGAAACCAAGTTCAATTTCCAGTTCTGGGATTTTATGTTAAGTTTTAATGATTTGATGAGATTGATCAGTTGATATTCCACTCTGTGACTCTAATCCTCTTGCTGTATAAACCTCACACACCAAATTCATACAATATTTCTTGAATTCATATCAGTATCTATAATCGGACTTTTATGGAGGAATTGAGATGATCGTTGTGAAATGCACTTGTTGTTTAATTCAGGCTTGTGACTTGGGTTGCGCCTATGATTGGGCAACGCTTCTATATAGCAAGAAATATAACGATCAAGCAGAGGCTAGGAAAGGCATTTAAATCGAAAGTAAAGAATGAACATGTTGGGTTGAAGATGTAATGAACATAGGCTACTACATTCACCGTTGACTCGCTTTGAAACAAAGAATGCCTAAGAGAAATTAAAGAAATGTGTTTTTGTTTGAGATCAACTTGTAAAGCACTGTGCAATCCAATCAACTGTAAATATTAATTAATCTACTCTTTTGCCATCTAACCAAATCCAGTCTTCTGAAAACTAACTCACTCATAAATCAAAACAAAATATGTCACAAATCCCAAAACGCTATTAGGTAAGCAAAACGAATTTGGAGCTATGGAAACAAATCAGTCAAATGCTGGAAACCAAATTTAAATTCCTTTTAGAAAAATTGAGAGGAATAAATTAAACTTAGAGCAGTCAAATCGACTACTAACTACGGAATTAAATTGTCCCGGGTATGAAACTTACAGCAAAATGGAGAGAATCAGATGACTATATTAAACATTTACAGCTCTTGCAAACACAATTTCTCCCTCAACACAAAACCAAAGCCAAGATAATTTCCATTCGATGAAATCCGTAGAACAATAACAAAAGATTTTGAATCCTTTAGTATGTATGCATGTATTCGGTTCTACATTTTTTCTACAGGATTTATAATCCATTCTACATATTACAATTTAGTAAAAATCAGATCATGGAGATGCCAATCAAATTTCCATTCTAATCTAGGCTTAGCACCCAACAATTTGCCATACAAGTTCTAAATGATAACACTGAATTCCGTTGTGGAGGCTGAAAGCTGGCTATGCATTGTTTAATTCGATGAGGTCATGTTAACCATCGTGCTCATCCTCAAGTGCAAGTCTTCAAGTGCAATTTCCTAGAGTGCAATTCTGGATTGTTGCCTTAAGTGCAGTTCCTTTTTAAGTGCAAAATTTTCTTTTGACACTGAAGTCCTAGGTCCCTGTGAGAGAAATTCACATCTATCACCCATAATGATTAGTAAACAAACAAGCACACATTCAACTTCCCAATATTGATCATCAAAATAGCTAAAACAACACCATTTGTAATGCTTTTACCTTGGATAAGAATTGGGTATAGTCCAGGCACAAGGAGGTCAAAAATACATGAAAAGAGTTCAACTGTAGGTTAAACCAGGGCAAAAAGCAGTATGAAAAGTGTATGAGTAGAGACAAAAACGGGGTCCAACAATCACTATTGTTGGTTGTCATACTATTTTCGATGCTCTGCTTCAACCAATTATTCAATATGGTCATTCAAACCCCTTCTCTAAACTTGTTTACATCATGTATCCAAAATGACTGCAACATGCTCATAGACCCTTGAAACTAATACAATTGGTTTTGGCCATCAAATAAATGTCAAAATAGAAATATATCCCTCTAGTTACATTCATTTATGAGCCCTGGTCATCCAACTTCTTCCAAAACTCATTTTGGACAAATAATGCTCCCAAAACCCAAAATAACCATATAGAACTCTACATTAAGTTAAATATGCTATAGTTTTCCCTTTTCTAGGTGCATTCGAAAAAATTCCAAAATACAGTGTAGATGCTACAGTTTTCATACCATCAATATGTTATTTATGCAACAAATGACATCCTCATATTAAAAAATAAAAAATTTGAACCGACCTGTCACCTTGCAAGAGTCAAACTAGCGACCTTATGAGAATAGGATGCACACTTTACCAACTCAAATGCCTCAATGTCACTTGTGATACTTGGTTATGCATATAGTTTTGTATTATGTGTGTCGGGTGAAACCACTATTGTGTCACACTGTGTCCATGGGTTCCATGTCAATTAAGTAATTTATTCAGACAATCCTTCACCCAATCATTTACAGGGACAATGCCATCGTGTTGTTACTTGTAGCTTCTCATATGAATAGCCCTTTGTGTCTCATCGGAATAGGGATGGTGTCCCTCTCATAAGTCCACGTGGATGGGGATAGAACCAACATGGTTATACCATCTGTCTCTCACGTGAACATGCCTTCGAAACAAGATCGATGTTGCCCATACAAGTCTACATGGACATAGAGATAGCCACCACGCTAACTACCTTTCGCACAAACACAAATTCGTAACCCATTTTCATTTGTACAAACATTTACGTGAAAAAGACCATGCAATAGTGGCTAGACTCCAGACTTGGAACTAAAATAATAAGAAAAAACACCTTCGCGAACAAACACTTCTTGGATTCTTCTGTAGAGATTCTCTCATTCCAGTGACTAAGTCTTTTCTATTGAATGATGGGCGGGGATTCCCATATGTATTATGTGAGTGGTACTGAGAATTGGTCAAGCCGACCAGGGGCCATGTTGTTTTGGGCTCACAAACAAAATTTTGTGTATTGTACCATAGACAAGGTTGACCATGTAATCCTTCTCAATGTTTCCATGTGACCATGATCTTGAACCGACCATAGCACCTTTAATTTTGGCCCCATACGACCATGTGACCGCCCCATGTGAATTGGGGTCACTCGTCCTCCACATGATGATCTCAACATGTTGTCATCATCCCACATGGTGGCTTGGGAGGGTGATGCATGTCACCTCTTTTCAAACTTTCTACCAATCTAAATTTGCCAAATCACCATGCCAAGTGGCAGTGTCTAGTGGCACCACTTCACCAAGATGATGTCATATTGATAATGTGTCATGTTGATTATGAAATAGTGCCATGTGTCATTCATGAATATGTCCACGACATCATCAATGATATGTTTCCATGTGTCATCATCTAGTTGGTTTGATAGGGTTGAATAAACCTTGCGCATATTCACCATCATCTATCCATTGAACTAGTAGAAGTGTTGTTGATTGGCTCGAGAGATGCATGCCATTTAACGTTGTTAAATAATTGGAAATTTTATGCACCCAAGGCCATAGATTCCCCTGATGAATGATGGATAGGCTCTGATCATGTGCACTAGTTAACTGATTTAATACTTGTGTTTTTTCCCTAAAGTTTGTTCCTTCAATTTAATACTGAAAATTTATCTCGCCATAACTTCTCATCCTAGAGGAGTTTTTCTAAGAAAGATATATTGTTGGAAAGGTACCAATGATAACCCAAAAAACCATGTTATTTGTAAGATGTTTAAGAAATCATAAATGCATCAAACACTAAAATAAATTCAACCATATTCAACTACTCTTGATGAGAACCTATAAGAGAACCACCTATCATATTGATTCATCGAGAGTCTTGTTGCTTATTTAGTCATCATAGGTTGTATTGTTGCTATCCCATACATCCCTTTGACATCAATGGCATCCTATTGTCATCAAAGACAAAAAAATGTGAAAAAATACCCCCCTTTTTCATTGACAACAACACCATTAAACATTGATTAACATTAATGTCATTCAATCACAAACTTGCTTTACACAAATGCCTTCCTATGTCAATGTCACTCTATGTATCTCTTTATGCCTAAATGCCTTCCTTAGTCAATGTGAGTGTCTGCATCAATGTATGCAATCTCCCCCCCTTGACATCAATGGAAAAGGGTCATAGATATTTGTTGAATATTGACATGCTAATAATCCTACATAAATATCCACTCATAGCCTTCTCCTGGATGTTCCTATGGACCTAACTAAATCATGCTTCCTTCCTACTCCTATATTGTTATTCTTACAAAGTCTCCCCCTAAGACCATGCTTCCATAGTTTCTTATAATTGTTCCTATACTCCCCCTTACCACGCTTTCACTGCTATATTGTTAAAATATCTCTTGAGACCATTCTTTTGTTATCCACTGTGCTTTCCATCATTGCATCCTCTAATTGATCCTGGAACATGCCAACTTCACTTATCCTTTCTTTACACATGAGATATCATCAGTAAAGTATGCAAGAGTCATTGTATTGGAAACCTGTAGATCGAACATGCCTGCTACCAACCGTACTTATCATCATCGTGTCATGATAATCAATGTAAGAATCACTTCCCTCATACAATAGATGCTTCTTCAAGTTTTGATTTGATGAATTATGATCTTGAAGAAACTTTCTCCAAGGATTAGATCTAGGGAGTTAGACCTAATATAGGTACTCTTTGACCTATTCTCCATATACCATCATTGATAGCAAATCCTTCTTTGTTGTTCCATCTAGAGTTGAGTTTGAAATTTGATGCTATATGACCTTGATTGTGACATATGTGTCATTCAACATGGGACTTCAATATCTGTAGATATGGCTGGGAATTTTATTGATCAGGTCCACATGTCTCCATCTAGGTACTTAATCATATCCTCTATACTTGACCATATCAAGGGTCTAACAATCCTATAGTTTGTTCCCAAACTTAGTACCTAAAAAACAATACCCAAAGAAATAATTTTGTTACATGAACCTAGAATGAAATATCAACGTTCTAAAGTTACTTCTTGGAGGAGCCATGTTTCCTTGTTGTTCAACACTTACATGATTATTTCTAGTGGATTCCTTGTGATTAGTCATACTCATATCTTATTCTGCTTCATTGTTGCTTGTGAGTGTAGAGCCTCTAACTTGCACCTCATCATTCATTATTACCTACTGTTTTTCCTCACTTATCCCTCTCTTTTGCCTCATTTTCATTGTAAACCTACCCAGATCATTACATTAGATGTCTTTAAGCATGATCAAGTGAACTTTGCTAATGTGTGACTGTTTTGTTTAGATTTTGACATATTTACAGATATTCCGCAGCTGTCTGGCAATTCCGCAGCCATTCAGCGATTCCGCAGCCATCTGATGATTCCGCAGCCTTTTTGTTGTTTGATATGCTCCACGTGTCTTCTCAAGGAACGAGCCACATGGGCATGTTAGGTTGGATGTACACATGGATCGTATGCTATTGGTTGAGCCAAACCAGTCATGTATGCCCTTGGTCAACGCAGGTATTCCCTCAGTCAAACGGTCAAGTTCTGAATGGTGGCACGGGAGCCGTGAGCAGTTGGGACACGGAACTGTCGCTGGCACCTCTTCCCTGCCACGAGGACAGCTAAAGACAGGATCCGAGCATAGATTTGTCTCCCATGATGACCGTTTCCCTTAAAAGTGCACGGGGTTACCTACGTGTTTGCTGCACAAGTTAATTAGCTATGACTGCGTGTTGCTGCGTAGTTAATAGGTTAAGCTGTAGTTGCTTAGTTCACGCAGAGAGTAGTTGCCTCTGTGCTTATAAATAAGCGTGTGCCAACGCTTGTAGATTAGCTTTTGGATTATTGTAATTGCTGCGCTGATTTTGTATAAAAACTCTGTTTTAAGAAGGCTGTTCCTACAGCACTTTTCACTGTATTTTTGACATGCTGTTTTTATAAAAGAAGACTGTTCTGTTCACTTTTTAGTAGCTGATCTTTCAAGTTGGCTGCGTGGATGGAGGGCCCCCATCTGTGACAGCCCGTGTACATAGTGTTTGGTTTCATTTTCATGCTTTCAACAATCTTTATTTCTTTCATCATGTATAATAGCATACCATTTGGTTTCATGTCATTTCATTTCCAGCCTTTATTTTAAGCTGATCAGTATTGTTCTTTTGCAGGTTTTTAACCCGGGATTGTTTTTGTGTTTATGTATTTGCTTTATATCTAATGGTAGTTTCAGTTGACAGATTCAAAGTTGCTGCCTTTACTTTATTTTCATAGCTGATTTTTAGTTTAATTTCTCAAAGTTGTCTGCTAACATATGAATGGTCTCTTTATCACAAATTGTTTATTTTTTTTAGAGATCAGAATATTAATAACTTACAGCTGGCTTTGAGTACTTTTTAGACTACTCTTTAACTACTTTCTAATCGTGCTTTACATAGTACCATATGATAGAAGCAGAGAGTTAGAAAGAGCTGAACATTATAACTAGTCTTTAAATTAGATTTTTCTCATTTTTGATCACTTTTTAAACTCATCTTTAGCTACTTCCTAATCGTGTTTTACATAGTACTATGTGTTAGAAGCAGAGAGTTAGGAAGAGATAAACATTATCATTGGTTTTTAAAGTGATTTTCTTACTTTTTATTTGCAGCAGCATGAATGGTGTCTAATGCCATTAGAAAGTGGTTCTTTGCTTTCAGTTCATTGCAAGTTATTTATTTCTTTCAAGCTTTTCCTTTTCAGCAAGTAGTTAGAAACCACTAATCACACACCCTCACTCATCTAGAATTCACCTTACACACACTATCACTCATCTGTTTATAAATCATCACTCCATCTTAGGAAGATAAATTAACCACAAACAACACCCCAAACGACAAAAAGCTCTAAGAGGTTGCTTAAGTACATATAGTACACCTTCACTTCATCAGCTTACGAGCCCTGGGTTGACAATTAATGATATCAATTTAGGAACACTAAATTGACTAAACATTTTGGCGCCGCTGCCGGGGAAGTGAAATTAAGTAGCCATATTCTTAGAAAAAAAAAAAACATAAAATTTCAAGGAAAGAAGTTGATAACCTATCAAAGTATGCTCTCCTCTTGCACTTCAAAGTGATCTGGAGGATCAGAAAAGAGAAAGTTATTAATTTAGTAGTTTCTTGAGTATGCTCTCTTCTTGCACCTAGAGTGACCTGGAAGATCAGAAAAAGAACTATTAACTTGACTTGAAGAAAAATAAAAAAAATGGTATGCATAGAGCTAGAGATTCTAGGGGAAGGTTTTTAGCTAGAGCTCGAAGTTCAATTTTTACAAGTCCATCTGCTTCAAGGGATAGACAAGAGACACCTCCCTTATCTCCAACCGAAACTCCTAGTCCTAGAATTCCTGAAATTCAAGAGCCAAGAATTGACTCTCCTACACCTTCTATTGAGTTTGAACCAGGAAGAGACTCTTCTCTTTCTCCTACAGGAAGACCAATTGTAATTGAGGAAGTAGAATCACCTGAAGAAGAAGGAGAAATCTCTTCTCATTCACCCTTTGTAGAGGAACCAGAAGATTTTGAAATCCCTAGGAGAACCATCATGGCAGAGGAAGAAGGAGGTGGTAGTGGTAGAGGTAGAGGTAGAGGAGGAGGAGGAAATAACAATAATAATGGAGGAGGTAGAGGTCCCATTGGAGGAGGAAATAGAGATGGGGATAATTCATTTGGGTTTCCCATTGTTAATGAGGATTCCCGAGCCACTATGAAAAACATATCACCATCTGTCCTCCCAAATTTCCATGGGTTAAGAACTGAGGACCCTAAAACATTTTTGTTTGAATTTGAAGTTGTGTGTCGAACTTATGACTATCTGGATGATACTCAGAAACTCAAATTGTTCCTCTCAACATTAAAAGATCAAGCTTTGAAATGGTTCATGGGGTTACTCACTCAATCCATTAGGTCTTGGGATGAAATGAAACAAACCTTTTTGGATAGGTATTTGGACTATTGTATGCCTACTAATCACAAGGACGAGGTATTTAAAATGATGCAAAGAGAAGATGAGAGCTTAGAAGATTTACTTTAAAGATTTCAATATAATTTGAAAAGAGCAAAAATGAGTAGCTTGGATGAAGAGACCTTAAAAGCCCTCTTATTAAAAGCCATTAGGGATGAATGGATAGATATCTTAAACATGATGGGGAAAGGGGATATTTCTCAACTTTCACTCAATGATATAGCAGAACTCTGTATCCATCTCTTAAGGGGCAAATCGAAAACTCAAAAAGGGCCTAGAGATCCCTCTCTCCTTAGAGCAAATAAATCTGCAACAGGATCAGTAAGTAGGGCTGAAATCGGCAATATGCTTGATGAATTCAAAACTGATATCTTAGGGAGTCTTAGTGAACAACTAGATACCCTTAAGATTCACAATAAACAAAAAGCATAAGCTTAGGCTTTGGCCATCTTTTGCCCGAAATGTAGAAAGAAACATGCTTTAAGGGAATGTCCCTTGGATGCACACATTATAGAAACATGTGTAATTTGCTCAGAAACTCATGAGACCAAGGATTGTCCTTCAATTCCTGGCCTCAAAGCAGTCTTTCAAGAGGATCCAAGTACACTTGAATCTCTCTGTTTTATTGCAAGGAGACCTTGGCAAGGGCAGTAGAATCAAGGGTTTAACAACTCTATAAATTTTCAATCCCAACCAAATTGGAATCCTTGGCAACAATCTTGGCCTCAACCTCAAAATGCTTTTCAAGCATGGATGCAAAGCATGCAAAATCCTTATGGGAGACTTGCTCAATTCTATCAATATCCTCCATCATTTCAGAATCAGCAAGCTCCACAACTTCCAAATCAAGGTCAACAACTATCATTGCCATACCCTTAACAACAACAACCTCCTCCACAAAATCAAAATTCTCAACTCTCGCTTCAATCCCAGCAGAAGTCAAATCAACTTCCCTCTCAGCCATTACCAAATCCAAATAATAGGAACCCTCAAAATGCTTACATGATGGAAGGTCAACCATTCCCTACCTATATGGTTGTTCCTCTCAATGAAGTACAACTCAGATCAGGTAGAATCCTAGATCAACCTTCTACAAGTGTTCAACAACCAAGCATTTCTGAGGAAGAATCTCTCAAAGTCAATAAAGGTTCTGAAGTATCACTTCAAAACCAAAATATCCAAAAAGAAAAAGAAAAAGAATTAACCTCTACAACTCCCATAGTTGAGCAACCTACATCTTTAGCTACACCTCCTTTTCCTGAAAGATTACAAATTGACAAAGGAGTGGAGAAGCAAATTTGGTTGCCTGACTATAGTTTTCTAGATGAATTGAAGAATGTCTGTATCAAGATCCCCTTGTTACAAGCCATTAAGGAAATTCCCATTCTAGCAAAGACAATAAAGGAGTTGAGTTTGAAGAAAACAGTAAAAAGAACCAGAGATACCAAAAGGATACATCTAGTTGGAAAAATTGCAGACATTATGATGGGTAAGATTACCATGCAAAAGTATGTGGATCCCGGTAGTCCTATTGTCAAAACTCATATTAATGGGGTTGAAATCCCAAATACTTTGATTGACTTAGGAGCCGCTATCAACATCATGAGTAGACAGACCATGGATCAGTTAAAGCTTCCTAACCTTCTCTTTACACCTACTTTGCTGCAACTTGCAGATAGATCAATCATTAAACCTGATGGTGTATTGGAAGACATTCCAGTCTCTCTAGATTCTTGGGAATATCCAGTTGATTTTATGATTCTAACTCCCAAGAACAATCTAGGAGGACATCCTCTTATCTTAGGAAGACCTTGGCTAGCAACAGCTGATGCCTTCATCAGTTGTAGGTCTGGGGACATGTATATATCAGATGGTAATTCTACCAAGAAATTCAACTTGTATCCTCCAGCAAAGGCAATAACAGAAATAGGAGAAGATGAGTGGGTCGATGATGAGGATACTATTCAACCTGTTTTAACCATCTCTGAGATTAGTGAAGACAGTCAAATTCTAAATACATTAGAAAATTTTGAAGTATCTTTAGAATATGACTCTACACATTTTCAGATAGATGCAGACATTGAATATCTCTCCTCTAGACAGATGTCTCTCTTCTCAATGGAAGAGTTTGGTAGTTCTACAGTTGAAATCCTTCCAGGAAAAACTTTGAACATTAACAGAAACTTGGAAAGACCACAACAAGAAGAATTAACTAAACTGTTGCAAAAACATTCCACTGCCTTTGCATGGGAATACACTGACATGAAAGGAATCGATCCTAAGACTTGTATTCATCACATCTATATTGAAGAAAACAACAGACCTATTAGGCAACCACAAAGAAGGATGAATCCAAACCTTAGGGAAATCGTGAAAGAAGAACTTCAGAAATTGCTCAAGGTAAACTTCATTTACCCCATTTCAGATAGCCAATGGGTTTCTCCCTTGGTTATAGTGCCCAAAAAGAATGGTAAATGGAGAGTTTGCATTGATTATCGAGAATTGAACAAGGCAACCTTAAAGGATCATTTCCCTCTACCTTTTATTGATCAGGTACTAGACACTTTAGCAGGTAAAAAGTATTTCTCATTCTTGGATGGTTTTAGTGGGTATAATCAAATTCAGGTAGCACCTGAAGATCAAGACAAAACCACATTTACTTGTCCTTGGGGAACTTTTGCCTACCGAGTACTCCCTTTTGGATTGTGCAATGCACCCGCTACATTTCAAAGGGCTGTACTAGGAATCTTTTCAGATCTGATTCATGATTGTGTAGAGGTATACATGGACGATTTCACAGTTTATGGTAATACATTTGAAGAAGCTTTGGAAAATTTGGAAAAAGTACTGGTAAGATGTAAGGAAACAAATCTTTCTTTAAGTCATGAAAAGTGTTTTATGATGTTTACTGAAGGGATTGTTTTAGGACATCATATTTCAGGGGATGGGATTAAGGTTGATAGATCCAAAGTTGAAGTCATCTCTAAGTTACCTATTCCAAATTTCCAGAAGGATGTTAGAAGTTTTCTTGGGTTTAATGGGTATTACAGAAGATTTATTGAAAACTTCACTAAGATAGCATCTCCTCTTTTCAAATTGCTTACCAAAGATTGTGAGTTCAAATGGGATCCTGAGTGTCAATCTGCTTTTGAAGCTTTAAAGACTAGAATATCTGAAGCACCCATCTTAAGGGGGCCAAATTGGAAACTCCCTTTCCACATTTCTACTGATGCTTCAGATACAGCTCTAGGAGCTGTTTTGGGACAAAAGGATTTGATCCCTTATGCCATTTATTACACAAGTAAGAATTTGACTCCCACTGAGTTAAATTATACTGTTACAGAAAAAGAGTTCTTAGCTGTGGTACATGCGATCAATAAGTTTAGACACTACATAACCGGCTATGAAACCTTTGTCCATACTGATCACTCTGTCATAAGATATTTAATGAACAAACCTGTCACTAATGGTAGAGTTACAAGATGGCTTTTACTTTTACAAGAATTCAACATTACTGTGTTAGATAGACCTGGAAAGCAAAACACAGTAGCTGATTTCTTGTCTAGAATCCAAAACACTAATGAAGATTCTCCAGTAGAAGATAAGTTTCCAGATGAATACTTGTTTGCAGTGACTACCAAAACTCCTTGGTATGCAGATATGGCTAATTATCTAGTTACAGGGAAGCTACCTCTACACTTATTTCCTAATGAGAAAAGGAAAATCATTCAGGAGAGTTCACATTTTTCTTGGATTTCTAATGAATTGTTCAAAACAGGGCCAGATTGTATAATCAGAAGGTGTGTTCGGGAAGATGAAATGCCTGACATCCTTAAGGCATGTCATGATGAACCATGCGGCGGGCACTTTGCTGACAAGAGGACAGCCTATAAAATCCTTTCTCTAGGATATTATTGGCCTTCTCTCTTTAAAGATGCAAAGCAATATGTTAGAAGGTGTGACAGCTGCCAAAGAGTTGGGAAACCAACTCCTTCAAATGAAATGCCTCTACAGCCTCAGGTATGCATCGAACCCTTTGAGAAATGGGCTCTAGATTTCGTTGGACCAATTAATCCACCATCAAAGCAAAAGAAGTATATACTGGTTTGTACTGATTATGTTACTAAGTGGGTAGAAGCGAAAGCATTGCCTTCTGCCACTGAAAATTCAGTTGTTCAATTTCTTTTTGAGGATATTTTCACTCGTTTTGGTGTCCCAAGGGAAATTGTGACAGATCAAGGCAGCCAGTTTACATCTAAATTGATGGAGAAGCTGATGGAGGAATATAAGATCAAGCACAGAACATCTACTCCATACCATCCGCAATCAAATGGCCAAGTGGAATCTACCAATAAAGTTCTTGAAGGCATTATCACCAAGACTGTTCATCTTCATAGAAGAGATTGGGCGGAAAGGCTTCCTGAAGCCTTATGGGCCTATAGAACTACATGGAAGAACACAACAGGACATTCTCCCTATGAACTTGTTTATGGGAAGGAAGTCCTGCTTCCTATTGAGTTCCAAATCAAGACCTTCAAGATGGCAGTCCAATTGGGAATGAGCCTCTCAGAAGCCCAAAAACACAGAATGGACCAGCTAAATGAACTAGATGAAATAAGACAAGATGCAATTCTAAGGACCGATCTAGTTCAGCACCAAAGATCTAAATGGCATGATCGTCATATCAAAGAAAGAAAGTTTCAGAAAGGAGATTGGGCTCTATTGTTTGATTCAAAGTTCAAAGACTTCAAAGGAAAGTTTCAAACTCATTGGCTTGGGCCATATGAGATTGATGAAGTCTTTAGCAATGGAGCAGTTCGAGTGAAAACTATTGATGAATTTCATACTCCTCTTATTGTGAATGGCCATCGCTTGAAGATCTACCAAAAGCCATTCTCAAAAGAAGAGTTTGTCAAGCTGTTTAAAGAAGATTCTGCAATCAGGTTGGTGGAGAAGGATTCTTCTCCTCCATCAGCCTAAGCTTTGGTTTTTGAAAAAAAAAAAAAAAAAGGAAAAAAAAAATATATATAATAATAAATGTATAGGCCTGAAAACCAATCTCTGATTGGCAGTCCTATACAGAAAATCTGAGGTGAAAATCAGGGCCACCTGACACCCCATATTTTCTAAAAAAAAAATTCTCTTTCTCTCCTTATTCCATCTCATTTCATCATTACAGCCATTTCATCCACCATCTCATTCATTTTCACTCCACCTCATTTCTTTTCATCCATCCATCCATTCATTACATATTCATTCCATCAATAAAGTCATTTTTTAGATAGCTAAAGTTGTTTTTGTGCAGCCGGAGGATACCCCTGCAGTTTCCGCAGCTGTCTGGCAATTCTGCAGCCATTCAGCCATTCCGCAGCCCTCTGCACCTGCATAAAAAAAAAACACAGTCTGTTTGAAAAAAAAAAATTACAGTTCAGAAGTCATCAACAATAAGTGGGAAAGAGTCATGCAACAGCAATAAATCAATGAAGGGTTAGTGGCAAATGATCAAAGGCAATCCAAGCGCGGATATGAGGTATGATCTAAATCCTAAACTTACGGTTATCTCATTTTGCAAAGTTTCCGGGATTATGTTTTTTGCCATTTAATGTAATGATTACCAGTCTTTCCCATCATGCGACCAAAAATCCACGTATCCCCCAAACTTATCGGTCCTGTTCATCACGATTTTGAAACTCCATTACGGCTGCTCCTCCATTAAGGTTTTTGTACCTAAGTGACGTAGACTACTGTACTACGTCTCTCTACGTCATAATCCCGCAGCCAAGTGTAAATTCATGACCGATACCTAAGGACCTAACCGTTTCTACCCATCATTTCATAACCCTCCTACGCTCGTATCATTCCATTCACGCTGTTTCATTTCCACAGTTCCCTTATTCCGCTGTGCTCACTACGCTGCTACCATTAACCATACTCTGTTTTACTCCTTCCTCTCTGCTAATTCTGATTACCAGTGAAAGTATATTACGGCTGTGTCAAGGCCGTAAATCCACTGTGTCAAGGCCGTAAATTTACTGTGTTAAGGCCACTGTTGAAGCCGTGTAACCTTTTTTCCAAAAGTTTTAGAACAGAGCCGTAGAGCCAATGGGTAAACTCTTAAGGGCAGAACCAGAGGGTTCAAAATTTCTGGAGGGATATCCTCAAGTTAAAGAAGCGTTGCAGAAAGCAAACTGGCTACAATGCATCCAGAAATTCAGAGGTTACCACAAAGAGGTTACGAAGGCCTTTGCACGTTCCTTTAGAGACAAAGATAATCAAGTGGAGGTAGGGGATCTAAAGTTTACAGTCACTGAGAGCAGCATAGCACAAGCCACCTCACTCCCACAAACTGGAGAAAGATGGTTTAAAAACCGGTCAGTTCAAGATCAACAGTGGAAGCAAATCTTAAAGAACCCAGGTATGGATACCAGCATCTTTACAAAAGGGATTCCTGTTACTTATGTCAAGGAAGAATGGACAACTTTACTTTTATTAGTGCAAAAATTCTTTACTTGTGAGGGAAGGTTTGGAGTTTTATATGTTTACCATGCCAAAGTCATGATGCATTTCTTAGGAGATGATATTAACCTTCCATATTTTCTACTCTCAAGTCTTAGAAAAATGTGTTCAATTGTCCAAAGGAACCCAAGAAACATTGAGCCACATCTGTATCATCATGGTCTTGTTAAAATGCTAGTTGAAGAACAGTTGAAAGCAAAAAGGGATACCTGGGAAAGATTTCTTGTGAGAAACCACTTCGAAGAAGCAGGAGAAACCTCTGTGCCTAGAAAGAGTAGAAGAAAAAGAGAAGAGGTTACCCCAGAAACTACTGTCCAAGAAGAAACTGTCCAGGACCTTGTTGAAGAAGAAAATGTTGCCCATCATTCTGAACATGAAGTTGACCCTGAACCTACTGTAGACATTGATCAAACAGCCCAAGGAATCATTACAGAAACCCTTTCAGAACTTGTCCAAGAAGCTGCTCAAAAGAGAAAGGAGAGTAGGAAGAAACAAAAGAAAGATAAAGGAAAAGCCATAGCCCAAGAATCCTACCTTACTCCTGAAAATTCCAGCGAAGAAGACACTCAGCCCTTAGCACAAAGAATGGCCAAACTCCATGAGACTGCCCTTTCCAAGAAGGTGGAAAAACAAAAGCAAAAGGCACAAAAAGAAAAACAGAGCATCACCACCGTGAGAAGGAGCAAAAGGATACAAGATAAAGTGGGGGCCACAAAAGGTAAAAAGTCACTCATCATTGACTTGAGCACACCTGAAAAGGTTGCTACAAGACTTGACATTGAGAAAAGTCCTCCACACGCTGAGTATGTTGAGACTAGTCCTCCACGTGAGGAAAGTCCTTTTGAGCATGAACCTGAATATGAACATGGATCCAAATTTGAGTATGAGCCTAGTCCAAAGAAGTCACCAGAGGTTGACCCAGATCAACAGAAAGTTTATAATTACCTGGAGACATTGGAACAAGCAGCTGCTGGTCCAAGCACTGTTCAACCTTTGGAGCAGCAAGTTCACTCACTCAAACAGGAAATTTTTGAGCTTGAAGTACTAAATCGCCACATCAAACAAGAAAATGAAAGACTGAAGGAACAGAGCAATGTGGACAAGATGGTCCAAGATAATACCATGCTTCATATGGGCCTTTGGCAAAAGGAAAACAAAAAGCTCAAGAAGAGATGCAGGAAGTTAAACAGAGCTTTGATCAATTTAAAATTCAGATGTTTGATGAAAAGACCAAGAGTCAATGTGGCCACACAGAGGAAGAAGAGAAGATTAGATGTCTTAGCAGAGGCATCTCAACAGGTTGATTAAGCAGTGTTTTTGCATGAGGACATGCAATGCCCTCGTAGTGGGGGTATGTAGAGCCTCTAACTTGCACCTCATCATCCATTATTACCTACTGTTTTTCCTCACTTATCCCTCTCTTTTGCCTCATTTTCATTGTAAACCTACCCAGATCATTACATTAGATGTCTTTAAGCATGATCAAGTGAACTTTGCTAATGTGTGACTGTTTTGTTTAGATTTTGACATATTTACAGATATTCCGCAGCTGTCTGGCAATTCCGCAGCCATTCAGCGATTCCACAGCCATCTGATGATTCTGCAGCCTTTTTGTTGTTTGATATGCTCCACGTGTCTTTTCAAGGAACGAGCCACATGGGCATGTTAGGTTGGATGTACACATGGATCGTATGCTATTGGTTGAGCCAAACCAGTCATGTATGCCCTTGGTCAATGCAGGTATTCCCTCAGTCAAACGGTCAAGTTCTGAACGGTGGCACGGGAGCCGTGAGCAGTTGGGACACGAAACTGTAGCTGGCACCTCTTCCCTGCCACGAGAACAGCTAAAGACAGGATCCGAGCATAGATTTGTCTCCCATGATGACCGTTTCCCTTAAAAGTGCACGGGGTTACCTACGTGTTTGCTGCACAAGTTAATTAGCTATGACTGCGTGTTGCTGCGTAGTTAATAGGTTAAGCTGTAGTTGCTTAGTTCACGCAGAGAGTAGTTGCCTCTGTGCTTATAAATAAGCGTGTGCCAACGCTTGTAGATTAGCTTTTGGATTATTGTAATTGCTGCGCTGATTTTGTATAAAAACTCTGTTTTAAGAAGGTTGTTCCTACAACACTTTTCACTATATTTTTGACATGCTGTTTTTATAAAAGAAGACTGTTCTGTTCACTTTTTAGTAGCTGATCTTTCAAGTTGGCTGCGTGGATGGAGGGCCCCCATCTGTGACAGCCCGTGTACATAGTGTTTGGTTTCATTTTCATGCTTTCAGCAATCTTTATTTCTTTCATCATGTATAATAGCATACCATTTGGTTTCATGTCATTTCATTTCCAGCCTTTATTTTAAGCTGATCAGTATTGTTCTTTTGCAGGTTTTTAACCCGGGATTGTTTTTGTGTTTATGTATTTGCTTTATATCTAATGGTAGTTTCAATTGACAGATTCAAAGTTGCTGCCTTTACTTTATTTTCATAGCTGATTTTTAGTTTAATTTCTCAAAGTTGTCTGTTAACATATGAATGGTCTCTTTATCACAAATTGTTTATTTTTTTTAGAGATCAGAATATTAATAACTTACAACTGGCTTTGAGTACTTTTTAGACTACTCTTTAACTACTTTCTAATCGTGCTTTACATAGTACCATATGATAGAAGCAGAGAGTTAGAAAGAGCTGAACATTATAACTAGTCTTTAAAGTAGATTTTTCTCATTTTTGATCACTTTTTAAACTCATCTTTAGCTACTTCCTAATCGTGTTTTACACAGTACTATGTGTTAGAAGCAGAGAGTTAGGAAGAGATAAACATTATCATTGGTTTTTAAAGTGATTTTCTTACTTTTTATTTGCAGCAGCATGAATGGTGTCTAATGCCATTAGAAAGTGGTTATTTGCTTTCAGTTCATTGCAAGTTATTTATTTCTTTCAAGCTTTTCCTTTTCAGCAAGTAGTTAGAAACCACTAATCACACACCCTCACTCATCGAGAATTCACCTTACACACACTATCACTCATCTGTTTATAAATCATCACTCCATCTTAGGAAGATAAATTAACCACAAACAACACCCCAAACGACAAAAAGCTCTAAGAGGTTGCTTAAGTACATATAGTACACCTTCACTTCATCAGCTTACGAGCCCCGGGTTGACAATTAATGATATCAATTTAGGAACACTAAATTGACTAAACAATGAGCTTTGTGATTACCCATATTCATTGACTACCCTACATTATTTCTACTTGTAGATCCTTTCTCTTCATTCTGGTTCCTTTTTGGAATTATCTTGAGATTTATTGAAATGAACATGCTTGACCGAGTGCACTACTTTCTTTAAATATTTAAGAGAGTTTTTGTTGGATTCTATGAATGCTTGGTCAATTTTCTTGGGATGATCTTTAGTTTAACAACTTGAGGGACCACTATTCTTGGGTTCCTTAGGATCTTGATAGCCAAGACCTATCTTAATAAGAAAGGACCTATGCGGAGAATATGATCTAGGGATTTAGTCCCTTGAACTTTGAATTAAGCTGCTCCAACTCTTCTCATAAAAGGATAAATTATCCTTCTATTTTTCCACATATTTGTTCTTTCTCATTTAGTTGTTCACACAAAAACTCATTTTCCCTTTTTTATTCTTCTACTTCAACTTTGAGAGCAAGAATGGTATCTTCTTTTAGACTCTTGTATTGAAGATGTTGTGTCAATTGACTTTATTTCTTTCTGAGGATCCTTATTTCCTTCAATACGTTTTTAAGTTCTCCCTCTTAACGAACATATTCTTTAGGATCTTTAGACTCATTAATGAATATTATTTCACTCATTTCTTCATCAGTCACACTTGCGTTGCTTTCATTGTCACTTTGTTCCTTTGAGTAAAAAATATTTTTCTCACTGGTTTGCTTCTTCTTTTGATACTTGGTTTTGAATCTTTACTCATCATCAATATCATTCATCTTGTCATAACGAAATTTAGATGCATAATGACCAATTCTTCCACATTCAGAGCATTTGAAAGGAATCTTAACTTTGAAATTTTTGGTTCCTCTTTTGAGCTTTCGAACAAAATTGACTTGTTCTTCATCAGATTTAGAGTTTGCTTGATTTTATTGCTTTTTCTCTTCTTTTTCTTCCTTGAAAGATACTTACTTGACTCCTAATTTGTCTTCCTTGATTCTTAACTCATATGTGGAGAGAGTCCCATGAAGTTTATCAATGGTTATCTTGTCTACTTCAGATAGTTCCTCAAGGGCTGACACTTTGGGATTGAATCTTAATAAAAGTGATCTCAATACCTTTTGAACAACATATATGTCTAGGATTTCTTCACCGAGACATACAATGGAGTTGATTATGTTTTCCAATTGATGGAAGTAAGAAGGAAAGTCATCATCTTCCATTTTTAAACGTTCTAAATAAGTTTTGAGCTTATTCCATAAATCATGGGCTAACTTGCATTTCATTACTTTAACGAATTCTGACTCTGCCAAACCACTTAAGATAGCATGCTTAGCTTGCACATTATATGTATAAACTGCCTTATTTGTTGTATTTTTCAGACTGTCATTAGGGACTTTATATTCGATTTCCACAATTTCGCAAACTTCTGCTCCCAAGGAGATGAGATATGTCTCCATCATTTTCTTCCAAAATGGACAATTTGTTCCATTAAACATAGGGGGAATTTCTACTGCTCTAGTCATGGGCATTTCTCCTTTATATTCAACCCTCTAGTATTTAGTTGTTCTAAATGTAACCTACTTTGATACCACTTGTTATACCCAAGGCTACACTAAGAGGGAGGGGTTAATCGGTGTGTCATTTATTTTACCAATTTATAATTTTCATCAATTATCAATGTAGTAATTAATATTAACCACTTGAAATATATAAATAAACATAGCAATGCATCATATCAGTATTAAAGAGGCTATCACATCAAAGAGACACTATCTTTTTAGGTGGTGTAACACCCTCCTCCCACATCTACTCAAGCAATGAGCCAGCTGGGGTAAACATGCGATGAGAGGCCACTATGATATGATTTGACCTCCTAAGTCACATTAAGGACGTGGAACCAATTGAAACACACCATACATACATTAATTATCAACTACAGGACCCTTAGAAGACATGTCAGCCACTCAGATAGCCTGTCCTTCGGTCCCACTAATGTTCTGGATCTCTTAGGCCATAGTCGCTCTCATGCTATGGGCAAGGTAGCAACCAGAAACCCAAATTCACTCCCAGAGTCTTGCTAGCCAGCGACCAGAGACCAAATTTGCTAGTGATATGCCAGTGAATCCAAGATTTGAGCCATTTTTCTAGGGCCAGAACCTAGGTCATTGCCCAAAATTTAACCATCTCTTCAAATCAGTAAAATAGCAGGGAAATTATAGTATTAAGAAAATACTTGTTTAAGACCTTGATTGGACCCGTACTAGCCATGACAGACATTTTGTCAAACATATTGTAAATGTGTATTCTACATGTGTAATTAATAATTATGAGCATAGGGGTCTCATGCTTAACTGAGAATTGCTAAGAACCTTTGATGCCTCAACAAATCAACTTCCATTCCACTCATTAGGTCATAGATACATTGATCATTCAATTACAAGTAAAAACATGATGACAACCACACATGGTTGTTGTCATAAAACACATACATAACCAGCATAATAGCAACATAAATACTCATGAAAGTACAACAATATAGACCACATACAATCGATCAAAATGCTCATAGAAATATAAGGAGAAATGTTGACAAGGTTAATCCTCTCTGCACATAGAGACTATCCCTCTAGTCCAATGAGTGGGTCTAGCAACTTGAAAGTACAATCAACAAGACATCTTCCTACATTATAGCTGAAAAGTAGAACAAGAGAGATGGCCTACATTGCTTTGATGCTAATCCGATTTCCTTTGTTGATATCCTCGAATTGCTTGTGTCACAGACTTGTTCGTACTTCTTTCAATGCTTATGTACCTATACAAGTATCCAAGAGACAACAAATCATACCAAGACCAATAGTGAATCCAATAATAATCTATTCAGCTGATCAAGAAATGCCAAACAAATACATACATGAACATATATATTGGGAAGATGAACCAACAATTGTATTATTATTTAAAGAATAAAGGGGAAGCTTACAACCATAAACTTGATGTTGAAAGGCTCTCCTTGAGTGGTGATCCAAATCCAAGCCAAGAAACTCTCCAACACTCCTTCTCCAAGTCTAATGAATAACCTCTAAGTACAAGCTCAGCATAGGGTTGCAAATGGACATAGATCAACCATTTGGGAATGGTAGAGGAGAAATTTATAGGCTAGGAGAGGGAGTTATACCTCCTCCAAAGATAGGATTAGGCCCAAATCTTAAGGAGGTAGCTCATAGGGATGATACCAAGAGGTCAAAGGAGGATTTGACCTCAATTATACGAAAAAACCTCCATCTCGCCGCTCTAGAAGGTTCTAGATCATGAAGCTTCTCATCCTCTTTGGGAAAGCATACTTTTTGAGACCATCACAGGTATGAGAGAGAACAAAGCGATGCCATCGATGGCTTAACAAGGTGCAACAAGAGATCATCGCGGTTTTGAGCTTCATAAGGGCAATGATTGTCATTTTAGGGTTTCATGAGCTATTTCTTCAGGGAAAGCTCTAGATATTTTCAAAGCAAAGTTAAAGGAGGGATCTAAGCTGTACACATTGATGAGTATACTATATAATGATCATGTTTCGGGCACTTCGGGGTATGTCACAAGGAAGTGCAGGAGGCGTGACAAAATACTATGTAGCAAATGCCCCCTAAATCATGAAGGTAGAACGAGGAGTGATGGATGAAATGCTTTATGAGCTTTTGGCAAGGACAAGGACACACACTGTCAGGAGACCTACAAATCAAGGACACATATTCATATACATATTTGATATTAAGACATGAATCCATGACATGAACATAACCATCTGGATGATGAAGAATCTATAAAAACATCCATGGTATGTGCACAACCATCCAGATAACAAGGATCAGTATAAATATTAAGTCTCACGGCATGGTCGCAACCATCTGTATAGTAGAAACATGTGTACGATCATGAATAACATAAAACTCCATGTAGCCTGAGCCATAACAGATAGGACTCAGGGCCTTGCGCTTCATCCTGACCCAATCAATGTACGAATCCCAGCATGCGAATAAACGTGTTGAAGTCAAACATGCTAGAAAACCACCTGATTACTAGCCAATGATGTGGACTGTTAACAGGTATAAGAGAAACCATGAATAATGAAAATGACCCTCAAGGTACAACAGTACAATCCGTGAATGTGATAATGAAGTTTAGGTCGAACACTCGTGGAATCACCCAATCAAAAACCAATAATGAAGACCTGTCGTCGGATGCGAAGAAATGACCATTAAGGCATGCCAACTCTAAGGTACTGAAAGGGAGTTCCTAAGTTATCTTCCTGGACAATGAGCTGAAGTCAATAGGAAGTGACACATCGAAAGATGGCAATGATGAACCCCCCATCATCGACACGAAACAAGGAATAAAGTGGAATGATATTCAGGATTGTAGCAATGACTCAAACAATGTATAGGTAAATAACTGCAGATTGGACTTCTCTTGAACATATTGGCAACACGACTCTGGAGTGTGTCAACATCTGACTCAATACGAGACTAAAGGTCATGATGACAATGTGGAATAGTCAAATGAGAGGCAATATGGATCACCCAAAACCGGGAAGACAAGTGACTAAGTGAGGATATCCCAAACCTGACATGAGAGAAGAAGAGTGTCATGTTCAAGAGCAACATGCTGCCTATACAAAGGATGTTTCATCTTCATTTTCCCCCGCTATTTCTACCGAGTACCCCAATTATTTTTTCTCACAAGCTTGATGGGGATAACACATGCTTGTTATGTAAGTTCATTCTTCGAATGAATCCATCCTAGTAAGTTTTACGAGCCCTAGGAAGGAGAAGCTCGGTCCTGTCATGGTGACGAGCCTTTTGTCGCAAAATTTTAACGAGCCTGAAGTAAGAATAACTAGGTATAATATTCACGTTTAAAGAGTTTGAAAAAAAATGAAAAAGAAAACTCCATCATGTCCCTTTTCGTAATCTGTCCCTCGAACCCGAAAAGGTAGAAAACAATATTTGAGGGAACCTCTCGACCATGTCGACCAAGGTGTACCTTTTTCGTAAATAGTCAATATTAGCCTAAAAAAGGGGTAAACATATATTGAGGTGACATCGATTCATTTACTTTAATGAGTTCAAAATGACAAGTACTCAACAATCTTTTCAATTTTTGAGAGTCAGAAAAGAGCTGAAAGATGACTCTAGGGGGTTCCTTTTTCGTTTATTTAAGGAGTCCAAAAAAGAGATAAAATAAAACTCCTAGAATCGGTCAATAATGATCACTGTTCACATTGAAGGCACCTGTAACTACACAAGAAACACACCCATCACTAATATCGAGAAAATATTAAAATATTACAAAAATATTTGACAAAATGACTTTCAAAACTTATAAATAGGTAAAAGTAATTTCATTTTTTACCATTTTACCAAACTGAGCTCTGAAAGTGTTTTTGTGCCCTAATTTCCTTGATTTTCCAGTGGTTGTTGTGGGAGATCCAGGGTACCATTTCACAATCCGTCTGTGATAGGTAAGAGCCTCATCCCTGCTCTTGCATTTCATTACCTTTTTATGCAATTTTAACGGTGAATTTTAAGCTAGAAAAGAGGATTTTTAAAATTTAGGTTGTTGGCGACCATCGTGGGTATGGTCATCAGACCCATGATGGTCGCGCTCAAGCCCAGAGGTTCGCGCAATACCGTCACACTGTTTTGAAAAACAGGAGCGATGGTGCTGAGAGTGATTTCTGGAGATTAAAACTCATTTTAAAGCAAAAAATGTTGATTTTTATCCATGGAAAAAGCACTAAAAAGTGTTTAAATGTTGTTTGTAGGAGAAATATGGTCCTAGAGTGGAAAGGAAGAGGCCATGAGAATAAGGATCACCAATAATCTCAAGATCCGACATGCATACATGCTTTGATGGATTGTGGCCTACTAAAATTCTTCTGAACCACAGGGTTGAGGGCACAAATGGAGTTTCTACCTTATCTGATCAGTCTTTGGGATGTAGATCGAGAGATCTTGATAATCAAAGGGAAAGAACTGGAACTAGAGAAAATTCACATCTATTTCATCACGGGATTATCCCGTTGAGGAGAATCCATTCAACTCTTTGGATCTCGCCAAGGAGGTGAGAGTACCAGGAGTCTAGTCCATAGATACTACCCTGGAGCCGAGATAAAAGATACTACCCTGGAGCCAAGATAACCAATGGAGGTAAGGTGAATATTGCAACAATCACCAATAACCTCATTCTGAGAACAATATTGTTCACCATGGTGCGTGTATATGGCACGCAAGCTCTTCATGAGGCTTCCGAGTCTTATTTTCAGTACGCTATTGCTTATTTGACCCCACCATCTTCAACTGGTGTGGAGGTCTTTTGGCGAACATGAAGCGCCAATTGACCAAGGGTAAGCATGGACACTTGAAGTAGTTTAGGTTTGGTTCCATACTAGTGACCTTCTTCTTGGAGCGAATACCACTCTTTTGGTATCAGTGGGCAGAAGTACCACATCCTGCCCCCCGAGATCCGAGGCTCGTGAGATGGAGCCAACTCATGCCTCGAGGAGGCATGGGCCAACATATGCACTATCCACCACAGTTCTTTGCTTGGCTTGAATGCCAATTACTTATGGTGGATGACTATGCTTATGTCGGCACGGATTTCAGAGGGGATCTAGATCTACCTCTACCACTAGGCGAACAGTGGACCGATGCAGGTAAAAACTTGTTTTTTGAATTTTTTCAAGTTTTTATGATTTTTATGAGAATGTAATCTAAGATTAAACTTATGATAAATGTGCAGATGTGGGACCAGAGAGACCACCAGGCATGTTGCCAATAGCACGGTGAGCTGCCCATCTGATAGTGGCTGCAGACTATGAGGAAGGGGTTGACCCCTTAGCCGAGATGGAGTGCAATCTGGAGGCAATCACCCGAGGGGTTCCAGATTATGCCACCATCGACGATGTTCCACTGCGTTGGCAGAGACATATAGTTGGAGTCTCTGCGAGACTGCGTCAGCTGTTAGGCTGAGTGATTAGAGCAGTGATGTGCTACCATGAGCACCACGTAGTTTGATAGTTCTTCTAATCTTTTACACATTTTGTAGGCTTTGAAAGCCAAGTGTCTCAGAACACTCTATTTTTTGACATTTTGATGTAAACACTTTGACAGACGCGATATGTGTGTGTGTGTGTGTGTGTGTTTTATTTCTACTTATGTGTTCATAACATGATTCAGTTTTACAAATGACGCAAATGTCTATCAAGAACAAAATTTGCTAATGCATCAATTAATGTATTTAAATTACGTGGAATATGTTGATATGTAATGTAATCAAAATTTCTTTCCAACAATCTAACACATAGATACATACGCAATATTTGTGGATTTCTTACTGAATAATTATTTTTTAATTGTAACACAACGAGCTGTGAATCCAACTTAACAACTAAATCCCTAATGCCAAGAGCAATTGCTTCTGACAAGAGTTTAATAACTGCACTATACTCAGTGATATTATTGGTTGTTCGACCAAGGAAAATACCTTGTAAGTTAATCATCTCACCATTAGGGTCATAGAGTACCCATGCTGCGGAAGAGAGGTTCTGTGTGCTACGACAAGCACCATCAGCAAAACCAATGTAATGACTTGATGACATCTGCAAACCGAGTGGAACACAGGGTAAGCAGAAAAACATATGTCTGCAAAGCAAACAAACACACCAAAAAATCAAAACTCACACTAATGAATTAACACACTAATGTACAAAATTTATCATACGAATTTCACGCATAATACTTTTTGAGATACAACCCATTACGGGGTTGTGACAATGCATTTCCCTCATAATCACATAGCTCATAGGCACCTTTCTGTAAGACACGTTTGACAATGTAGGGCCCATGCCACATAGGTTTGAACTTTCCTGCCCCCAACTTATTGTTGGCTTGATCATAAAGAAGGACCAAGTCGCCTTCAGTGAAAGTGCGAGGAGAAACGGTTTGGTCAAAATGAGCTTTGACTCGTTTCTTTTGAGCTTCGATGACCATCACAGCAATGTGACGAGTCTCGTCGAGTCTCTCAAGATATAGTAGTCGCTCCTCTTCAGGCGAGGTATTCGGAAGAAGTTCGATAGCTAGCTTAAGCGAAGGGATTTCACATTCGATTGGAAGAGTTGCCTCTAAACCGTACACCAGCTGGAACAGAGTGAATCCAATGGCCATCTTAGCAGAGGTTCGGTAAGCCCAAAGAGCTGAGAAAAGCATTAAATTCCAATCTTTTTTGTGCTTCCCAACGGTATGCTGAAGCATAGTAATCAAAACCTTATTGACTGCTTCAACTTGGCCATTGGCTTGTGGATAATATGGAGTCGAGCTATCATGTCGAAGGCCCAACTGAGTAGGGTGTAGGGGTGTGGATGGCGCGTGTTTTTTGCGGTTAAAAATATTGCATTCATGGCATTTTTGGACAACTATAATGCAATCTTTGAAGATAGAAGGCCAGAGATAATTGACGCGAAGGATCTTCTGAGCAGTGGCATATGCAGAGATATGACCATCACATGCAACAGAGTGGAAATCATTTAGGACCCGCTCAACTTCTTCAAGGGTGAGACATCTGCGAAGAACATAGTCCACACCGACCCAGTACAAGGTATCACCAAGGATCCGATAGGGTTGGGACTGATGCCAGATATGGTGTTAGTCTGATTAGGACAACTCAGATCAGAAGGTTTGGTTTGGAGATAAACAATGATGTCTCCATACTAGGGGTCAAGAGTGTTGATTAGAAACAATGTTTCATCGGTTATCTGCTCAGTAAAATCGGTTGGGGTGCTTGCAGACGGAAGAGCACAGATTAAATTAGCAAAGACAAACGATTTCTTTGATTTGGCAGTAGTGATTCCAAATCAAACTCCCGTAGGATGATGATCCATTTGGATTATTTACCCCCTAGCAACTAACGAGTCAATGTATATGTCATGGGGTTGCAATAAAAAATTACAATGGTTTTCCTTAAAAGGATATAATGTCGAAACCTTTGAACAACATGAACCGCTGCCAAAGTAAGCTTCTCGACATGAGCATAGCGGGACCTAGTATCAAGAAGATTCTGGCTTAGATAATAAACCATGTGCTCGTTGCCATCATTGTCGTCCTGAACTAACACCATAGCAATGGTGTTGTCAGCTGCAGCCAAATGTAGGAAATAATCACGGCGGTAATCGAGGGGATGGAGTAAAGGAGCACTAATCAGGGATTTCTTTAAAGAATCAAAGGATTCTTGAGAAACTTCATCCCAAATAAAAGGGATCTCCTTCTTAAGTAAGCGAGTATAACCTTTGGCAAGTTTGGCATAATTCAGAACAAAACGACGAAGAAAATTAGCTTTTCCCTGCAAAATATACAATTGCAGCAGTGATGAAGGAGGGGATAGATTGACTATGGCCTCAACTTTCAAAGGATCAATCTTGATCCCTTCATGAGACACCACAAAACCTAAGAGCCAGACGGAATCAATGCAAAAAACACACTTGTGTGGATTGAGATAGATATTATAATGTCGACATCGTAAAAAGATAACTCTAAAGTGATATGTATGGTCACAACGTTTAGCTGAATGAGCAGGCAAGCTGTCGAGGTATAGTTGAACAATATGTAGAATGTCATGGAATGCATAGGACATTGCTTGCTGAAAAGTGGCACCAACATTGTTCAGACGAAAAGGAAGCTTTTTGTAAGCGAAGGTAACCTAAGGACAGATAAAGTTTGTTTTACACCGATCAACAGGTCAAATGTTAATCTGGTTATAGCCAGAAAAGCCATCCATGAAAGAAAGAATCTCACTCCCTCCGCATTTGTCGATGATCTGGTCGATAAAGGGAGTAGGATAATTGTCTTTAGGACACGTGCGATTGATATCACGGTAATCAACAAAAACACATATCGTCCCCTCCTTTTGGCAACAGTGACGATATTGGATACCCAATCCGTTAATGGAATAGGATAAATGAAACCTGCTTTCAAAAGCTTTTCTACTTATGCTTTGATAGCAATAGGCTTTCAAGGGTGCAGAGGGTGAAGCCGTTTTCGAACAGGCTTAGCACAAGGATATGTCGGGATCTCATGCACCACTATGGCTGGATCAATACCAGGCATCTCCTCATATAACCAAGAAAAAACATCTCAGAATTCTTTAGAAAGCTAAGTATAGATCTTGATCTCATCTGGAGAAAAGGAAACCCTATATGCATGTTCTCTACAATTCCCGGTTTAACGAAAATGTCAATAGGCATCATAGCAGTGATGTTTCCCATATTACCCTCTGACAAAATTTCATGTACCCAAATAGGTGTTTGAAACAGAGGCGTAAAAGGATGAGAAATAGACGCTTCAGGACAGGAAGGCATCTCATCGAGGCGAGGGAGAAAGGAAGAACGATGATGTAGACCATTCCATGGAACTTCCTCCAGAGACATGACCTCCATGATACTCTCATTAGTGGGGAATGTCTCGTTCAAGGGATCCAGAGAATCCCAAGAACCAAGCCAAGGGGATGGCACATAAGTGTCTAGGTTCATACTGAAGATAGTATGACTTTCTGAAGCGGCCATTGAAGCTAAAACAATTTCTTGATAATTTATCTCCAATGGAATTAAAGGCATAACATTGCCAAATGAGTCAATTTGATCTTTGGAAGGGATAATCCAAGGATTTGTGGAATCCAAGATCATATTGACTGAATGAAAATTTGGAGGTGGGAGAGTAAAAGTACCCATTAAAGCAGAGTCTTTGAAGAGACCTGCGCCCACGCTCTTGTAAGGAATCTCAGTATTTCCCACATAAGGAATGTTACCATTGGACGAACCAGAAGAAAAGAAAGATAGTTGATCAACCGTGACTATTTTTCCTTCATGAGGAAAACGAAGTATGCAAAACAAAGAAGACACCACACAAAACATGGCATGAGTCCAGCTTCGCTCGAGAAGAAGGTTGTAGTTGAGATTGGCATCTACAACTTCTACTTCTAATTCAACAGTCTTGCCTTCTAACGTAATTGGTAAGTTCATGAGAATACCATATGGTCGCGAACCTCTGCCATCAAAGGCTTCCAAGGTGTTCAAAGATTGGTTAAGAGGAGGAGAGCCAATGGCTTTCCAACATGAAACTGACATGATGCAGGTTGAGGCACCTTCATTAATAACCGTTCAATGAATCGTCTTTCCTTTGATAAGGACATGGATCAGAAATGTGATCTGTTGAGAAAGACGAGGTACATGATGCTCTAGATCGAAAGTAATCAAACTTGAATCAGAAGGATCAATAGCACCTATAGCATACATCCGTGACTTCATTACATTGGACATGATTGAAGAACCTCCAAGGCAGACATCGTTGAAGGCGCCTAAGATAAATCCTCAACAATATTGTAATGTTGCGCAGATCTGGCATTCGGATTGAAAGATGACTTCTGAAGAACACCTTTGGGGGGTGGTCGGATGACAGACTCACTGTTAGGGCACTCGATATGGAGCAGACCAGAAAAGGACAGAGTAGAAGTAGAAGGGGCATCATTGGCTTCTATCTGCGTGGCCTATTTAGATGTAGCTTGATAGTCCTTGGTTCGAGTAACGATCGAGATAGGTGATGAACCTTGCATCTTGAACAGTTGGGACCCTGAGGAAGCAGAAGATTGAGGTTGGTTCACCGATTGGGTCTATTGTGATAGAAAGGGTTCTTTTAAGACAACCGGAGTCCCTTTTATAAAGTGACTAAATTCAAATCATCAGGGAAAATCTTTAGTGTAATGATCCTCCTCATAAATGAGGCCAGGATATTTTGGCTTTCTATGAGAAGCATCTTCAGCAGAAGATTTAAGAGGGTCCTGTTTTGGGGCATCGCCTTTGGCCTTACCTTTGCCTTTCTTTTTACCTTTAGATGATTTATCTACTATGGTAGACTAGATAGCATGAACCTTAGAGGTTTTACTAGGACTGGATGAATTCTTAGAGGGATTATTGGAACCAGTGTTCGAGACCAATTTCTGCTTCGAAGAAGCTTTCGCACGAGTCTGAGACACGAAACCAATCACACCATCAACAGTTGGTGTATCCGGAGACTTCGATGTTGTCATATCCTATGATGGTCTCGAAGAATCATGTAACATCTCATACAATGTGCCATATTGTGAATAGACTAGGTCTAAATACTAAGCACGGGCAATAGCTTGCTCTTCGGTAACACATCCACCCATGGCTATGTCCTTAGCAATTTTGTTGATGAATGATTTCGTGAACCATTCTATCAACAACTCATCAGCAATCTCAAACTTGATGAGGCGATGCCCATGTCTCCATTCATAGATATGATCAGAGATGTGGGTCATGGTGTCTTTCTTTAGTGACGTAAGCAAATGGGTGCCAATTTCATAGCGAAATGGTAGCTGGAAATGAGTGAGAAAAGCCATAGCGACCGAGTTGAAATCACTGTAGGTACCTCGAGGCAATTCGATGTACCACTTGGCGGCAACACCTGTGAGAGTTATTTGAAAGAGTCGAAGACACATATAATCATCGACATACGAATTGGAGAAGAACCAGAGGTGATATGTCATCACATGGGCTTGTAGATTCTCCTTCACTTTTCCCTCGAATTTTGGGCAATCGCTCAGAATCTTCGTTGGAACTGGAGGCTAGTATGGAACTCAGAATCTTCGGGCAGCTCCAATGTAGCCAAGAAAGGCAATTGCGTGTTAAATGGCATATAGGGCCTTTGAGGAGACCCAAACTGTGGAGTTCGTCCTTGTTGGTAAGGACTTTTCCCCCATAATGGTCGATTTTGTCCATATGGAATCTGGTTTTGTCCTCACTGAGGTTTACCTTGTCCATAAGGAGGATTCAGTCCTTAGTAGGTTTGATACTACCTTGCCATAGGCCGTTGATGAGCATTGTACGTGGCATACGGGTTATAAGGTTGCTAAACCTGCTGACCCTGGACATAAGGATTTTGAACCTGCTGCTGCAGGGGTTGACCTTGACCTTGCAAAGGTTGACCTTGCCAATATGCATATAAGGCTTGTTGCTGCCAAGGCTGACCTTATTGCTGCAAAGGCTGGATTTTCTCCTGTAAAGGTTGGCTCTGCGACTGCAAAGGTTGGCCTTGCGAGGACAAAGATTGGGATGACTGTTGAACAAATTGCTTCTGCGGCTAGAAAGTTTGCTGCGACTATTGCAAAGGTTTTCGTTGCGGGTGTAGCAATTGTCCTTGTTGTTTCAATGCTTTCCCTAGCTGCTGCAAAGATTGCCCTCGCTGCTGCAAATATTGCCCTTGCTACTGTGAAGGTTGCCCTTGCTGCTGCGAAGGTTGTCCTTATTGCTGCAAGGGTATCTGGATAGTTCCTGGGGTGATACCCTGAGGGTATTGATAGTTCCCAAATTGGATCTGGCCATATCCACCAGGCACAGTGGATTGGCCAGGCTGAACATAAGGCCCAACTTGAGGAATGTAAGGCAGATTTACCATAGCTTGCGAACCATATGGGACATAAGCCGGTTGGAATGGAACTTGAGCCATATATGGCTGCTAGTATTGGACATTACCTAACCCATATGGACCAACAGGGTTAGGAATAATGTTGTAAAAGGATTCATTCCAGCCATGTGAGTTTGTAATCCACCCACACTGGTTTCGCCAAACATCATGGCGATATTTGGATCTTCCCCCCAAGTAGTGGCATAGTCCGCCCACTCACTGGAGGGATAGAAGAACATACCGAGACCTGACCTGAGACTATCGGTTGAACCGGAAGAGTCGGTCGAAACAACGAAATAGGTTGAGATGGAATGGTAGGTTGAACTGGAACTAAAGTGACTGTAGTTTTCACAACGATCGAGAGGTCGTGTTCTGAACGAATGGACCTGACATAGGCATAGCACCGAAAGACCAGATGGGGTTTTGATACAATGAGGAGGCACTAGGAGTGCCTGAAACCAACTAATCTAGAGAGGTATTACCATGTGGCAATATGGGATCACTAAACTCAGGATAAGAGAGAGATGGTACTCTCCCTGTGAAAGGGAAGCCTTCTGGATGGAACTCATATCCCTGCTCATCATTTACGTGAGGAGTGTGGGTAGCAGAAACTTCCGAATGACCGAGAGAGGAGACTAGGATCTTGCCTTTTGAATCCATAGATGGGAACAACTGGCGACGAGGAACCAGAGATGTACGAGGCGATAACTCCAAAGGAACACCAGGCTGATCGTACACACTGTATGGACGCTATAGAGATATCACAATAGAGAAGAAAATCACTCAAATCATGCATCAAACCAAATGCAATATGCATCTATGATCATCTTCAAATGCTAAATGAAACATATGAAATCTAATCTTTCACATGATAAGCAAATGCAACGCCAAAACAAATCTTAAAGCAAAATTTCCTTAAGATGTAATGATGATTTTTCTCTTTTTCAAAATGCAACAAACGTAATCTAGTGCAAAGGGAAAGAGAATGCAAGCAAACCAAGAAGTATGAAAATCAATTTCACATCAATTATTCGAATGCAACGCAAAATGTTCCAAAAACTAGGAAAAGAATAACACTTTCACTTTCAGTTTGAAACATAAAAACTTCAAAGAAAACACTTTCTTTTGATTCCAATGAGACAATTGAATTGTAATCTATCATTTGTCAAATGAAGCTTAAGAAACTTTCACTATATCCTCTAATGAAAACAACTTAAGTCACAACAACCAAAAAGAATCTGCAAGCATGTCTAAACACACAAAGACTTTTTAACGCGGGCAATCAATCTTTGATCTTTGATCGGAAGACCAACGAGTGTACTAAGGTTGACCTAGAAGACCTAGAACCCTACAGCTTAATCAAACTTCAAGAACACTCAAGCCAAGTCAAAATGAAGTTGCAAGAAGACGCTGAGAGAGTCAATGAGAAACACACTGGTAAATCACAAGGAGAAGACAATTGAAATCGAAAATCAAAGAGAAAACACATTGATGAGTATATTGTATAATGATCATGTTTTAGGCACTTCAAGGTGTGTCACAGGGAAGTGCAGGAGACGTGACAAAACACTGTATAAAAAGAAATAACATTTCATTAATGATGCAAAATCCAAACCCGAGATGGGATTTCCACATTCCACCCGACCGTAGAATGGTTGAGCCAAGTCTCTCTTCAACCATTGACCCCAGTGCCATATTCCAAGCATGAATGTGGGATCTCATAGAACACATCAATAAAAAACCATCTAAGGCTTCTAGAGGCCATCCACCTCAACCCATCAAATAATGATTCCACCTCACGGTCGAACATCACAAAACCATCATCCGATCAGTCTCTATCCCAGCCATCTAGGGCTCTAGAGCATTTGTTCCAACCAAGGCTCCAAGACTAGTAACTCAACCCACAACTATAGTTAGGATCTAGAACGTTTGTCCAACCAAGGCTCTAGGACTAGTAACTCAACCCACCAAGGGCTCCAGATTGTTTGTCTAACCAAGACTACGGGACTAGTAACTCAACCCAAGTTGTTACAGGGATCGAGAGCGTTTTTCCAACCAAGGCTACGAGAACTAGTAACTCAACCCAAGCTAAGGAAACATGAAAACCAACCAAAAACAAACAATGATGTAAACCCATAATCACCATGGCTATCCAGGAAATGGAAAGGCTAGGAAATCCACTGTCAATCTAGGCAATCCTTCATGCCAATGATAGATCACAACCAAGAAACTACATGCATGTGCCATGCATTCCAAAACTAGTGAAGAAAACATACATGCAAGTTGGTACCAGCAAGCAAATATGATGTAGTTGTTGATCTTGATGCCTTCTCACGCTTTGCTGCTCTTCTTTTGCCTCCTTGCTCCAAAAATCCAAGTATGCTACACCCACCAAGAGTGCTCCAAGAAAACTCTAAGTCTCCAAGAGTATGAGAGAGAGAAAGAATAATGACAGAGATCCAAAACTAAACTGAAAAAAGGTTACCAACTGATTCTCAGAAGCCTTTTTATGAATGAGGCCTCTATTTTCTTCATTTTCCTCCTCACATGCAACTTGTGACCTTTCACCTACCTTTTCTCATAATTTCCATTATTTTCATAACTAAATGTGCCAAAAATGTCATTTTGTCTTTCCAAAGCCTTAGCCATTGACTTTGGTAATTTCCTTAGCCATAAACAATCACATGTGATCCCCATCACTAGGATTCCGCCCAACATTTAGCTTGAAAAAAGTGTCCCATCATCCGTGGTTATTATTTTTCTTTTATTTACTTTTATTACATGGAATTTTCATCAAGGTTGTTACAGAACCCTCCCCCTTGGGGAACACCATCCTTGGTGTTCAACAACACCTATGACAATTTTTTTTTTGTAAGCAATATATATTGTTGATGGAGCTTTATAAATTATCTCGGTGCATTATTTACAATGATCAACCTGTTAAGAAGTAAACCAACATGAAACATAACAACATAACATCATCATGATACGATATCCATACCACTTATTAGAGCTTTATAACATATCCCATGGCAGTATTTACATCCATATACATATGTACCTAAACCAACATCATCAAAAAATATACTAAACATATACCAAAGCATATACCAAAATACCAAGCCAAAATTGCTTTGCCTCAACCGACAAACAAGGAAGGATACATAGCTCGCATCTGATCCGCCATCTCCCATAAAGCTTCATCGGGCCCAAAGTGCTTCCACTGCACCTTAACTTGATTGATTGCTTGGTTACGGAGCATGAGCACCTTTTTTCTGCAATATACACTGAGGCTCCGGTTGAAATTCTCCATCTAGATCCACCTGCAATACAAACAAGTCAATCACATGATCAACATCCTTAACATACTTCTTAAGAAAATATACATGGAATACATCGTTTACTTTTATTGTCAGAGATAGTGCAAGTTGATAGACTACTAGCCAAATCCTTTCAATGATAGTGAAGGGTCCACAAAACCGTCCTGCCAGCTTAGTACATGATCCAATCTGCAAGGAGCTCTTCTTCGGTTTGATGCGCAAGTACACCTATTCCCCAACCCGAAACTTCTTGAACACCCTGTTCCTATCTACATAAATATTCTGCCTATCCTATGATGCCTTTAGATTCTTCTTGATCACCTGTATTTCTTATTCCATGTCTACCAACATATCTATTCCAATCAACACGTGTTAACCAGATCACTCCAACTGATGGGAGTATTACAACTCTGCTCATACAATGCCTCAAAAGAGCTCATCCTCAATTACCCCTGATAATTGTTGTTGTACGCGAACTCTACCAGTGGAAGATACGCTTCCCACTTTCATTGTTGATGCATCACATACATTCTCAACATGTCCTCCAATATCTTGTTGACCCTCTGTTTTTCCATCAATCTGCGGATGATAAGCTGTGTTGAAGGCCAATTTTGTGACCAAACTTGTAAACAACTCCTTCCAAAACTTGGAAATGAACTGGGCATCCCTGTCTGACACAATATTCTTTGGAACACCATGCACTATGACCACATCTCTGATGAATACTTGTGCTACATCGCTAGCTGAGAATGTAGACTTAATCAGAATGAAGAGTGCAACCTTTGTCAACCTGTCCACAATGACCATGATGGAATCAATGCTATCTCACTGCCTTCGGAAAACCTGTAATCCCATTTCCACTTTGGAATCACAATCGGCTATAGCAGTCCACCTGGATGTTTACATTTTGTTTTCACTCGCTGACAGTCAAAACATCTAGCCACAAACTCTGCTACATCCCTCTTCAAAGTCGACCAATAATAAAATTTATTCACTGCAATTAATGTCTTCTGATAACCAGGGTGTCCTGAATAAGTTTGCACGTGAAACTCCTTGAAGATCACCTTCTTGAGCTCACTATTATCCAGTACATATATCCTGTTTCGGAACCTAACCAACCCATCTATTGTAAGACAATAATCCATACCCTATGGGCATGCACCTGTACTTGTACCTGTACCACTACATGTAGATGTACCTACATCCTGCTGCAACCTATGCACAATCTCCATATCTTTGACATCGTGCTGACTTGCCTACAAGATCCTATCTTGTAAGTCTGTCCCATAGGAGCTCATAGATGCCAAGTGATTTACCTTTACCCGTATGCTGAGAGCATTTTCCACCATGTTCTCTTTACCTTTGATGTACCTGATCTCGAAATCAAACTCATTGATCATGGCCAACCATCTAGTCTATCTGGCATTCAGATTCGATTGGTCAAACCAATACCTCAATCCAATATGACCACTCATAAGTACAAACCACCTGTCAAGAAGATAGTGTGTCCACATCTTCAATGCATGTATGATCGTTGCTATCTCAATATCATGCGTCAGGTAGTTATGCTTGTGCTCGTTTAGTTTCTGGGACTCATAACATACCACCTGTCCATCCTGCATAAGGACTCCACCAAGTCTTCTCTTACAAGCATCTGTGCATACTACAAACTCTTTGTCTGGATCTGCAATCTTTAGAATTGGTGCATGTGTCAACAACTGCTTGAGCTGCTCAAAACTAGCATCACACTCCTCTACCCATTTGAACTTCTTACATTTCCTTTGTAATGATGTGATAGGATAAGAAATCTGCGAGAAGTTTCTAATGAACCTCCTATAGTAGCCTACTAAACACATGAAAGATCTCACCTCATCTACATTCATAGGAGCTACCCACTCCAGGATGGTCCTTATCTTCTTTGGATCAACTGCAATGCCCTCCTTGGAGACAACATGCCCCAAGTAGTGTGCCTCAGTCTAAAAGAAACTAAACCTATTGAGCTTAACATACAACTGACGCTCTCTCAACAACCTCAACATTGCTGCTAAATGCTCGACATGCCCTTCCTCATTTTTAGAATATACCAGTATATCATCAATGAACACATTAGAAAACTTATCCAAATATGGACGCAACACATTATTGATCAAACACATAAATGTAGCTGGAGCATTAGTTAAGCCAAATGGAACAATGAAAAACTCATAATGTCGTACTTGGTCCGAAAAGCGGTCTTGTAAATGTCTTCCTCTTCGAAGTGTACCTGATGATATTCAGATCTCAGATCAATCTTCAAGAAAATTGTTGCTCCATTCAACTGATCGAACAAGTCATCAATCCTCAATATTGAGTATTTGTTATTGATGGTCACTTTGTTCAACTACCTACAATCAATGCATAATCTGAGTGTTCCATCTTTCTTCTTTAAAACAATACAGTGCGCCCCATGGTGATACACTTGGCCTAATGTATCCCTTGTCCAACATTTCGTTCAACTACAACTTTAACTCAACCAACTCAGGTGTGCTCATACTGTAAGGTGCTTTTGATGCTGGAGTTGCCCCTGCTAACTCAATAGAAAAATCTACATCACTCTGAGGTGGAAACTTTATAATGTCCTCAAGAAACACATCCTTGAATTGTTGTAGAACTGGGTATCTTCTCAACACATCTGCATCCTCAGCTTCCTTACCTTTATCACTAGAAATGTGTACTGCAAATAGCTTGCACCCTTTCCTGCGGTTATGCTTTGCTTGCATAAATGTCACCATCCTAACTGATGTGGCTTTCTTCTTACCCTATAAGACTCTTGGTTCCCCATTGTCATCAACGCACTCAATGGATTTATCATAACAATCCACCTTGGTTCTATGAAGATACAACTAGTCCATGTCCAACAACATACTGTATGAACCCAATGGTAATACATTCAAATTTTTTGTGGTAGGCATACCATTCAAGTCAAATGTTCAAGCTCTTGCCCAATGATGAACTTGTTTCTTCGTACCTGTAGCCAACATGCAATAACCAAGACTCTGCATGAAATTACTTACTCAAACCACATTTATCCACCAAGTCAAGAGTAACATAGCTATAATTAGATCCAAGGTCAATCAAAATAGAAATAACTTGATCACAAAGCTTACTATCCATCTCAATGATAGACGCATGATGCTCTACCTATTTATTATCCAATTCTGCATAGATACGTGGAATACTTTGACCAACATATCCAATAGTCTGTGCCTCCTGTGCACTGCATATCTTAGGCCTACCACTCTGGTACTGTGGACAGCCTCTCGTGCGATGATCTCCTCCACAAGTCCAACACTGCACGTGCTCCTTATCCTATTCCTCAGATCGGTGTCCTTGTCCTCTGTCTGATGTATTGAACCTCTTATTGGTGCGACATTCTCCTTGTTACCTGCATCCTCAAGCCTTTATCCCTTTCTGTCACATTTGTGTTTGTTCTTTTCATTACCTCTCCAATCTGGCTTAGTCTCGGTTCTGCGCTTTGATTGTTCATAGCAATGCCTTAGCTTCTAAATTACCTCCTCCAATGATCTAGGCTCATTGATCTCAATTCTATCTTTAAATGCAACCGGTAACCCACTAATGAACCTCTGAATCTTGGCCTTTTCCTCCATGAGATAAGGCACATACCTCAGTAACTCCAAGAACCTGCTAGTGTACTCATCATCTATCATATAACCCTAATATCTTAAGGAATTAATTGGGTGGTAAACCTCTATTGAATGAAAACCTCATAGGGCTGTAAAAAATTCTCATTTCATTTTAGTGTCATCACTGTGAAGAAAGGTATAAATTTTCCAATCTAGAATAAGAAATTATAATAGTGGAAAATGAAACATTAGACCCAACCGATGCATACCAATTCATTGATAGTACTATCATACATTTGGCTTTAAAGCATAAATATTGAGAAAAAATGCAGTTTTCATAATCAACGCCCTCCATCTATTCTAGCAACATTGCATGAAATTTCTAGTAGAGTTATTATAATGTTCGTTAAATTCAACTTCACAAATTATTCATGGGCTATGCCATTTGTAATGCAAAGGTTAGAAGCTTTTTTATTATGTTCTCTAAACATATTAACCACTTTCCATATTTTCCTCTTTTCTCTACATTTTTTTCCTCTTCTCTTGTGCTTCCATAGTCATCAAGCTACCGAGATGGAGGAGCAGGATCTAGGTGTTGTTTAGTACCATAGGAAGACTCAACAACTAATAAATTATTCTTTATCTTTTTACTTCTCCTTACACCTTAGAAGTTTCTACAACTATTGGTTCAACTTATTGTTCATTAGTGGAAGGAGACCTAACATGTTGGCTAATGATCTTGATGTCATCCTCATCAATTGTTGGTTCTAGAGCCATCATACTAATTAACTCATCTTGATTCTCTCTCAAGTAGTCTTGTGTGAACATGTCTTGAAACAATAGATATATTAGTGCAGAATGGGTGAGTTGATGTCATTGTCTATTGTAAAGAAGTTATGCCATGGAATCAAGTAAATGCAATAGGAAGAAATGAATATTGAATTTTTTATTTCTTCTTAAAAGGCCAAGAAAAAAATGTTATGCCATGTAGATTGATCCTTAGACGAGGAAATTATGTCCCACTCACTTCGCCAAAATTGATAGGCTTGTGAAATTAAACTTATATTTTTCTTAGACTTGTACAAATATATAAGTGTTAGGATGCTATGAGATCTATATTCTTAAATGAGTCCTACGTGTAGCCACTCTTCAAGATCAGAGGCATAGCCTACTCTCTGGTGTGATCTACACACATAAACCTAACAAGACAAAAGTAATAAGACCAATAAAAACCAAGACTCTACAAATACTATATCACTAAGAACTTTGTCTTCAATGCAACCCCTTTGCAAATTTATATCCAACTACATTAACTCTATCAAGAAGACCAAGTTGTGATATTGTCATGTTTCTGTGTGCATACTCAATTCTAATTGTGATGCTATAGTTCTAGGCCAATTACTTCACATACACTACATATTGTAAAGTGCAATGGATACAAATCAAAATATTGGTAAGAATGCAAGAATACAACATTTAACACGGCTAGTCGTGTTTCATTTGGTAATACCAAACCTCTTGTCCATAACTTATTTAAAAATCCACATTCTACAACACTATTTGGAATGGAACTCACTCTATCATAGCAATAACATCCCCATTGTAATGCAACATCCCCACACTACCAACCTTATTGACTTGTTAAACCAGCAAAAGTATAGTGATTTAGGAGTGCTTCTTTCCCTTCTTTTTGATCATAGAAATAAAATGTTAAAGAGCCGCAATTAATATCTTACTTTCTTAAGGTCCGATAGACCACATTGGTCATAGTGGGCATTTATCATCATCATCATCAGCGTGAGATCTACTTTTCAAATGTGTAACCCAACACTTTTGCATTTGTTTGGAATTAACACACTCTATTGTAGGCTTGGACTCTTGGAACCAACTACATTCTTTATGACAAAAACAAATAACACAATTGCTAAAATCTCTAGCTCTAGATAATACAAGGGATAGTGCTACTTCACTCATGAAATGCTTAGTAACCAAAAATAAAATGTGATCCCTCACTTCCAAGTTTCATATCTATAAGCTCAAGCTTCAATTGAGCTTCAATTGAGAGATTAACAATAGTCATAAATTTATTGCCTTTCTCCAATCACTATCAGCCATCTCAATATTCAAATTGAAGCAAGTAAAATTTATTTTAACAAGGACAAGGGTTAGCAAAGAGCTTGAGAATTAGATGACGTTGAGCCTTCCTCTTAATAATCAAATACAAACCAGCCTAACAATATTGTCACTGACGACATTCAATATTCACCAATTCAACATGGTAACCTAGGAATATGTCTTCGTTTTTAGTTTTTCCAGCGTCTTCAGAGGAATGTGCCTTTAAGTTTTACAGTGTTGCACAAATATCTGTACTTGATTGGATAGGAAAACAGTCTCATATGTCATGCTAAATCCCAGTGAATTCAGTTCAGTTAAAAGATTTAAAGGACCTCATTTGAAAATTGAATCACACCACAATACCACAATTCACAAGCTTGATTGTTCGGAGATAAGCTTTCAAAAATATGACGGTTACTCTATACCAGTGCTACAGCATTAGCTAACGTCATATGCAATATTTGATATAAACACACTAAAATTTAAATATTGGTCTGTAACAAACTAGACAGATGAATGTTTTAGAAGACTCAAAAAGGTAAAATGCAAACTTAGCGAGATGATTTAGAATTTGAGTCAAGGTTCCGGCCCCTTTTGGCTCTTCTCTATCTTTCTGCATAACCTTCTAACATCCTCCATCTTCTCTGCTAATTCATCCTTAACTGCATTCTCATTTTCACTGAACCACCCTTCTGCCTCCTCAAGACCTGCTTCCATGTTTTCAACATCTTCCTTCTGCAAATCTCCCCATAGTTTTTCCTTATTCAACTTTTTCTTCATGTCGTAGATGTATTGATCAAATGCATTCCTCAGTTCCACTGTTTCCTTCCACTCTCGATCTTCATCTTTTAGTTTCTCTGCCTCTGCCATCATTTTGGCAATCTCATCATCACTCAACCTACCACTCTGATTCGTTATGATCATCGCCTCCTTTATTCCACTTGTCTTATGCTCAGCTGACACCTTCAGAATTCCGTTCGCATCGATCTCTAGACTTTCGATGATTTTGACCTCGCCTCTAGGTGCACGCGGAAGTCCCTCCAAAATAAATTCGCCCAAAAGATTATTGTGTTCGACATTAGGCCTTTCCCCTTCATACACGTTTACTTTTGCACTTTGCTGATTGTCATACGCAGTAACATAGCTGCCCTCCCTTCTAACGGGAATTTGTGTATTTCTAGGAATCAATACGCTCATAATACCCCCATCAATTTCAACTCCTAGACTGAGGGGAGTGACATCTCGAAGTATGAGGTGTGCTGCTGTGCTATCGCCATTCAACACCGCAGCCTGCACAGAAGCACCATAAGCTACAGCTTCATCAGGATGGATGGACTTACACAACTCCTTCTGGCCGTCGAAAAAATCTTTAAGCAGCTCCTGCACTTTGGGTATTCGCGTAGAACCTCCCACTAAGACAATTTTATCAATCTGGGTTTTGCTCATGCCAGCATTCTCCATGCACTCTTCAACAATCTCAATGCATTTTTCAAACAGATCAGTGTTCATCTGCTCAAACTTTGCTCTTCTGATTTTCGAATGAAGGTCCTGGGTTTCATGAAGACAGGGTACTTCAACAATGGTCTCCACACTTGAAGACAGCTCTCTCTTTGCCCGCTCACATGCACTGCTAAGCCTCCTCAGTCCTTTTGCATTTCTTGCTATGTCTGCTTTGTATTTCCTCTGAAATTCCTGCACAAAATGGCTGACCATTCTGTTGTCAAAATCCTCACCTCCTAGATGGGTGTTCCCTCAAACGGCCTTCACCTCGATTTTGTGCTTTTTAATATTAAGTACAGCAACGTCAAAAGTCCCTCCCCCCAAATCGAAGATGAGGACGTTCTCACCATCGTCTGATGAATAAGCTTTCCTGTCAAACCCATATGCAATTGCAGCAGCTGTCGGTTCATTTAATAATTGTAAGACATCCAAACCTGCTATCTTACCTGCAATTTTAGTGGCCTGCCTTTGGGAATCGTTATAGTAAGCAGGAACGGTAATCACGGCTTTACTTACCTGACAACCGAGGTATTGTTGGGCGATTTCTTTCATGTTCTGCAACACCATTGACGATATTTCCTCAGCTTCAAAGGTTTTCTGTTCTCCTTTGAAGGAAACTTGGATGAGAGGCTTGTCATTAGGTCCGCGTGCAATAGAAAATGGCCAGACACACTTATCACTTTGCACAGATGAATCCGAGAAGCGCCTGCCAATCAACCTCTTGGCATCAAAGACGGTGTTTTCAGGGTTGGTAGCGGCTTGATTCTTGGCAGGCTGCCCGATAAGGCGTTCATTTTGTGTGAAGGCAACCATGGAGGGAGTAGTCCGATTCCCCTGTTCATTGGCGATGATATCAACTCTGTCGTGATCACCACGCCAAATACCCACACAACTGTAAGTGGTTCCCAGATCGATGCCGATAGCCTTACCACCGTCACCCTGAGAAGAAGCCATGGACGAAAAAAATTGACTGAGAGGAGAGAAACCAGCACACCTCGAAAAGAAAACAGAGCGTTGAGTGCAGAGGATTTGGCATTTGGTAGAAGAGTAACAGAGGAATATATAAAGATAGGGCGCGGTTTTCGTTATTTACACCGTCGTGTTCTAGCTTTCTTCCGTCTCCCGACTCCCCAGTCCAGGGACGAGATAAGTTGGGAGTTGGAACTTTGGAAGCAAAAGCCAATTGTTGCGCATTAATGATATTTATTTTATTTTTTTATTTCAGTTTAGATTTGTTTATATATCGCACTAATTGGAAAAGATTTGGTCATAAGTGAGATTCGATTCGGTCATAAATGGGAATGATAATTTGATTCAAGACTAAAATCTATGTGAGTGAATTGATTTACATTTTATTAATGTTTTAAGTGTTGAACATAACGCCGTCAACAGGGTTCATACTGTTTTGTTTTTGTGAATCAGTTTCGTCCAATAGCATTAATACAGTTATAAATCTTAAATAATATTACTAAATAAATAAAACTTTAAATTCATTGACACAAGGATTACTTAAACGTATTTAATGCCAATTTATTGGTGGTTAAAGTTTATGCGGAGCTTCAATTATGGTGTTATGATATAATTAATATTTCGCAATGGAGGTTCTAATGATAGTGATACAATTAATTAATTGTTTTGTAATTAATTTTAAGTTTTTTCCTTTAAAGTTGAGTTATTTACTTTAATTAATTACCACATTTATACAAGGGTTTAATTATATGTTATATTTCGGGGAGCTTCCAACCAAGTCAATATTCCATAATACAATTCATATTTATTTAGGAAATAACAATAGCTAACCTAATAATGATTTAAAAAATATATGGACAATTCTTATTTATCTAGGAAATAACAACATCTATCCTAATAATGATTGAGAAAAAATACCCTGAAACAATGGGAGCAAAAATACCATCGCATGGAAGAGAACATACAAGAGGTAAGATGTTCTAAGAGCTGAGATAAGAGATCCAATAGGCCTGAAATGTAATGTGTTGGACCAAACATGGTGCATTACTTTAATGCAACAATCCATTTGTTAGACCAGAGCATACATAACGCACAGCAGATTTATACTCAGAGACTTAGACGGCAATAGCAAAGAATAATTCACAGAGACAGACAAATGGAGAAACAACAAGATTACTCAGTCAGAAACAACAAAATAGATAAAACAATCACTGGAGAACAGAAATCACTTTGCATTACATAACAGGCTTGGGCCTTGGCTTACTTCCTTGGCCAGAGAAATTACAAATTTATGGAGGCTAAAGAAAGATCTAGAATCCTGTATGTGATTCAGACGGAGATCTGGAATGATCTAGAAACTAATGGCGGTGTAGAAAGATCTAGAATCCTGGAGATCTAGAAAGATCTGATCTAGAAGGATCTAGAATCCTGCGTGAGTTTGGCTTCACACTTAACATTCTCCCACTTGAAGCCAAATAAGAGTCATCAAGTCACACTGAGTCCTACCATGCCTTTACATAATTCATGTTTATTTCGTGGTAGAATCTTAGTGAGCATATCAGCAGGGTTCCTATCTATATGGATCTTTTCCAAGGATAATTGTTCTTCCTCCAACACACGCTGAATCCAATGGTACCTTAAGTCAATGTGCTTGGTTTTTGAATGAAATGCTGGGTTTTTCACCAAGTGAATGGCACTCTGACTATCACAATATAACACATACTTGTCTTGCTTTATTCCTATCTCTCTTAGGAATCGCTGCATCCACAACATCTCTTTACAAGCTTCTGTTGCAGCTATGTACTCTGCTTCTGTTGTAGAGAGGGCTACTATTCTTTGTAGCCTTTACACCCATGATACTGCTGCACCTGCAAATGTATACAAATAACCCGTAGTGGACTTTCTGGTATCCATATCTCCAACCATACCTGCATCTGTAAATCCTTCAAGCACAGTCTCATCATGACCAAAACATAAACAATAATGACTATTACCCTTGAGATACCTCAAAATCCATTTTACTGCTTGCCAATGTTGTTTGCCTGGATTGTCAAGAAACCTACTCACTACACCCGCTGAATATGCAATGTTTGGTCGTGTGCATACCATGGTATACATCAAACTACCAACTGCTGAAGCATAAGGAATCTTGCTCATCTCTTCTTTCTCCTTGTCATCACTAGGACATAATTCAGTACTCAACTTGATGTGGGCTGCAAGGGGTGTACCAACTGGCTTGGCATCCTTCATATTAAACCTGTCAAGCACCTTCTTGATATATTTTTCTTGTGGCAGCCACAACCTTTTGTTTTTCTTGTCACGCATAATCTGCATGCCCAATATATGTTGTGCTAGTCCCAAATCCTTCATTACAAATTTTCTCCCCAAATATTTCTTCAATCTATTGATCTTATTCTTATCATGCCCAACAATCAACATGTCATCCACATATAACAATAATATGATATACTTTCCTTGATCATACCTCTTGATATAGACATAATGGTTAGCTTCCAACCTCTGAAAACCATGTTCCAACATGAATGAATCAAATTTCTTGTACCATTGTCGAGGTGCCTATTTCAACCCATAGAGACTCTTCTTCAACCTACAAACAAGGCCTTCTTTGCCTTTTTCTATGAAGCCTTCTGGCTACTCCATATAAATTTCTTCCTCCAATTCACCATGAAGGAATGCAATTTTTACATCTAACTGTTCACATTCTAGGTCTAAAGCAGCAACTAGACCAAGAATGACTCTAATGGATGACATTTTAACAATAGGTGAAAAAATTTCAGTGAAGTCAATACCTTCTTTTTGGGCAAAACCTTTCACCACCAGCCTTGCTTTATACCTCTCCTTATTTTCGTCACCTTCATGCTTAATCCTGTAAACCCATTTGTTTTGTAGATCCTTTCTACCTTTTGGGAGGTTTACCAACTCCCAAGTTTTATTTTCCTGCAAAGAGTTCATTTCTTCTTCCATTCTTTACTGTTCTTGACTTTACATGCTTCTTGAAAACAATTAGGTTCACCTTCATCAGTCAACAAAATATAGTTTGAAGGAGGATACCTTTGTGAAGGCTTATGAGGCCTAGAAGATCTGTGAACCAACTGTGGTGGTGCATTATCATGTTGAATCTCCTGTAAAGGTTCCTACAAGATTCCTTCTTCTTGTTGTTCATCATTTTCCACTTGTTGTTCTTCATGCTCCTGAATTTGTTGTTCATTTTCTTGTATTGGTGGTATGTTTTCCTGCTGCTCTTCAAACCTGTCAATAACCTTCTTGACCTCCAACTCATCTACAGTCCTCTTGAACATTTTTGACTCATTAAATATAACATCCCTGCTTCTAATAATTTTATGTTTGACTGGATCTCATAGACGATAACCAAAATCTTCATCCACATATCCAAAAAAATTGCATTTCATAGATTTATCATCTAGCTTAGTTCTATTTTCTTTGGGAATATGTACGAATGCTTCACATCCAAAGATTTTCAAGTGAGAATAATTCAAATTCTTACCAGTCCAAACTTCTTCAGGGATACCGCCATCCAAGGCTATAGTTGGAGATCTATTTATGAGGTAGCAAGTGGTCCTGATTGCTTCAGCCCAAAAATTCTTCTCCAAACCGGAATTGGACAACATACTTCGCACCTTTTCCATAATGGTGCGATTCATCCTTTCTGCAACACCATTTTGTTGAGGAGTACCAGGCACAGTCTTCTCATGCTTTATGCCAAACCTATTACAATATTCCTTAAATGCATTTGATCAATATTCTCCACCATTATCTATTCTTAAACACTTCAGCAATTTGTTAGTCTCTCTTTCAACAACAACATGGAATTTTTGAAATATTCCAAACACTTCACTTTTATTTTTCATAGGATATGCCCAAACCTTCCTGGATGCATCATCTATAAATGTTACAAAATATGATGCTCCTCCTAATGATTTGATGTTAACAGGCCCAAACACATCTGAGCGTACCAATTCTAACACATTTTTCTTTCTGTCATGGCCACCTCTAAGGAATGAAACCCTTCTTTGTCTACCATATATACAATTCTCACAAAGATCAAGATTGTAGGATTTCAAACCTGGCAATAAATTTTTATCTTCAAGTATTGTTAAACCCTTCTCGCTCATGTGACCCAAACGCTTATGCCACAAATCTGCTGAATTTCCTTCTTTTATGACAACAGCCAAATCTAATTTTCCTATCAGTGTTTTCAATGTGTATAATGTTCCTGTCTTGGGTCCTTTGGCCACGACCAATGCACCTTTGCTAATTTTCCAGCCTCCTTTTGCAAAGCTTGTCGAGTAGCCTTCATCATCCATTCATCCTATAGAGATTAAACTCATGCGCATTTCTGGTACATGCCTGACCTGTTTCAACAATATATCTTGTCCACATTTCATCTTGATCTCGACATCTCCCACTCCAACAATACTACAAAAATGATTATTCCCCAAATGTACTCTACCATAATCACCAGGATTATATGAAACAAAACTATCTTTGCATGGGGTTACATGGTGAGATGCCCCAGAGTCAAGGATCCAATCAAAGTTGCTGCTAGATGTATATGCATATGCATCCGCTACTGAAATAGTGAACAACACATCACCATCTGTGGCTACAATAGTAGTCTCACCTTCATTTGTGCTAGATGACTTGTGATTTTTACTAGACGTTCTCTAATCCTTTTGTCCTTTCTTCTAGAATCAACATTCTTTCTTCATGTGCCCGGGTTTGCTACAACGAAAGCAGATGATTCTTCCTCTCCTTGATTTTGATCGGCCTCTCGATCTTGATTGCCCTTGCCGGCCTCGATCCATTCTCCTACCACGATCAGCTAGAGCTATAGCCTCTCCTCCCTGGTTTTCTGCAATTGACTTGCGTCGCAGCTCCTCACTCATTAAACTGCTGCTGACATCATAAATTCCAGCCTCCTTTTGCAAAGCTTGTCGAGTAGCCTTCATCATCCAGTCATCCTATAGAGATTAAACTCATGCGCATTTCTGGTACATGCCTGACCTGTTTCAACAATATATCTTGTCCACATTTCATCTTGATCTCGACATCTCCCACTCCAACAATACTACAAAAATGATTATTCCCCAAATGTACTCTACCATAATCACCAGGATTATATGAAACAAAACTATCTTTGCATGGGGTTACATGGTGAGATGCCCCAGAGTCAAGGATCCAATCAAAGTTACTGCTAGATGTATATGCATATGCATCCTCTACTGAAACAGTGAACAACACATCACCATCTGTGGCTACAACAGTAGTCTCACCTTCATTTGTGCTAGATGACTTGTGATTTTTACTAGACGTTCTCTAATCCTTTTGTCCTTTCTTCCAGAATCAACATTCTTTCTTCATGTGCCCGGGTTTGCTACAACGAAAGCAGATGATTCTTCCTCTCCTTGATTTTGATCGGCCCCTCGATCTTGATTGCCCTTGCCAGCCTCGATCCATTCTCCTACCACGATCAGCTAGAGCTATAGCCTCTCCTCCCTGGTTTTCTGCAATTGACTTGCGTCGCAGCTCCTCATTCATTAAACTGCTGCTGACATCATAAATTCCAGCCTCCTTTTGCAAAGCTTGTCGAGTAGCCTTCATCATCCAGTCATCCTATAGAGATTAAACTCATGCGCATTTCTGGTACATGCCTGACCTGTTTCAACAATATATCTTGTCCACATTTCATCTTGATCTCGACATCTCCCACTCCAACAATACTACAAAAATGATTATTCCCCAAATGTACTCTACCATAATCACCAGGATTATATGAAACAAAACTATCTTTGCATGGGGTTACATGGTGAGATGCCCCAGAGTCAAGGATCCAATCAAAGTTACTGCTAGATGTATATGCATATGCATCCTCTACTGAAACAGTGAACAACACATCACCATCTGTGGCTACAACAGTAGTCTCACCTTCATTTGTGCTAGATGACTTGTGATTTTTACTAGACGTTCTCTGATCCTTTTGTCCTTTCTTCCAAAATCAACATTCTTTCTTCATGTGCCCGGGTTTGCTACAACGAAAGCAGATGATTCTTCCTCTCCTTGATTTTGATCGGCCCCTCGATCTTGATTGCCCTTGCCAGCCTCGATCCATTCTCCTACCACAATCAGCTAGATCTATAGCCTCTCCTCCCTGGTTTTCTGCAATTGACTTGCGTCGCAACTCCTCATTCATTAAACTGCTACTGACATCATAAATTCCAGCCTCCTTTTGCAAAGGTTGTCGAGTAGCCTTCATCATCCAGTCATCCTATAGAGATTAAACTCATGCGCATTTCTGGTACATGCCTGACCTGTTTCAACAATATATCTTGTCCACATTTCATCTTGATCTCGACATCTCCCACTCCAACAATACTACAAAAATGATTATTCCCCAAATGTACTCTACCATAATCACCAGGATTATATGAAACAAAACTATCTTTGCATGGGGTTACATGGTGAGATGCCCCAGAGTCAAGGATCCAATCAAAGTTACTGCTAGATGTATATGCATATGCATCCTCTACTGAAACAGTGAACAACACATCACCATCTGTGGCTACAACAGTAGTCTCACCTTCATTTGTGCTAGATGACTTGTGATTTTTACTAGACGTTCTCTGATCCTTTTGTCCTTTCTTCCAGAATCAACATTCTTTCTTCATGTGCCCGGGTTTGCTACAACGAAAGCAGATGATTCTTCCTCTCCTTGATTTTGATCGGCCCCTCGATCTTGATTGCCCTTGCCGGCCTCGATCCATTCTCCTACCACGATCAGCTAGAGCTATAGCCTCTCCTCCCTGGTTTTCTACAATTGACTTGCGTCGCAGCTCCTCATTCATTAAACTGCTGCTGACATCATAAAACTTTAGGGTCCCTTTATTTGCTGAAGTGCTCATAGCTACAATTAAATTTTCCCAACTGTCTGGTATAGAGTTGGCTCCCCATTAATGGCGGTGTAGAAGGATAATCCAATGTTCCCCGTGTGTTTCGTGGCATGTGCTTAAATCTATCGATGTGTCTGTTTACTAACACCTGTGGGTTTTGGTGTAACGAAAATCGTGACTCCAACAACATTTTCAAGTTCTAATGATGGTAAATGGGCATCTACCAAAGCTAGGAACACATTTTCTCCCCTTCTCATTTATCATTTTCTTGTGTTAGTAAATTCTCTCTAATTTTACTAATTGATGGTACGTTTTGAAATGATGAATCCATTTCAACTCGATCACTGTTCAGTTGCACTGGAGTACATTGAAACTAAATAAGCAAACCGAATAATTGAAATATAATTAGACTTTAATTATAGAATTTTCCTCTAGGAAACATGAAAGTTAGGAGTCAGTGTATAGAATTTTTTGACCTCTATTGTTTAAAGTTGAATTGTACTCAAATGAGGTAGCATCAAAGCTCAGATATGGAACAAAGCATCCAAAATCATAATCAACCAAACGACAATCACAACCTAAAAAATTCTAATGTAATCTATAATCACTTAGGTATGGTGGCAGGTGGCTTAATTACTACACAACTGAATCTTCTGCTTAAAAACTTAGTATAAAGGCTTGGTAATGTGCTCCTTGAAATTTTGTGGAAATTGGCCATCAAAGGGGCACATTCCCTGAAAATTGAAAACATACATAGGTAAGTAATAAAAACAAGTTCCCAAAGCCCTATTTCCAAATAAATGCATCACCATATGAAATAAAATTACATCGTAACCTGTATAAAATTGAAGATTTGTGTTCCATTGTGGACACTTATAGATAGCACATTAAGAGCAGTAGATTGCAGCAACAACCAACATAGATGGTGGATGAGGATGCTTGAGCATATCGTACTAAGCGAGGGATAACCGACTTAATAAGTATGACATATGTATTATCTAATGACCGAAGAGGTTTTATTTTAACTATTTTTTCAAGGTTTTTCATAAGAAAAGTGTTATCTGACAAGAAATAAGAACAAGAATCTCAAGGTTTAATCAAATTCAATAATAGACCAAAACATTAAGTGTGTGTATTATTACCACTTTTTGCACCAAAAAAATTTAAATACACATTTAGGAATTTAAATTGAGTTTGGAAATATCATCCATTTTAATCAAATAAACACAAAAAACTTTATTAATTTTATTTTAATCTAAATAATACCTATACTATTTTTTAAAAATAAATAAAATTTAAAATATAAACCACTAAATCTCCATCTACACCTGAATTAAATATATATTGCCAGTACAAACCCCAGATTAGAAAATTTAAGGTTCTTTAAGTTAATTATTCCAAAGCCAACCAAAAAGATTAAAGGGAATTCGGTGCACCTCATGCTAAACTTGCCTTTTACCAATTATGTTTTTATATGCAAACAACTTAATCCTTGAAGGAATTTCGTCCCTTTCAAATCCCAATTTGTTTGTTTTGTCTTCTTAATGTCAATTTTTTTTTAGGAAAACAATGAAAAACAACCCAATTATTATTTTGTAAGGAGTTACCAAGTCTGTGGGTTGAATAATTATGATTCTCGGCAACTTGTAAGCATTTTGGTGGGGCGTGAAATGTGTTCTCACTTTTGTTTGGGTCCTGAAAGATGAAGGGGTGTACAGAAAGTGGACAAGATAGGAACCAAAGGGCACACTCACTTCAAGCTATGTTGTTTTAACTTCATACATTGAAGACATTTGATTGTAGTCATGTTGAAGCAGTTTCAATGCCTTGAGCTATGTTGTTTTAACTTTATACATTGAAGACATATGATTGTAGTCATGTTGAAGCAGTTTCAACGGTTAAAAATAAAATAGATTTATCATTTGAAGTCGTAGAGAATAAATCCTCAAAATTGGCACCTAAGCCAAAGGAAGTTTGTTCTTTCCAGGGAGGTCACTTTCGGAGGGATATAAGAATAGATAAAAATGATTTAAATTAAATTTAAAATAAATAAATAAATAAAAGTGCAACCTCAATTTTTCTACCCACCCCAAAAAACTTGCTACAAGAACACGACCTGGGCCCTACAGTCACTGAATGAAAAAACTTATTATTAAACCAAATGCCCCATTGCACTTCACAAGACCTCAGCCTTCCAGTTACTGGTTGAACAACCTTATTTTGACACCAAATTCCCCTTTCCACTTCTTTTGATGATACGCCATTGTTTGTAAAGTTGCCCAAATAAAATTAATTTAAATTTTAAAAAGAAGATGGTCAAAAGTCCACCATCACTCCAAAACTCGCAATGTTAATTGAAATTACGAGCCAAAATCCACCATGGTTGCACAAAATACTTATCACAAGGGATAACTACATAGAATAATCTTGTGAATACACATAAACCCCAGTGCCCCAACACAGAGAAAGCATGGTTGATAATAGTAAATTAATGAAATGCCCTTTCCCTGAGAGATCAGATTGATCAAAAGGTCAGAAAACTTCATGAAATTAAAAACATGTTTACAAAACCTCTAAAAGATCTTGCATGAGGCTCAAAACATTCTAGACGATGGTATATAATGTTCCATGTGCTAAATAGTTCTTTCCAAAAAAGCTAACATACATCTGAAACCCAGATTTATTAACCACAAAGGCATGGATTTAAATAACATAAGGCATCTCAGTCTGTTGTACAATAGTTTGTATTAGGATAAGATATGGAAACTCATCATAAGAAACAAATAATACCCACAAAGCAATAAAAGAAACATTGCAAATGTAAATAATTTCATGTAAATTGTAAGCCAATTTTCCTCTCTTTAAATTAGTAGGGAATACCATCATAATAGTAAAAAAGGTAGCTTACCTTTCCTTGAATCATGCATAATCCCTGTAAATATAAGAAAAAAATCATAATATAAACTATGTTAGACATAATTCACGGATATTTTCTACTAGAAAATTCTTGATATGCCCCTAAGTATTGTCTTTTCAATGTTCTTTTCACCCTACAAACTGAATAGAAAATAATATGGATCCATACTAACCGCAACATACTAAACATTTGGTCATTAGTTTGAGCAAGTTGGGGTTTTGTTGTGATACTTCGGCTTCGTATTTTAGAATTTTGTGCATTTCATGTCTTGTGTATCGAAGAATATCTCTCCATGGTTATGGAAAATTTATGAGAAGATTTAGACAAAAATCCAAATATCTCATTCAAAATGGAACTTAGACAATATGGAAATTTATTTCAAACCCTTAGGACATAGATTGGATGATACTCTCTTTGTAAGTTTCTTCTTGAGGCAAACCATTTCCAACAGAGCATAAAAAAGGAAAATAAATCTGTGAGGAAATCAAGCAAAGAAATCCTATAATTTTCTTGGAAACATTAAGTGTTTGAACAATTTTCAAATTGTATAAATAAAGTATACTTGAGTACAGGATATAGTTACACACTTTTTCTATAATCATATGAATGCATTCTTGTAGAGTTTCTTTTGAATTCCACATATGTATTATTAATTTATAGTGAGATATTGCATAAAAGAATAGAAGGTTTGGTATGTTGAATACTTGCTAGCTTATAGAAAACCAACATGAAGAAATTTGTAGGAAAGAAATTGAGAAAATCGCCATGCAACCAAGACTTTAAAAGGTATGAAGCACTGATGGAGGCTATCCACTCTACTTTAGAAATTTACAAAGCTAAAATTATTAATGAGAGGTATGAAGCACTAACGAAGGCTATCTAATATACTATAGCAATTTTCAAACCTAAAATTATGAAGAAAGAAAAAAGGAAGGGCCCCAACAATGTTTTGGTGAACCCTTCCTCAATGAGAATAGTCACGTTAAGGACACAACTACAAGGAACATTGGCACAATATTTTAATTTTTACACAGCTCAACAATGGAGACACCCATAATCACATAGTTAAATTTCCAACATATCCTATTAGTGCTACTTGAAAGCTTGAAGGATGCACCGAATGTTTCTGAAATTTTTTGTGGTGTAGTAGTATTTCCTAGCCCTAGGCTATGAAGATGCAAGAGAAAATTCCTCTCCACTATCTACGTTTTTTAAGAACATCGTTGAGGCTCTTCTTGATGCAGTACCTAGGGAGGACACAAGTGAATCTAGGTTGTGGACTACAACATACGAGACATTGAATGAGATTGTTCGATTTTCAACTAAAGACGCAACTACTATTGTTATGCAACTTGTTCACGTCATCATGCTTAATCTTAATGAAACTTTGGAGATGCGAAAACTATCATCAGATGGCAAAGAAAAACAGAATGATTTGAAAGCACTTCTATGTGGTTCCTTGAAAGTGATCATTCGAAAATTGTGTGCTTTTGAGTCAACTAAGTATGGTATTCTAAAATATGTTGATCAAATGATCAATATTTTCTTGAGGGTATTTGCGTGTCGGAGTGCCACTATTCATGAGGAAGCAATGTTGTCAATAGGATCTCTTGCATATGCAATATGCGTGGAATTTAGAAAATACATGCAAGAATTCTACCGATATTTAGAGATGGGTCCCCAAAACTTTGAAGAACACCAAGTTTGTGTTATTACTATTGGTGTGGTTGGTGATATATGTAGGGAATTGGATGACAATGTTCTACCTTTCTATGATGGTATTATGACCTACCTTCAATATATGTCGATCAGTCAGTTGCATCGATCCATTAAGCCTCCAATATTCTCATGCTTTGGAGATATTGCATTGGCTATTGGACTCCAATTTGAGAAATACTTAATATATGTGATGCATATGCTTCGAAGTGCAGTAGAGATGATGAGATAATTGAATACAGTAATCATTTATATAATGGAATTCTAGAGGCTTATGCAGAGATTTTCCAAGGTTTCAAAAATTCACAGAAGGTTGAGTTGTTGATGCCTTATGCAGGTCACATTTTGTAATTCCTTGGGAATATTTATCAAGAAAAGACATGTAAGAATCAAGTTCTATTTCAACTAGAGGTTTTTTGTATTTAGTAATTTTTTATGAGCTATCATTTTTGTAATTATCATATGTTTTAGTTTTTTCAATATCTTATTTTTTTATCAAAATTACAAATCAAGTCTTCAGTGCCAGTTATGTTTACCTAAGCTTCATTATAATAATTTCGATAAACATTTATATTTTCATACATGTTAACACAGGGATGAGCAAGTAACAAAGGCTACAGTTGGGGTCCTAGGTGACTTGGTTGATACGTTGGGTGCAAATTATGCACCATTATTGTGACATCATGCCTTTTACAATGATTTTATTAACTAATTCTTGTCATCTGATGATCAAATGATTAAGGAGACTGCAGAATGGGTTTAGATGACTGTGCATCGAGTTGTTTTGAGTTGAATGTGTCGAGAAAGTTTGGAAATTCATGCAATTGTTTGGGTGCGTTGAGTTAAAGGAGTTTGGGATTTCATATTTATCATCATGTCAATGATGATTCCATAATCCACATGAATCTTGCAAACATATTTATAGGTCTTTAGGGATTTTAAGGTACCACATTGAGAGTTAGGGTTTTGGTTGAGAGGATATGCAAATTTGATTCATGCAATTAAATTTCCCACATATCCTATTAGTGATACTTGAAAGCTAAATGTTGTTGAAAATGTTTGTGGTGCATTATATTTCCTAGCCCAAGGCTATGAATATACAGGGGAAAATTCCTCTCCACTCTCCCTATTTTTTAAGAACATTGTTGAGGTTCTTCTTGATGCCTCACCTAGGGAGGATGTAAGTGAATGTGGGATGTGGACTACAATATACGAGACATTGAATGAGGTTGTTTGATGTTCAAGTAAAGACACAGTTGATATTGTTATGCATTTTGTTCCTGTCATCATGCTTAAGCTTAATGAAACTTTGGAGATCTAATAGGAAGTTACATCTAGTTTTGGGAGAAAAGGATTGATAGCAGAACAAGTGTTCTTTGGAATATTTTGCAACTAATAAAGCATTAACACCATGTTGTAGACCCTGAACAGATGGAGAGTCCATTGTGACAATCCTTTTTCAATCACTTGAAATGTATGCGAACAAAATTCAAAAGAAATTTATGCATTAGATTGATATCTATAGATACTTGTGGAACAAAAATAAGTTCATAAATCTCATAGACCTCCATAAAGTTACACTTAACAGATGGATACAAAAATTCCAAAGATATGACTATATTTCAAAGAGTGCTATAGAACATACCTGTTCATATATTTGTAAGGATGGATCAAAGCCATCACTAGAGACAAGATGCCAAACAAGATGCTATTAGCATAAACCCATGAAAAATGAGGCATCGATGCAAAATCCATGGAAAGAAAATGTCAATTAGAATGGGAGAACCCAGAACAAGACAAAATATCAACATTCCCCCATTTGAAAATTATTTGGACTTGAGACTTGTGGCATGTTTCTATTAATCAGCAATATATTTTAGGGAAAGCGCTTCAGAAACTTGGATTCTTCATGCATGCCAAAGAGGAAAAATTAAGGAGAAATCACATGTTTGATCAATGCCCCAGGGCTGGTTGCAAGTATTCCATAACAATTCAATGAAGGATCGAATCACCAAATTTTAGCTCTGTTGGATGCACGACGAATGTGAGTGGGCGGGTGAGTGTGGTTGAGGAAGGATTGCTTAAGCCCATAACTAACCTTAGTTGATGAGGGTCGTTGGATCCATGCCCTAGTAACCAAGGTCGGATTTGTTGCCACCTCGCCAAGTAGTACGCAATTCAAATCAACGGGTGAGGAGAATCCAATCATCTATTGAAAGATTGAACGATGCAGATGAGGACAGGAGGGCAGTAGGGGAGTTTTTTTCAAACGGGAACACCTTACGACATAATTATAAAATCATAAAAATTAATTAAATTATAATTTTGTTTTAAATAATTATGTTTTTATATGTTAGGTAATGTGAGTCCCGAAATGACTAGCACAACTAACTTGTAGTTTGAGTAACTGCGACCCAAGAGGATATAAGATGTCAAAATCATCCGGGGATCACACCCATCCTGGGCCACATTAGCCCTTAGTTTTATACCCAAGAACACACTAAGGGGGGCCGGGGGGGTTGAATCAATCTGTCAATTTTTTTACCAATTTACAACTTTTGATGAATTAGCAATGTAGCAATTAATATTAACCACTTCCAGTATATCAATAAACATAACAATGCATCATATAAACAATGAATCAAGAGGCCATCACATCAAAGAGACACATTTTTTTAGGTGGAAACTCATATGGGAGAAAAACACCAATCTTTTTATTCTTCATCTTCAATTCATTTACATAGATTGCAGACTACATCCTATTGGAGGAAACTACTGATAAGAAATGAAAACTAGCACTTGTAGTAGGCTATAATGTGATTGAGGAACCAACATCAAAAGATGCAAGCAATTGCTCATTGTAAGTTATAACTTGATTGAGGCTCCAAGCTCAATGATGAGTACGCTCCAAATTTCTCTAGGCTCTAACCTTAAGAATGTGCAAGCTCCAACTTGCTCTAGAATCCAACCTGATTAAGGCTTGAACCTACTCTAGACTCAAACTTTATTGAGGTTCCAAACTTTAGAATGAGTGGGCTCTAACCTTTTTTTTCAATTAAATAAATCGCACCTAGAACAACTCACAGGTGTACATAGTCATGCCTGGGATTGGACCATGGGACTTATGGGAACCAAACCTCCACATGTAGCCATTAGATCACAACCTCGGGACTTAAGTGGGCTCTAACCTAAGTGGAGGCACTAACCTCCTTCTTCAACTTCCTTTTGGAGCTTTATTTTATCTCATTTTCAAACTGTATCCACTGTCAGAATATATATCACTGAATTTGTTATTAAAAGGACTGTCACAAACTGCAATCACAACCTCCAAGCTCTATCACTACAAAACTTGCAACCATCATATTTCCACACAACCTATAATCACCATACTGCCATACAATATGCAACCACTGCACTACCACATAACCTGCAAACATTATACTGCAATCATTTTTATCAATCACTATTGTTAGTTTTCATATTGTTGTCCATGCTCTGCTTCAACCAATTCTTCAATATGGTCATTCAGCCCCCTTCTCTAAACTTGTTTACAGCATGTATCCAAAATGACTGCAACATGCTCATAGACCCTTGAAATGAATACAAGTGGTTTTGGCCATCAAATAAATGTAAAAAGAGAAATATACCCCTCTTGTTACATTCATTTCTAAGCCCTGATCATCCAGCTTCTTCCAAAACTCAATTTGGACAAATAATATTCCAAAAAACCTAAAATAACGATACAGAACTTTATATTAAGTCAAATATGCTATATTTTTCCCTTTTCCAGGTTGATTCGAAAAGGTTCCAAAACATGGTGTAGATGCTACAGTTTGCATACCATCAATATGTTATTTATGCAACAAAATGACATCCATATCTTAAAAATTAAAATTTGAGCTGACATGTCGCCTTGTAGGAGTCAAACTAGCGACCTTAGGAGAATAGGATGCACACTTTACCAACTCAAATGCCTCAATGTCACTTGTGATACTTGGTTATGCATATAGTTTTTTTTTATGAGTGCATCGTGTGAAACCACTATTGTGTCACACTGTGTCCATGGGTTCCACGTCAATTAAGTAGTTTATGCAAACAATCCTTCACCCAATCATTTATAGGGACAATGCCATTGTGGTGTTACTTGTAGCTTCTCATATGAATAGCCCTTTGTGGCTCATCGGAATAGGGATTATGTCCCTCTCATAAGTCTATGTGGATGGGGATAAAACCAACAAGGTTATACCATCAATCTCTAACGTGAACAGGCCTTTGGAACAAGATCGATGTTAACCATACAAGTCTACATGGATGTAGATATAGCCACCATGCTAACTGTATTTCACACAAACACAACTTCGTAACCCATTTTCGTTTGTATAAACATTTATGTGAACAAGAACTTGCAATAGTGGCTAGACTCTAGACTTGGAACTAAAATAATAAGAAAAAACACCTTCACAAACAAACACTTCTTGGATTCTTCTGTAGAGCTTCTCTCCTTCAAGTGACTAAGTTTGTTGTATTGAATGATGGGCGAGGCTTCACATATGTATTATGTGAGTGGTACCAGGAATTGGTCAAGCCGACCAGGGGCCATGTTGTTTTGGGCTCACAAACAAATTTTGTGTATTGTACCGTAGACAAGGCTGACCATGTAATCCTTCTTGATGTTTCCATGTGACCATGATCTTGAACCAACCTTAGCACCTTTAATTTTGGCCCCATACGACCATGTGACTGCCCCATGTGAATTGGGGTCACTCATCCTCCACATGATGATATCAACATGTTGTCATCATCCCACATGGTGGCTGGGGAGGGTGTCACATGTCACCTCTTTTCAAACGTTCTACCAATCCAAATGTGCCAAATCACCATCCCACATGGCAGTGTCTAGTGGCACCACATCACTGAGATGATGTCATATTGCTAATGTGTCATGTTGATTATGAAATAATGCCATGTGTCATGCATGAATGGGTCCATGACATCATCAATGATATGTTTCCATGTGTTATCATCCAGTTGGTCTGATAGGGTTGATTAAACCTTGTCGTTGATTGGCTCGAGAGATCCATGACATTTAATGTTGTTAAATAATGGGCAACTTTATGTGCCCAAGGCCATAGATTCCCCTGTTGAATGGTGGATAGGATCTAATCATGTGCACTAGTTAACTGATTTAATATTTGTGTTTTTTCCCTAAAGTTTGTTCCATCAATTTAATACTGAAACTTTATCTCGCAATAACTTCTCATCCTAGAGGTGTTTTTCCAGGAAATATATATTTTTGGAAAGGTATCAATGAGACCTGCAAAACCATGTTATTTGTAAGATGTTTATGACATCATAAATGCATCAGAAACTCAAATAAATTCAACCATATTTAACCACACTTGATGAGAACCTGTAAGAGAACCAACTGTTATATTGATTCATCAAGAGTCTTGTTTCTTCTTTAGTCATCATAGGTTGTATTGTTGCTATCTCATACATCCCTTTGACGTCAATGGCATAATGTTGTCATCAATGATAACACAATGTGAAAAAATATCCCCCTTTTTCATTGACGACAACACCATCAAACATGGATGATCATTAATGTCATTCAATCACAAACTTGCTTTACGCAAATGTCTTCCTTTGTCAATTTCAATCTATGTATCTCTTTATGCCTAAAAACCTTCCTTATTTAATGTGATTGTTGGCATCAATGTATGCAATCTCCCCCCATTCGACATCAATGGAAAAGGGTCACATATATCTGTTGAAAATTGACATGCTAATAATCCTGCATAAATACCCATCCATAGCCTTCTCTTGGATGTTCCTATGGACCTAACTAAATCATGCTCCCTTCTGCTTCTATATCATTATTCTGGCAGAGTATCCCCTTGAGACCATGCTTCCATAGTTTCTTATAATTGTTCCTATACACCCCCTTACCATTCTTTCACTGCTATATTGTTAAACTATCCCCTGAGACCATTCTTTTGTTATCCATTGTGTTTTTCATCGTTGCATCCTCTAATTGATCCTGAAAACATGCCAACTTCACTTATCCTTTCTTTACATGTGAGATATCATCAGTAAAGTATGCAAGAGTCATTGTATTGGAAACCTGTAGATCGAACATGCCTACTACCAACCGTACTTATCATCATCGTGTCGTGCTAATCAATGTAAGAATCACTTCCCTCAAGATGCTTCTTCAAGTTTTTATTTGATGAATGATGATCTTGAAGAAACTTTCTCCAAAGGATTAGATCTAGGCAATTGGACCTAATCTAGGTACTCTTTGACCTATTCTTCATCTACCATCATTGATAGCAAATCCTTCTTTGTTGTACCATCTAGAGTTGAGTTTGAAATTTGATGCTATATGACCTTGATTGTGACATATGTGTCATTCAACATGGAACTTCAATATCTGTAGATATGGCTGGGAATTTTATTGATCGGGTCCACATGTCTCCATCTAGGTACCTGATCATATCCTCTATACTTGACTATATCAAGGGTCCAACAATCCTATAGTTTGTGCCCAAACTTAGTACATAAAAAACAATACCCAAAGAAATTATTTTGTTACATGAACCTAGAAGGAGATATCAACCTTCTAATGTTACTTCTTGGAGGAGCCATACTTCCTTGTTGTTCAACACTTACATGATTATTTCTAGTGGATGCCTCGTGATGAGTCATACTCATATGTGATTTTGCTTCATTGTTGCTTGTGAAATTTGTGATTACCCATATTCATTGACTACCCTACATTATTTCTTCTTTTAGATCCTTTCTCTTCATTCTTGTTCCTTGTATTTTGCTCCTGTTTGGAACTATCTTGAGAGTTATTGAAATGAACATGCTTGACCCAGTGCACTACTTTTTAAAATCTTCAATAGATTTGTTGTTGGACTCTATGAATGTCTGGTCAATTTTCTTGGGATGATCTTTAGTTTAACAACTTGAGGGACCATTATTCTTGGGTGCCTTAGGATCTTGATAGACAAGACCTATCTTAATAAGAAAGGACCTATGCTGAGAATATGATCTAGGGATTTAGTCCCTTGAACTTTGAATTAAGTTGCTCCAACTCTTCTCATAAGAGGATAAATTATCCTTCTATTTTTCCACATATTTGTTCTTTCTCATTTAGTTGTTAAGACAAAAACTCCTTTTCCCCTTTTTCTTCTTTTACTTAAACTTTGAGAGCAAGAATGGTGTCTTCTTTTAGACTCTTGTATTGAAGATGTTGTGTCAATTGACTTTATTTCTTTCTGAGGATCCTTATTTCCTTCAATGCGTTTTTAAGTTCTCCCTCATAACGAACATCTTCTTTAGGTTCTTTAGCCTCATTAATGAATATTATTTCACTCATTTCTTCATCGTTCACACTTTCGTTGCTTTCATTGTCACTTTGTTCCTTTGAGTAAAAAATATTTTTCTCACTGGCTTGCTTCTTGTTTTGATACTTGGTTTTGAATCTTTATTCATCATCAATATCATTCATCTTGTCATAGCGACATTTAGATGCACAATTACCAATTCTTCCACATTCAAAACATTTGAAAGGAATCTTACCTTTACAATTTTTGGTTCCTCTCTTGAGCTTTTGAACAAAATTGGCTTCTTCTTCATCAAATTTAGAGTTTGCTTGATTTTACTGATTTTTCTCTTCTTTTTCTTCCTTGAAAGATACTTCCTTGACTCCTAATTTGTCTTCCTTGATTCTTAACTCATACATGGAGAGAGTTCCATGAAGTTTATCAATGGTCATCTTGTCTACTTTAAATAGTTCCTCAAGGGCTAATACTTTGGGATTGAATCTTAATAAAAGTGATCTCAATAGCTTTTGAAGAACATATCTATCTAGGATTTCATCACCGAGACCTACAATGGAGTTGACTATATTTTCCAATTGATGGAAGTAAGAAGGAAAGTCATCATCTTCCATTTTTAAATGTTCAAATTGGTCCCTAAGAACTTGCAACCTGACTTCTTTAACTTTCACAGCCCCTTCATAAAATGTTTTGAGCTTATTACATAACTCATGAGCTAACTTGCATTTCAATACTTTAACGAATTCTGACTCTTCCAAGACACTTAAGGTAGCATGCTTAGATTGCACATTATATGTATAAACTGTCTTATTTGTTGTATTTTTCAGACTATCATTAGGGAATTTATATTAGATTTCCACAATTTCCCAAACTTCTGCTCCCAAGGAGATGATATATATCTCCATCCTTTTCTTCCAAAATGGACAATTCGATCAATTAAACAGAAGGGGATTTCCCTGCTCTAGTCATGGACATTTCTCCTTGATATTCAACCCCCTAGCAGTTAGTTGTTCTGAATGTAACCTACTTTGATACCACTTTTTAGACCCAAGACTACACTAAGAGGGAGGGGTGAATCGGTGTGTCATTTATTTTACCAATTTATAATTTTCATCAATTATCAATGTAGAAATTAATCTTAACCACTTGCAATATATCAATAAACATAACAATTCATCATATCAATAGTAAATCAAGAAGCCATCACATCAAAGAGGCACAAGCTTTTTAGGTGGTGTACTAAGAAACTGGCCAGCTAGAGTAAACATGTGATGAGAGGCCACTATGATATGATTCGACCTCATAAGTCACATTAAGGAAGTGGAATAGATGGAAAAACACCATACATACATTAATTATCAACTACATGACCCTCAGGAGACATGTTAGCCACTCAGACAGCCTGTCCTTGGGTCCCACTAATGTTTTGGATCTCTTAGGCCATAGTATCTCTCATGTTATGAGAAAGGGAGTGACCGAAAACCAAAATTCACTCTCACATGCTTTCTTTCCAGTGACCAGAGACCAAAGTTGTCAGTGCTATGCCAACGACTCTAGGATTTGAGCCATTTTTCAGGCCCAGAGCCCAAGTCACTGCCCAAAATTTAACCATCTCTTCAAATCAGTAAAATAACATGGAAATTACAGTATTAGGTAAATACTTGTTTAAGACCTTAACTGGACCCCTACTAGCCATGACAAGCATTTCGTCAAACATATTGCGAATGTGTAACCTACAGGTGTAATTAATCATTCTGAGCATGTCTCATACTTAGCTGAGAATCGCTAAGAACCATTGATGCCTCAACACATCAACTTCCATTCCATCCATTATGTCATAGATACATTGATCATTCAATTAGAAGTAAAAACATCATAAGAGCCACACATGGCTCTTGTCATAAAACACATACATAACCAGCATAATAGCGACAAAAATACTCATGAAAGTACAACCATATAGACCACATACAATCCATCAAAATTCTCATAGAAATACAAGGAGAAATAACCTTTCATTAATGATGCAAAATCCAAACCCGAGATGGGACTTACACATTCCACCTGACCGTAGAATGGTTGAGCCAAGTCTCTCTTCAACCATTGACCCTCGTGCCATATTCCAAGAATGGATGTGGGATCTCATAGAACACATCAATCAAAAACCATCTAAGGCTTCTAGAGGCCATCCACCTCAACCCATCAAATAATGATTCCACCTCATGATTGAACATCACAAAACCATAATCGGATCGGTCTCTATCCCAGCCATCCAGGGCTCCAGAGCGTTTGTTCCAACCAAGGCTCTATGACTAGTAACTCAACCCACAGCTACCGTTGGGATCCAGAATTTTTGTCGAACCAAGGCTCCAGGACTAGTAACTCAACCCACCAAGGGCTCTAGAGTGTTTGTCCAACCAAGGCTACAAGACTAGTAACTCAACCCAAGTTGTTACAGGGATCTAGATAATTTGTCCAACCAAGGCTACAGGAACTAGTAACTCAACCCAAGCTAAGGAAACATGAGAACCAACCAAAAACAAACAATGATGTAAACCCATAATCACCATGGCTATCCAGGAAAAGGCAAGGCTAGGCAATCGACTCTCAATCTAGGAAATCCTCCATGCCAGTGACAAATCACAACCAAGAAAGCACATGCATGTGCCATGCATTCCAAAAATAGTGAAGGAAACATACATGCAAGTCGGTACCTGCAATAAAATATAATGTAGTTGTTGATCCTGGTGCCTTCTCGTGCTTTCCTGCTCTTCCTTTTTCTCCTTGCTCAAAAAATCCAAGTATGCCACACCCACCAAGAGTGCTCCAAGAAAACTCTAAGTCTCCAAGAGTATGAGAGAGCTACAAAATTGAACTGACAAAAGGTTACCAACTGATCCTCAGAAGCATTTTTATGAATGAGGCCTCTGCTTTCTTCATTTTCCATTATTTTCCTTCATTTTTATCCTCACATGCAACTTGTGACCTTTCACCTCCCTTTTCTCCTAATTTCCATTATTTTCATAACTAAATGTGCCAAAAATGCCAATTTTCCTTTCCAAAGCCTTAGCCATTACCTATGCCAATTTCCTTAGCCATAAACAATCACAAGTGATCCCCATCACTAGTATTCCACCCAAAATTTAGCTTGAAATAAGTGTCCCATCATCTGTGGTTATTATTTTTCCTTTGTTTACTTTTATTACATGGAATTTTCACCAAGGCTGTTACAAAACCCTCCCCCTTGGGGGAACATTGTCCTCGGTGTTCAACAACACCTATAATGACAAACTGTTGTAAGCAATACATATTGTTGATGGAGCTTTATGAATTAGCTTGGTGCAATATTTACAATGATCAACCTGCTGAGAAGAAAACCAACATAGCTCATGGCGGTATTTACATCCATATACATATGTACATAAACCAACATCATCAAAAAATATACTAAACATATATCAAAGCATATACCAAAATACCAAGGCAAAACTGCTTTGCCTCAACCAACAAACAAGGAAGGATACATAGCCCACATCTGATCTGCCATCTCCCGTGTAGCTTCATTAGGCCCAAAGTGCTTCCACTGCACCTTAAATTGCTCGATTTCTTGGTTCCAGAGCATGAGCACCTTTTTTTGCAATATACACTGAGGCTTCGGCTGGAATTCTCCATCTAGTTCCACCTGCAATACAGACCAGTCAATTACATGATCCACATCCTTAACATACTTCTTAAGCAATGATACATGGAATACATCGTGTACTTTCGTTGTCAGAGATAGTGCAAGTTGATAGGCTACTGGCCCAATCCTTTGAATCATACTGAAGGGTCCACAAGACCATGGTGCCAACTTGGTACATGATCCAATCCACAAGGATCTCTTCTTCGGTTTGATGTGAAAGTACACCTGTTCCCTTATCTGGAACTTCTTGAACAACCAGTTCCTATTTGCATAAATATTTTGCCTATCCTGTGTTGCCTTTAGATTCTTCTTAATCGCCTGCATTTCTTGTTCCATGTTTACCAACATATCTAGTCCAATCAACACCATGTTAACCGGATCACTCCAATTGATGGGAGTGTTACAACTCTGCCCATACAATGCCTCAAAAGGGCTCATCCTCAATGACTCCTGATAACCGTTGTTGTACGCAAACTCCACCAGTGGAAGATACTCTTACCACTTTCGATGTTGATGCATCACATAGATTCTCAACATCTCCTCCAATATCTTGTTGACCCTCTTTGTTTGTCTATCGGTCTGCAAATGATAAGCCATGTTGAAGGCCAACTTTGTGCCCAAAACTACAAACAACTCCTTCCAAAACTTGGAAGTGAACTTGGCATCCTTGTCTGACACAATATTCTTTGGAACACCATGCAATCTGACCACATCTCTAATGAATACATGTGCTACATCACTAGCTGAGAATGCAAACTTAATGAGAATGAAGTGTGCAACCTTTATCAACCTGTCCACAATGACCATGATGGAATCATGCTATCCCATTGTCTTTGGAAAACGTGTAATGAAGTCCATGGAAATGAGTCACCTCCCATTTCCACTTTGTAATTACAATCGGTTGTAGCAGTCCACCTGGATGCTTACATTATGCTTTCACTCGCTAACAATCAAAACATCTAGCCACAAACTCTGCTACATCCCTCTTCAAATTCGGCCAGTAATAAAATTTCTTCACGGCAATTAATGTCTTCTAATAAACTAGGTGACCTGAATAAGGTTTCGCATGAAACTCCCTCGATCACCGTCTTGAGCTCACTGTTATCCAGTACATATATCATGTCTTAGAACCTAAACAACCCATTTACTGTAAGACAATAATCCATACCCTATGCACCTGCACCTGTACCTGTACCTATACTGCCACCTGTACCTGTACCTACATCTTGCTGCAACCTGTGCATAATCTCCATATACTTGACATCATGTTGACCTGCCTGCAAGATCCTATCCTGTAAGTCCATCCCATAGGAGCTCATAGATGCCAAGTGATTTACCTGTACTCGTATGCTGAGAGCATTTTCCACCCTGTTCTCTTTACCTTTGATGTACCTGATCTCGAAATCAAACTCGTTGATCGTGGCCAACCATCTAGCCTATCTGGCATTCAGATTCAATTTGTCAAATAAATACCTCAATCCAATATGATCACTCATAAGTACAAGACTCCTACCAAGAAGATAGTGTGTCCACATCTTCAATGCATGTATGATCATTGCTAACTCAATATCATGTGTCGGGTAGTTATGCTCGTGCTCGTTTAGTTTTCAGGACTCATAACATACCACCTATCCATCTTTCATAAGGACTCCACTAAGTCCTCTCTTACAAGCATCTGTGCATACTACAAACTCTTTGTCTAGATCTGCAATCTTTGGCATTGGTGCATGTGTCAACAACTGCTTGAGCTGCTCAAAACTAGCGTCACACTCCTCCATCCATTCAAACTTCTTACCTTTCCCTTGCAATGATGTGATATGATAAGAAATTTGCGAGAAGTTCCTAATGAACCTCCTATAGTAGCCTTCCAAACCCATGAGAGATCTCATCTCATCTACATTCATAAGAGCTATCTTTTCTGAATCAACTAAAGTGCCCTCCTTGGAGACAACATGACCCAAGTAGTGTACCTTAGTCTGAAAGAAACTACACTTATTGAGCTTAGCATACAACTGATGCTCACTCAACAACCTCAACATTTTTGCTAAATTCTCGACGTGCTCTTCCTCATTTTAGAATATACCAGTATATCATCAATGAACACAATAGAAAACTTATCCAAATATGGATGCAATGCACCATTCATCAAACACATAAATGTAGTTGGAGCATTAGTTAAGCCAAATGGAACAATGAAAAACTCGGAATGCCCATACCTGGTCTGGACAACGTCTTGTAAATGTTTTCCTCTTTGATGTGTACCTGATGATATTTAGATCTCAGATCAATCTTCAAGAACATTGTTGTTCCCTTCAGCTGATCGAACAAGTCATCAATCCTCAGTAATGGGTAATTTTTCTTGATGGTCACTTTGTTCAAATACCTGTAGTCAATGCATAACCTAAGTGTTCCATATTTCTTCTTTACAAACAATATCGGTGCACGCAATGGTGATACACTTGGCCTAATGTATCCATTGTCCAACATTTCCTTCAACTACAACTTTAACTCAATCAACATAGGTGTGCTCATCCTGTAAGGTTCTTTTGACACTGGAGTTTCCACTGGCACTAACTCAATAGAAAATTATACCTCCCTATGAGGTGGCAACTCTGTAATGTCCTCAGGAAACACATCCTTGAACTGTTGTAGAACTGGGTATCTACCCAACATATCTACATCCTCAACTTCCTTACCTTTATCACTAGAAATGTGTAATGTAAATAGCTTGCACCCTTTCATGCATCTATGATTTGCTTGCATAGTTGTCACCATCATAACTGATGTGGCTTTCTTCTTACCCTGTAAGACTCTTGGTTCCCTATTATCATCAACACACTGAATGGCTTTATCATAACAATCCACCTTGGTTCTATGAAGATACAACCAGTCCATGTCCAACAACATATTGTATGAACCCAACGGTAATACATTAAATGTGTTGTAGTAGGCATACCATTCAAGTAAAATGCATAAGATATTACCCAATGGTGAACTCGTTTCTTCGTACCTATAGCCAACATGCAATAACAAACACTCTGCATGAAATTACTTACTCAAACCACACTTATCCACCAAGTCAGGAGTAACATAGCTATAGTTAGATCTAGGGTCAGTCAAAATAGAAATAACTTGATCACAAAGCTTACGTCCATCTCAATGATAGATGCCTGATGCTAAACCTATTTGTTATCCAATGCTGCATAGATATGTGGAATACTCTGACCAACATATCCAAAAGTCTGTGCCTCCTGTGCACTGTATATCTTAGGCCTACCACTCTGGTATTGTGGAAAACCTTTCCTGCGATGATCTCCTCCACAAGTCCAACACTGCAGGTGCTCCTTATTCTATTCCTCAGATCGGTGTCCCTATCCTTTGTCTAATGTATTGAAACTCTTAGTGGTGCGACATTCTCCTTTTACCTGCATCCTGAGGCTGTGATATTTTTTTATCACATTTGTGTTTGCTCTTTGCATTACCTCTCCAGTCTGGCTTATTCTCGGTTCTGTGCTTTGATTGTTCATAGCAATGCCTTAGCTTCTGATTGACCTCCTCCAATGATCTAGGCCCATCGAACTCAATTCTATCTTTAAATGCAACCAGTAACCCACCAATGAACCTCTGAATCTTTCCCTTTTCCTCCATGAGATAAGGCACATACCTCAGTAACTCCAAGAACTTGCTAGTGTACTCATCATCTGTCATATATCCCATCTTTAGCTCATAAAATTATTTTTCCCTGTCATCAAAGTATCTTTCTAACAAATACTTCTTCTTGAATAGTCACTCAAACTCACTCCAAGTCAAATATTTCTCATGAATACATCTGACTTTCTTCACATCTTCCCACCAAATACCTGCTTTACCTTTGAGACTGAATGTAGCCACTCTAACTTTCATGTTCTCTAAATAGTCATGCAACCTGAAGAATTTCCTCATGCCAAGAACCATGCCTCTGCATTCTGTGGTTTCTTCTCTCCATCAAATTTTGGTGGTTTTTCTTTCTTAAACTCATCTAGAAAATATCCCCTATCATTCCTCCTATAAGGATGATGACGATGATGATCTTGATGCCTATCTAAATTAGAACTAGAATCATACCTGTGTTTATGCCCTCTCCTATCTGGAGTGTCCAACAATATTCTGTCTCTCATTGTGTCATCCCTATCTGATATGTGACCACCATGCAACTGAATACCATATGCCCCATTAGTTATATCCTCCTTCTCATAGTTGATCCGATGTAGTCCCTGTAGCTGCAAATTTGAAAAACTCTAAAATATTACTACATTTACCTCTGCTTGTTTCTCCTATGCCTGTATAATTTTGTCATTATCTGCCTTACAAATCCTTATTTCTTCCTTTAATATTCTCATTGTAACTTCCAAATCAGAAGAATTCCCAACACCATACTGCTCCTCAGATTCATAGGGAGATTCTTTGTAATCAACCATCTTGCTAGCCACTTGATATTTCTTCCTGCAAGGTGTATCATGTCAGCTAAACCAAATCACAATAAACCAACGTACCTTAGTATATCTCGGGGAGGATACCTTATCTGAAAGATCAAAAAATCAACGAGATACATGTATAACATAATTATGAAAAAATATAGAAACATAAAACATAAGCATATGACCATGAATCTACCATTCTAGCTAGGGTCCAGTCATGAATGCATGAGCTCAACAACAACACACACCATGACCTCATGCATGATAACCACCATCATTGCGTCACTATACACTTGACCACATGCAAACATGAACATACATAAGTGATTCATAATCATCCACACATATGCATAAACACGTATGATCAAGCATGAATGAACAATACTTGAAATCAAGTCTGCAAAAATGGTACATGCAACCCAACACACAAGAATGTAACCAATCAAGCAAGAATGTAAACAAGCATACTAAAACGATACATGTAAGCAACATAAATCGACATGTAACCAGTCATACACTCAATATGATGCATTCCTCAACAAAATATCAAGTTTCAACTGATGACATCACTACAACCATGAACAACATCATGCAAATGCAACAAAAACATGGAATGCAAGTGTGAGAGACACACATGCAATTGACATGCATGCATGACCAACACATAGCCCATCCAGTCTGAGGGGTGAACCAGGATCTGTTACCACTGTATAACACCCTCCTCCCACATCTACCTAAGAAACCGACCAGCCGGGGTAAGCATGTGACGAGAGGTCACTATGATATGATTCAACCTCCTAAGTTACGTTAAGGAAGTGGAACCAACATAAACACACCATACATATATTAATTATCAGCTACAGGACCTTCAGGAGACATGTCAGCCACTTAAACAACATGTCCCTTATCCCATTGATGTTCTGGATCTCTTAGGCCACAATCGCTCTCATGCTATGGGCAAGGGAGTGACCAGAAACCCAGAGTCTCTCTCACAGACTTGCCTGCCAGCGACTCCAAAATTTGAGCCATATTTTTAGGCCCAGAGCCCAGATCACTATCCATAATTTAACTATTTATTTAAATCAATAAAATAACATGGAAATGACAATATTAAAGAAAATACTTGTTTAAGACCTTAACTGGACCCCTACTAGCTATGAAAGGCATTTCATCAAACATATTGAAAATGTGTAATCTACAGGTGTATTAGCAGTTCTTAGCATAGGGGTCTGAGACTTAGATGAGAATAGCTAAGAACCATTGATGCCTCAACACATCAAATTCCATTCCATCCATTAAGTCATATATACATTGATCATTCAATTACAAGTAAAAACATGATGAGCGCCACACATCGTTGTTGTCATAAAACACATACATAACAAGCGTAATAGTAGTAGAAACACTCATGAAAGTACAACCATATAGACCACATACAATCCATCAAAATGCTCATATAAATATAAGGAGGAATAACCTTTCATTAATGCAAAATCCAAACCCAAGATGGGACTTCCACATTCCACCCAACCGTAGAATGGCTGAGCCAAATCTCGCTTCAGTCATTCACCCCTGTGCCATATTCCAAGCATGAATGTGGGATCTCATAGAACACATCAATAAAAAACCATCCAGGGTTTCCAGAGGTCATCCACCTCAACCCATCAAAGAGTGATTCCACCTCATAGTCGAATATCATAAAACCATCATTCGATAAGTCTCTATCCTAGCCATTCAGGGCTCCAGAGAATTTGTTCCAACTAAGGCTCCAAGACTAGTAACTCAACCCATAGTTGTCGCTGGGCTCCAGAGCCTTTGTCCAACCAAGGCTCCAAGACCAGTAACTCAACCCACCAACGACTCCAGAGCATTTGTTCAACCAAGGCTACAGTACTAGTAACTCAACCCAAGTTGTCACAGGGATCCAGAGTGTTTGTCCAACCAAGGCTACGAGAACTAGTAACTCAAACCAAGCTAAGAAAACATGAGAACCAACCAAAAACAAAAATTGAAAGTAAACCCACAATCACCATGGCTATCCTGGAAATGGCAAGGCTAAGCAATCCACTATAAGTCCAGGAAATCCTCCATGCCAATGACAGATCGCAACCAAGAAACCGCATGCATGTGCCATGCATGCCAAAACTAGTGAAGGAAACATGCATGCAACTCAGTACCTGTAAGAAAATATGATGTAGTTGCTGATCTTGATGCCTTCTTGCGCTTTCCTGCTCTTCCTTTTCTCCCTTCTCCAAAAATCCAAGTATGCCACACCCACCAAGAGTGCTCCAAGAAAAATCTAAGTCTCCAAGAGTATGAGAGAGAGAGAATAATGAGAGATCTCCAAAAATAAACTAACAAAAGGTTACCAACTGATCCTCAGAAGCCTTTTTATGAATGAGGCCTCTATTTTCTTCATTTTCCTCCTCACATGCAACCTGTGACCTTTCACCTCCCTTTTCTCCTAATTTCCATTATTTTCATAAATATATGTGCCAAAAATGCCATTTTTCCTTTCCAAAGCCTTAGCCATTGCCTTTGCCAATTTCCTTAGCCATAAACAATCACAAATGATCCCCATCACTAGGATTTTTCCCAACATTCAGCTTGGAATAAGTGTCCCATCATCTGTGGTTATTATTTTTCCCTTATTTTACTTTCATTACATGTAATTTTCACTAGGGTTGTTACAGATGGAAACCCATATGGAAGAAAAACACCAATCTTATTCCTCTTTATCTTCAAGTCATTTACATATATTTACAATATATGTCTTGCTAGAGGAAACTACCTTGAATAAATGCAAGCTATCACTTTTGGTAGGCGACAACCTAATTGAGGCACCAACCTCAAATGATGAAAGCAACTGCTCACTGTAGGATAAAACTTGATTGAGGTTGCAACCTCGATGATGAGAAAGCTCCAACCTGCTCTAGGCTCTAACCTTGAGAATGAGTAGGATCCAACCTTCTCTAGGCTCCAACTTGATTGAGGTGCCAACCTTGAGAATAAGAGGGCTCCAAGCTTCTCTAGGCTCCAACCTCGAGAATGAGCGTGCTCCAATGTGATCTAGGCTCCAACCTAATTGAGGATTCAATCTCAGTGGAGGCACTGAGCTCTCTCTTCAATTTCCTTATGGACCTCTATTTCATCTCATCTTTAAATTGGATCCATTATCATTATATATCACTTAACCTGATATCAAAAGGACTGTCACAAACTATAATCACAACCTCCAAGATTTGTCATTGCAAAACTTGCAACCATCAGATCGACATATGACCTGTAATCACATACTGCCATACAATATGCAGCCATTGTACTTCCACACAACCTACAACCATTATACTACAATCAGCGTTACAAAATTCATATCAATAACCATTGTTGGCTATCATACTGTTGCCCATGCTCTGCTTCAACTAGCTCTTCAATCTGGTCATTCAAACCCCTTCTTGAAACATGTTTACATAATGTATCTAAAATGACTGCAACATGCTCATAGACCCTTGAAATGAATACAAGAGGTTTTGGCCATAAATTAAGCATGAAAATAGAAACACACCCCTTTGTTTACATTCATTTATGAGCCTTGATCATCCAACTTATTTCAAAACTCAATTTGGACAATGAATTCTCTCCAAAACCAAAAATAACCATATAATTTGGACAATGAATGCTCTCCAAAACCAAAAATAACCATATAAACCTTTATATTAAATTACATATGTAAATTTTGCCCCTTTCCAGGTGTGTTCAACAAAATGCTAAAGTTTTGTGTCGGTGCATTGTGTCACTCAACAACCCCCATTATGATTAGATAAGTTAACTTAGCAATAATGGGGACGCTTTTCAATTTTTTGAGATTAGAGTCTTTTAACAATTAGAAAATAAAACAAAAGATTGCTAAAAAACCCAAATATGTGTATCTGCACTTAGGCCTTAAATCTATTCGAATTCAAAAAACTTAAGCAAAAAAGTTATGAGGATCCTTCACATATCACATATTGAAAATCTCATAGGTTAGAGCAAAGCAGACTTTTATGCAAAAGTGCGATGTGACTTTCCTAAGACTTAATGAATTAACGGTAACTCATATATAATTTTAATAAAGAAAAACCCTCCACACATGCAAAGGTCAAAATCGGTCCCACCAGCAAGCCACATCATCATCGCAAATAGAACAACACAGAGTTATATCGGCACTTTCCGTTGTTACACACAACTTGACCTCCCGATAAATATTTCTCCAATATCGGGAGAAGTACTCAATCACAGTTTCCTCACTATGATACTCATATCGCATCGCAAAACTCAAGACGATTCTTGCCAAAGGAACTTTTGATGCGATAATTCTTGCTACAAGCCTTTTGCCGCATATCTAAATGGTTAGTCCATCACATATCGATAAAGGGAGGATTTTTTGATGCAAACCAAAGAAACTTGTGATGTGCAATAATCAAGCGAGCATCGACCTGTACAAAGAGCACGTGAACCCACGATTTTTCATTTATGATTAGTTATAACATAATTTATGGTTCTCAGTAATACAAATGATTTGATCGATTCCATTTAAGTGCTTCAATATTTCACGTTAAAACGTTGATTTTCATACTATTTTGTTATTTTTGTTGGAAGTCTTGAGCTCTAAGTGTTTATCCCTTACGCTCTATGCTCTCCTTCTGCTTCAGGCTAGTCCCGAGAAATAGAGTTCAGGTGAAATGTCAAGAGCCACTAAGAAGAACAAGAAACCAATGATGCCACCATAGTCGGCTTCACCTACTGCAGAGGTTTCTGAGATGCCTTCATTGTTCTCTGATACGATATGCACTATAGACTATGGGTATCCTTCTTGGGAAGCAATATACAACCTATTTAAAGAAGAAGAACCCAAAGTAGTTACGAGACAACTCACAGTGCCAGATAACTCTACGTCGACTTCAGAAACCACCTGGGCAGACATTGCCAATTCCCATCTCCATCGAATTGCAGCTCAGCCAAAGATTATGGCATATACTGATTTGGTCAAATGCGTAATTAATGATGTGAACATCACGGATAGAACCTTCATAACCCAAAGGACACGGGTGCTTATTGGGTCATTTAAAGTTGAAGATTTAAGAAGGATGTATCATCTGCCAGAGCCACAAAAAATCTATAATGCACAGTTTCTTTAGAAGTTTTCCACAGAAAATGCAGTTCATTTGGACCCAATAAGGTAATGGAGGCATGAGATGAACAAACACAAACATGAAGTGAAGGGTGTGTATTCTCTAGCCTCCCTTGCTGGTCCTCATTGTCACATTGCTGCTAGATTGTTTGGACAACCTAATACAAAAAAGTTCACAATAGAATGGATTCCCCTAATGGAGGTTGCCTCTGATCCCTATATTATGGATTGGGTATTTTATCCAACAATCTAGCCTCTCGGATCCTAGCCTACCAAATCAAGCACAATATTACTACCAGGACCATGTCCCCTTTCTACATGAGTGCTTTTATTATGGATGCATTGTGTTTCACCTCTGACTTTCCATCTATGGGATGGAAATGGACCCTTGAAGACCCTACCCTGATCCATATTTACCATAATATCCTCTGGGAGTCCAATTACCAACCCCATTTTTATAAAATCTTCCATGGAATGATGTTACCCTTATACCAAGTCATCTTTGATGAAAGACCTCCTATATTTTCTAGAGAATCTAGGGATGACCTTACATCTATAGACAAATGGTTTGGGGACGAAATATTCACCTATGTTAGGATTTTTGGTAGTCAGGATGCCCCTCATGTTCTCCCTTTCTATGTACCTGATAAGATATTGGCCCGTGAAGTTGCATATCAAACTGTAGGCAATGACCTAACCAAATATTTGAAAGAAGCCAAAAAATCCCTCTAGCCATCATTTCCCATTCATTGTGGAGTTTTTACTTTAGAAAATTTCAAGCATGCAATGCATGAAATTGAGAATATACTGTGTATTAAATTTCCCACTATTTGACCGAGGCAGTGTTGAGCCTCATGATTGCTTCATTTGACACTCTCCCTTACCTATTTTTCCTTTCCTTGACCATCACCATGAACTCTATAGGCATAAAACTACAAGGTTTTTGACATGGTAAGGTATTTAATTGTCTTATCTTTCATATTTTATAATGTTCCTTATTATTGAGTTAATATTTGTATTAACTACCGAATTCACACGATTCTACAACTAATCTCTATTTTTGTAGTCAATTCCATGGTTTACCAGGATTGGAGGTGCTAGCTAAGAGGAGAAATATATGGACAAGTGGATATTGATCCCTTTAATGATTTCATCATATTCATCCAAACCAGATCATCAAAACGACTATTTGATTGCGTGGTCAAAGGATAAAGTCAACATGGTTGCTGAACAGGCGAGCAAGAGTCCAAAATTCCTACACTTCACGATTTTCTTTTCCAAATAGAAAATCATGAGAAATGATATATTGATAGTTGTTAGAAGCTTAATTTATAATTATGTTATCTAAGGTAGGCGTGAAAGCCTCGAACAATTATTGACACGGGATTTTATAAAAAGCATGTAGAAAACATGAACAAAAGGTTGATTTTTATGTAAACAGTGATGTTTTAAAAATATGTCAGTAAAGAAAATCCTTTGAAGTTCCAACACGTAGTTGACTGTTCGATTGAAGTTCTATGACCGCTTGTTTGTGGAGGGCCCCTGCAAACAGTGAAGGTTCTGCATTCACATATCTTTTCTTTATCATTTATTGCAGTTGTTCATATCTTTTTAGAATTAATTTGCAGTCTTGATTTCATTCACACAATGATAGCAATATTTCATTAATTGTTCCTTTTTCAAGTTGATGTATAATTATGTTAATGGTAATGTAATTTATTTTCATAGATTTCCTTATGATTGCAAAGCGTTTCATTTCAGAGTTGATAGATTTATTTATAGCTTCATTTTACAGTGTTTCATTTCAAAGCATGTATGATTTCTTTATGATTTTAATTTTAAAGCACGAGTGATTGATAATAAGTAAATGTGTGGTTTTCATTTTGAATAGAAGTTAATTTCATTTTGGTTTTTATGCAAAGGATTGTTATAATGTTAGATGAATGATTTTGCATTTAGATTAAATTTGTATTGCAATAGATCAATTAAGTTTTCTTAATAAGATAATGTGAGTTTGCCTTAAGTTTCATTTTGCGAGTGTGAAGAGCATTTTTTATTTCATTTAAGTAGGAATATTTAATGTGTTAGATGTAGAATTTTCTCTACAAATCATCTAGCTCACTGATATCATGTAGAAATTTCACCTGCAGATCAAACTGATATATGCAATGTACTAAAGCATAATACTAGATCTACATATACCATAAACTTTGCGGAAGCTAATCAACCATGAGAAACATCAAGCATGAACACATATAACTGATAAGAAGGAATCAATCACACATAACATAGAAGAATTTATCCAGGAAAAGCACCAGCCTAAAACCCCATCTCTGTATTATCAATCAAGTGGAAATCCTCAACAACATACAAAAAGAATCAGCTCAAAAGCTATCCTGCTCTCTTTGTACTATGATGATGTGGCTCATAGACTACCTAGGCCTCAATATATAGGCCACAAGTCCTCGAAGCCCCTATTTCTTTGCACAATTTTTATTGGGGTCCAATTACATAACATGTGTGAATTGGCCCAAATCGTACCTACTGTCACCTCAGGTCCAACTACACAATCATATAAGGAAGAAGATTCCTTCCCCATGCAAGGAATATTCACTAGGAATATCCTAGCATCTGATAGTACATTGTCCCTCATCTGATCTCAACTGGGTCTCTGTCTGAACTGCCATGCATCAGTTATCCATGAGAGAATACTCAGTTATTTGAAAATAACAGTTGTCACATGCATGCAAGCATCAACAAACCGTATCTCATTAATTTAACAACTTGTTAAATTAATCTAACTGGACTTGACTAAGTTAAACTAAGTCAATTGATCCTCTCAATATAGAACTCATCCTTAAGAATTCCTCAATTAGTGGAGAAAATCAAGGACACATTCCCCAATCAGTGGAGAAATTATTGCATGTTCTCATAAAGACTTCAAGTTTGATTTTCCTTAACTAATTAACTCAAACTGAATTAATTAATTAATTTTCAAACTGATGGTAAGACCAAATTGGAATTTTACTTCCTATTTCTAGTCCAGGGACTGACTAAAATAGGAATCCACACTGCACTGCTAAAAATAGAACTTCTATTTGTAGCACTTCCATTTTTCATTCCATGTTGCCCAATCCAGCACTGATGCCCAAATTGCTATTTTTAGCAATTTCTTGTTGCCAATTTTCAACATTCCCTCTCAACAAGAAAGGCTTCCTCTCGAACCTGATCATGTACCTCTGGAATGTTCTACATGCAACACATCTACCAAGTGTGGTTGCTCCAACAACTCTCGGAACAAAAAAAAAAAACTCCCAACTGGCCTCTCTGTTGGGCTAGAAACATACTCTGATGTTGAAGCTCTACCTGCTGCTGACAAGTGCTCCCTCTTTGACCTTTGCGCTACTGCAACATCTCCATGCATCTCGCACCGTTGCACCCTTCTCTATGCTACCCTGCATTGTGTAACACACTTGTGCCTCTCGCATTGTTGCAGCCTGCATGCTCTGCACTGTCCTAGGATTCCCTGCACTGTAGCTCTCTCTGCCGCTCCATCTGCATTTGTCTCTACCCAATTAGTCAGTTCCTGCTACTCCACATCGGGGCTCCCATAACAAGGTCTCATCCAAGAGGTTGGGTACCTCAAGGATCCTGCCCCTCATCCTTGGGACAATCACTCTACATCACCCCACCTCCTGCCTGGAGGTATGGCTGCATGTGATCCCTCAGCCCACCTGGCTCGAAGTTTCCCCCTACTGGAGGTCTCTGCATGAGTAGATGTCTCTACTCGATCTCCACTCAGTGTCCCCTGTTGTGGCTGCTCCACAACCTCCTGAAGCTACTACACCAATTGTGGCTCCTCCACAATCGTCTGAGACTTCTTATGGCATTGCATGTTGAGAGGTAATATACCCTCCCTCTCAACCACCAGGTCTCCATTAGTTGCCTTGCTACTCAAGGCTTTGCATGCATCTTGAACCTCAAGAGCATACAGGTTCTTGACCCGTGAACCAATCTGCTTCACCTATCTAATGATGATGTGTCTAAGGAAAACCTTTCCCTTATTGAAGACTAGATCATAGCCTCTGTTTTCCAGCATCGTGATGAACACCAAGTTTCTCTTCAGTCCTGGTACATAGTTGACATCGATCAAGGTAAGGCGAGCTCCATGCTCCCTCTAAAAAATAACCATGCCTACACCTGAGACACTATACTTTTCATCATTACCCATCGCTATGAGTATCTGGAGATCTTTCTCCTCCAAAGTAATGAACAAACTCTTGTCACCGGTCATGTGGAAAGAAGCTCCACTATCAAGAAACCAACCACTTCCCACCATGGATGAAACCATGCATGCGAAGAGTGTGAAATCCAACTCGAACTGTGAAGCAAGTGCCTCACCTTCAAATCCTTCCCCAGATCCCTTCTTAGATTTCCTCAGTGGACAATTTGTAACAAAATGGCTCACCTCATGACAACAAAAGCATCATACTTTCGATTTGTCAACCTTCTTCCCACCATGGGAAGAACTGGATTCGGGAAGAGAAACCTTCTCCTTCCCCTTCTTCACCTTACTTGCTAAGGCACAGTTCTCTTCATCCTCCATGGATGAAGAACCATCTCTGGTGCTCCGTCTGATCTCCTCCTGCATCAAATCCGACCATAGCCATTCTGAATCTGGAAGTTTCTCCCTTCCATTAACCGAGTCCTGGTAGCTGTGCCATCTCTTAGGAAGGCCAAGGAGTGCTAGACTCACCATGTCATCATCAGATGTCATGACCCCTACACTTGCAAGCTCATCCCTGCATGACGTGAGCTTGTTTAGATACATAGAGATAGTGTCCCCACTTTCACACTTGATCTTTTGAAGTTTGTCCTTCAGTTCCAACTTCCTCTAATCACTACTATTCTGATAAATATCTTTCAATGTTTTGTACATCGAAAACAGAGTCTCCTTCCCATGGAGGCTTGAGACAATGTGATCTCGAACTCCCTCCAAGAGGATTCTCCTAGCTCCAGCGACACACTTCTTCCATTTCGCCAGTTGAGTAGCATCAGTCGGCTTCTGGACTTCTTGATCAATGAAGTCCTTAAGGCCATTATCTTATAATACTGCCTCCATGCGATCCTTCCAGGCTATATAATTCGAACTGCCATCAAGGGCATATTCGAGTCTCAAACCATAGAACGCCATCGATGAAATAGATGTGATAAGAACTCAATTCAATATTCAGAAACCAAAAACTTCTTCCTTCTTGTATATTGTTCTTCCTTGATCACCTGCGCTCTGATACCATGTAGAATTTTCTCTACAAATCAGTTAGCTCACTGATATCATGTAGAAATTTCACCTGCAGATCAAACTGATATATGCAATGTACTAAAGCATAATACTAGATCCACATTTACCATAAACTTTGCGGAAGCTAATCAACCATGAGAAACATCAAGCATGAACACATATAACTGATAAGAAGGAATCAATCACACATAACACAGAAGAATTTATCTAGGAAAAGCACCAGCCTAAAACCCCATCTCTGTTTTATCAATCAAGTGGAAATCCTCAACAACATACAAAAATAATCAGCTCAAAAGCTATCCTTCTCTCTCGATAGTCTGATGATTTAGTTCATAGACTACCTAGGCCTCAATATATAGGCCACAAGTCCTCCAAGCCCCTATTTCTTTTCACAATTTTGATTGGGGTCCAATTACATAACATGTGTGAATTGGCCCAAATCATACCTGCTGTCACCTCAGGTCCAACTACGTAATCATAGAAGGAAGAAGATTCCTTCCCCATGCAAGGAATATTCACTAGGAATATCCTAGCATCTGATAGTACACTGTCCCTCATCTGATCTCAACTGGGTCTCTGTCTGAACTTCCATGCATCATTTATCCATGAGAGAATACTCAGTTATTTGAAAATAATAGTTGTCACATGCATGCAAGCATCAACAAACTGTATCTCATTAATTTAACAACTTGTTAAATTAATCTAACTGGACTTGACTAAGTTAAACTAAGTCAACCGATCCTCTCAATATAGAACTCATCCTTAATTCCTCAATTAGTGGAGCAAATCAAGGACACATTACCAAATCAATGGAGAAATTACTGCATGTTCTAACAAAGTCTTCAAGTTTGATTTTCCTTAACTAACTAACTCAAACTGAATTAATTAGTTAATTTTCAAACCGCTGGTAAGACCAAATTGGAATTTTACCTCCTATTTCTAGTCCAAGGACTGACTTAAATAGGAATCCACACTGCACTGCTAAAAATAGAACTTCTATTTTTAGAACTTCCATTTTTCATTCCCTGTTGCCCAATCCAGCATTGATGCCCAAACTACTATTTTTAGCAGTGCTATTTTTAGCACTTCTATTTTTAGCAATTTCTTGTTGCCAATTTTCAACATTAAATTCTTGTTTCTTTGAAGAGTAAGATACGAATAAATTGCATCCTTAGAATTAAATTTCAATAACTCAATCATGCACATTAATAATCTGATTTAATAAAAGGACTTCTAGCATATATAGTGCACTTGCACTTCACAATCTTATCAACTCTGGTCAATAATTCATGTAACAATTTAAGACAGTTAAATTGAAAAACATTTTGGTGCCGTTTTCGGGGAAGTGTAAATAGAAGTCTTAGTCTTTTTCATTTTGATAAATTAAAAAAAAAAAAAAACAACAAAAACAAAAACATGATATGCATAGGGAAAGAGACTCTAGTGGTAGATTTTTAGGTAGAGGTAAGAGTTTAATTCCAACAACATCACTCACCCCACCATGACCTCGTAGTTCCACACCACCCACACAAAATCGAATTCATTCCATAGCAGGAAAACATAAACTTCCTAAGATATTAAGATCCAAAATCCAACCTAGAGATTCACCAACTTCATCAACAGAGGCCATAATAGAAGAAGAAGATCCCATATCCCCAACACCAGGAGTAATTTTACTATCTTCAACTGGAGAACAAATTCTAGCTCAAGCGCTGGAAGTTTCTACTGAAGAAGAGGAAGAAGAAACCTATTTTAACAAACCATTGATAGAACAACCATAGGAACTAGAGGAAGCTGAAAACCCAATTTTGGAAATAGAACCCTATATTAGTTTTGAAGAATCTACAATGGATGGAGAAGGGGAAGGAGAGGTACATAATTTTTATGGTGAACAACCTAGGATTGGAGGAGGAAGAGGAGGAAATAGGGGAGGTGGAAAAGGTGGAGGAAGAGGGAGAGGAAGAGGAGAAGATATAAATCCAGAACTCTTTGGATTTCCTATCCTCAATGAAGATACAACTATGATAATGAAAAATTTCTCACCCTCTATCCTTCCAAACTTTCATGAACTAAGGAGTGAAGATCCTGTAACTTTTCTCTTTGAATTTGAAGTCTTGTGTAGATCATATGATTATTTTCATGATGCTCAAAAGTTGAAATTATTCCCTACAACCCTTAAAGTGCAGCATTAAAATGGTTTATGAGTTTTGGAATAAACTCCATAAGAACATGGGAACAAATGAAAACTACATTGTTAGAAAAATATAAGCACTACTGTATGCCCCATAATATTAAGGATGAAGTCTTTAAAATGGTACAGAAAGAAGATGAAAATATTGAAGACTTCGTTGAAAGATTTGCTTATATTGTTAAAAGGGAAAAAATGAATAATCTAGATGAGGAAACTTTGAAAGCCCTCTTATTGAAATCCATTAGAGATGAGTGGATTTATCTTCTCAATCTAATGGGTAAGGGAGACATTTATCAGTTGTCACTAGGAGAGATTTATGAGTTATGCATACACATTTTAAGAGGCAAAGAAAGAACTGGGAAAAATCCAAGAATTCCTCTTTTACTAGGGATTAATAAATCTACAACTGGGATAGTAAGTAGAGAAGAATTAGGAAGTTTGTTTGATAATTTTAAAACATATATTTTAGGGATCTTACTGAACAAATTGACACCCTTAAAATACAAAACAAGAAAAAAGGTGAAAATGTTGCATTTCATTTTTTTCCCTTAGTGCAGAAAGAAACATGCCTTGAGAGAATGTCCTCTTGATTTAAAGAGTGTATAAACTTGTGTTATATGTGCGGAAAATCATGATACAAAAGAATGTCCCTCAATACCAGGTCTTAAAGCTGTTTATCAAGAAGAAGGAGTACCAAATCAGGTAGACCCTCTTTGTTTTATTGCTAAAAGACCCTGGCAGAATCCACAACCAAATACAGCTCAAGGTTTTAACACTCAACCATTTGCACAATCATCACAAAGTAATTGGATTGCCCCAATGCCTTAGCAATCTTGGCCACAACCTTGGTCACAAGGATGGAAAAATCCTTATGGAAAGTACCCTCAATATCCTTAATTTCCACAATTTCAACAATCATATCCTACTTTTCCTCCACAATATTATCCTCAGTCTGTTCAACAAACTCAACCTCACAATTTGAATCCACAACTTTCATTACCATTTCCTCAAAGACCAAACCAATTTCTTGCCCAACCACTCCCAAATACGAACAATAATAAAAACTCACAACCTGTTTACAATATGGAAGGACAAAATTTTCAAACTTACATGATAACTCCACTAGATCTAAACAATGTTCAACTTAGATATGGTAGAATATTAGAGAAAAAGTTTCGATCAATTATTATTTAGGAAAGTGAAAAAGAAAAGATCTCTAAAGAAGAGAAGTCTCTTAATGAAAAATAAAAAACTCGAAAACAAGTTACTCAAACACATTCAAATAACTCAACTTCTATTATGGAACAACCTTTACTATTTGTTTCAAAACCACCTTTTCCTGAGAGATTAAAAATTGATGAAGGGGTAGAAAAACAGATTTTATTGCCTGATTATGACATGTTAGATGAACTAAAGAATGTTTGCATAAAAATTCCTTTGCTACAAGCCATTAAGGAAATACCAATTTTTGCAAAGACAATTAGGGAATTGAGCATAAAAAGACTAGGAAGAAAAAGAAAAGAAGTCAAAAGAATCCAACTAGTTGGAAAAATTGTAGATATCATGATGGGTAAGACAACAATTTAGAAATATCTTGATCCAAGAAGTCCCATTGTGAAAACACACATCAATGGTGTAGAGATCCCAAATACATTGATTGATCTAGGAGAAACTATAAACATCATGAGTAAACAAACTATGAATCAATTAAAACTTTCTAATCTTCAATATACACCTACACTATTACAATTGGCAGATAGATCTGTAATCAAACCTGATGGTGTATTAGAAGATATATATGTATCCTTAGATTATTGGGAATACCCTCATTAGGGGAATTTTGAGCTTTAAAATGGTCCTCCTAAGGAAATTATAAAATAATAGTGGAAATAATAAAATAAGATTAGATTACATCATCAAATTTTAGAGGGAAAAAAGAAAAAATATTTTTTCAACTCTTATTTTCAAGTTATCTCCCTATGGGTTTACTCAAATTTTGAGCAAAAACGCTTGTTGGATGTAGAATTTGATTCCTCATCTAAGGAGTACCCATGTTCCATACTTTTGATGGACCCTTCTGTTATCACAAAATCACTACTGAGGGCTGCAACCAAGTAAGATTTCATGTAACTATTTCAACCTATCTTTAGACCAAAGATTAGCCTCTTTGACCAGAGAGGGCTCTCTCACAACTCTTGATAAAATCCTTCAAACACTAGATGGCTAACTCTTTATTCACTTATAAAAGCATAACTGGTTGGAAACACATCAAACTGGCTCTCATTGGGCTATGGAGTCTATAATATTAAGTAAACAAGGAAAACACAGTGATCTCATGGAAATCAAGGCTCTTAGCATTACATGTCAAACATACTCCACCAAAACATAGCTTGCTGAATACACAGGAAGTCAGAGCATATAATTATGAATTCTGAGTGATTGCATTACAACAAGACTATAAAAGAACATAAAGTATAAAACACCATCACTACATTTGAACATGGCAATCCTTCGAGAATCTTGAGAAGAGAATAACTCTGTTTTACTATTACTGTCAAAAAAGGTCTTACAATGGCCCAAAACAACACTGTTTTTCTATAAAGTATCCAACCTTTTTTACATAAAAGTTATTCCTATATATAGCCAATCAAAACACTACTGCATGAGACTCCTCAACAAGCATGAAGGGAGCTCGGAATTTTGACATTAATGACCTTAACTATAACATAAACAGACTAATTAATTACAAGAGATATGGTGCTACGAAAACAGAGGACTCCATCACATTGGCACTTTAAGTCTTTCTCCTCGTATACTTTGCTGCGTTCTTGGAGCTTGCCACCTGTAGCATTACAATAATAACCAAACCAAACTGAAAGCAGATTCAATGTATGAACGGCTTCGGATGCCTGATGCAAAGATGATTCATCAACCAACAAGAAAATGAAGCCTATATTCACGGTTGCTGCCTCCCATCGGTGTTCATGTATTAATGATCCAGTTTCAAGCCATTTAATCCTTGGATAATCCCGTGTGACTGAAGAAAACTCATGATCTGGCCATCCCATAACTAGACAAGTGTATCACTTAACACCTCAGCAGCTTTATCATAACCCTAAAAACTCGAACATAAAGTGAAACTTTCAACAAAAGACAAAACTTCACCTTTTCTTCGAATATTTACACCTGGCATCCTTTTTTAAATATCTGACTGACCTTCTATAACCTCCATGCTGGCATTAAGACATCTCTTTAAATATTTGCTGACCTCAGCATTCAAACTCAAGTTTTCAACATAACCAGTCATCTACAGCAGTTTCGTAGCGCGCTACGAAACTGCTGTAGGTCATCAAAATTAAACACATGAACCTTACAGCAACAATAACTCAAGTCTGTGATTTCTTCAGTCATTCTATACAGGTGCAAGGACATCAAAAAGTCTCAAAAATCTTTTAAAAAGATGATAACCAAAATATATCAAAATTTGGGAAGCACATTCCTCCTTGGATCATTTAGCTAGTTTGTCTAGCTTCCCTTTCAGGCTGATGACTTCTTCCTTCAACTTCTTGTTCTCTGCTCTTAGACTTGCATTCATTTGTTTCATAATCTTTGCCTGCTTCAGAGCTGGCACTGTCCATACATAGGCATCAGATACTAAGCTAGCTTGACTGATCAAACTTGTTTTACCTTTCATTACAGCTTTCTTATAGCTTGTATATCTTACTGCCTTTTCTTTAAAAACATTTTGAACCTGAGGTATTTCGTTACTTGCTCCAGCTTGTTTCTTAATGGCAATCACATTTCCACTTTGACTGATAACAACCTTATTATCCTTGTTCTTGCTTTTAGCTGCTTGGACTGTTTCAGAGAAGATTTCAAGTGCCTCTGTCCTAGGCATTTCCGAAGGTGCTTTCTCTTTCTGAGCTCTCTCTACTTCTTTAATTTGCCTTCTAGTCACTGGTCTGCGTGGTTTAAAGGCATATTCTTCACTTGGTTCTTCAAACTTTAATCTTTTAGAAGCCCTTGACCTTTTAGAACTTTCAGGTGAGGATTGTGTTAGATCAATATGCATTGGTGGTACCAATTGATCTTGCTCAAGTTCAAGTGGTTCAATTTGGATTGGATGATCTTGTTCCAATTCAATGGCTTCAAGTAAGTCATTTAAACTACCCTTTGAAATAGGACTTTCTTCCACAGGGACTGACTTTCCTTTTTCTTTGCTTAGTTGGCCTCTAGTTTTCACCCTTGAAACCCTTTCAACTTCACTGGATTTAGCTTCATCTTTTCTTTTGTGAGTCTTCTGTTTTGATGACTGAGGTGTTTCCTTTTCAGATACTCTAGATGATTTTGGAGTTTTATCTACTGATGCTTCAAGTATCTCTTTAACTGCTGGCTTAGGAGTTTTCTTCATTGATGCTTCAGGTGTTTCTTTAACTGTTACAGACCTCTCTGATTTCTTTGTTTTAGCTTTGGGCTTCTTATGGTCTGTTATTTCTCTCCTAATTTCAGCCAAAGTAGTTTCCTCACTCCTTTCTTCTCTTTCTCTTACAGGTAATGGAGTGAGGCCCGTTTTACTTGGGAAACCGGCCATAAACACAAATGAATCCCAGTCTTTACCAATTTTATGTAGGCTATCCAACACCAGCAATTTAACCAGACCATGATGAAAAAGAGATGTTTCATAAGCATCTTTCTTTAACTGAATCTTATCACACATCTTGCTAATACTCCTGAACAAGTAAAAAGGTATGTCTATTGAACTATTACCAGTGAAGTGTAACAGCAGCTTGAAGTGGTATGAGTAGACTTTGTTGTACCTACCCTCACATGTCAGGTACTTCTGGATACATGTCAATAGCATAGCATAATTCTCCTTTAGATAGCTCCTTGGGACAACTTTAGTGAGATCTTCATCTACATAAGGTGCCTTCAAGAACTCCTTACACGGACCCATGTCAAACTTGAAATTCTTGAACCACTCTTGGCCACCCCTCGGGATTTCTGTGACAGTAGAAATGACTTCAGGGGACACCGGAAACTCCAACATGGCCACCTTCGAATTCAGTCCAGTGAAGTTCAATGCAAATGCCTTGGTCACTTCTGCATGTCCACCCTTTAATTTTTCACAAAATCGCCAACAGCCAGCACTTCGAAATGCCTTTGCTACCTCCTCATCTCTGAGAGTTACATCTAACCCCTCCGGCTCTGTTCTCACACATTTACCCGAACGGTGTTCCTTTCTTTCCATGCTTCTTTGAGTATTTTTACACAAGGGAATGACGGTGGTTTGCAGCACGAAAACAATCTTTAGCTGTAGAGAGCAGGCTCGCTTGCAGTAGTCCGTTTAAAACAAAGCTCAGGCTTTTCATAGAGCAAAAACATTCATATGATATGAAGAACTCATTATGGAATGACCACCCCCTATAACGTCCTCCAAATTGACACACAACTATATGACTTCGGACCTTATGGCAAAATAATGGCTAATCATGACATAGAAAGGGTGTGAAAAGACAATCATGACCGGATTTGTGACTCACTACTCTCGGATTAGACATTCAGAGAAAAACGCTGCAAAAAACCCTGAAACTCCGATTTCGTAGCGCGGGCAGTTCAAATTTAAGAGGATGCGCTACGAAATCGCTGACAAACAGAGCGCTACGAAAACACGCAAACATTATTTCGCAGCAAAACTGACCAATCACACCTGCGCTGCGAAACTGCGCAAGTACCAAAGACATCATACCCGCGCTGCGAAACTGCGCAAAGTACCAATGACATGACATGACATAACTAACAATGATGGAGGGTGTCTAATGATCTTGCCTTTACACGAATTCTCATCCACAACTCTTGAATTTCAAATTTGAAATTGACATCAACTAACAAACCTATTTACAAGACCTCAATACTTTATAAAAACTTATGGACAATCTTATATACATGAACTATAGTTCCTAGTGATAACACCTTCTACATGAAAAATGAGAAATACATGAAAAATGTGATTGAAGTCATGTTTTTTCATGTATTCTCACTTTTTGTGTAGCGGGGTCCATAAGAAGTACGCAATATGGGTACTCCTTGGATGAGGAATTAAACTTTGCATCCAATGAGTAATCCCGCTCGAAATTTGAGTAAACCCTTATGAAGATAAGCTGAAAAAGTAGTTTTTTTTTTTTTTTTTTTTTTTTAAATCTTTTTACCTTTTTACTCCAAAAATGGTGAATCATCCCTCATGGTTGACATCATCATCTTGAATCCTATTGGTTCTTATACAATTTATTTTCATTGTACATTTTTCTTAGGAGGCCCATTTTAGACCTCAGAATTCCCCTAATGGTTAATTTTATGATTTTAACACCCAAGAATAACTCAAGAGGACATCCATTGATTCTAGGAAGACCATGGCTTGCTATAGTTGATGATTTTATAAGTTTTAGATCTGGTAATATGTTTATTTCTGATGGGAGCTCAACAAAAAAATTCACATTGTATCCACCTGCAAAAACAAAAATAGAAGTTGAAAATGAAGAATGGATAGATGATGACGTTGATATAAGACTAATCTTTGCCAGTTTACAAATAGATGAGGAAGATCAAATTTTGAATTGAATAGAAAATAATGAATCTTCGTCATACTGTGAATCTAGTCAAAGTTTTCACGAACAATGCGATATTGAATATTTATCATCTCGTCAACTATCCTTGCATTCTATGGAGAAATTTGGCAATTATACAATTGAAATCTTTCAAGGAAAAACTTTGAATATTAATAATAATTTGGAAGAATTTCAAAAGAAAGAATTAATAAAGATGTTACAAGAACATTCTTCTGCCTATGCATGGGAATATACTAACATTAAGGGAATTGATCCTAATACTTGTATACATCATATCTACATTGAAGGAAATGGAAAACCAATTCGACAACCTCAAAGAAGAATGAATCCAAATCTAAGGGAAATTATTAAGGAGGAACTACAAAAATTGTTGAATGTTAATTTCATCTATCCAATATCAGATAGTCAGTGGGTTTCACCCTTAGTAATTGTTCCTAAAAATAATGGAAAATGGAAAGTGTGTATTGACTATAGGGAATTGAATAAAGCCACTTTAAAAGATCACTTTCCACTTCCTTTCATAGATAAGGTTTTAGATACATTGGCAGGAAAGAAATATTTTTCATTCTTAGATGGTTTTAGTGGGTATAATCAAATCCAAGTAGCCTTAGAAGACCAAGATAAAACTACCTTTACCTGCCCATGGGAAACTTATGCTTACCGAGTACTTCCTTTTGGATTATGTAATGCACCTACAACATTCCAAAGAGCAGTGTTAGGCATTTTTTCTGATCTAATTCATGATTGTGTGGAAGTGTATATGGATGATTTTACAGTTTATGGAAATTATTTTGAAGAATCTCTTAAAAATTTGGAAAAAAATCTCATTAGATGTAAAGAGGAAAATCTCTCATTAAGCCATGAAAAATGTTTTATGATGTTTACTGAGGGAATTGTTTTAGGACACCATATTTCAAGAAATGGAATTAGAGTGGACACATCTAAAGTAGAATTTATTTCTAAATTATCAATTCCAACTTGTCAACGAGATGTTAGAAGTTTTCTTGGCTTCACTGGTTACTATAGAATATTCATAGAAAACTTTACAAAAATTGCATCTCCACTTTTCAAACTACTCACAAAATATTGTGAATTCAATTGGAATTATGATTGCCAAAAGGCCTTTGAAACATTAAAGGAGAAAATCTCTGAAGCACCCATTCTTAGAGGACCAAACTGGAAACTACCTTTTCACATTTCAACTGATGCTTCAGACACAACTTTAGGAGTTGTACTAGGAAAAAAGGATTTAACTCATGCCATTTATTACACCAGTAAAAATTTGACTCTTGCAGAGTTAAATTATACTGTAACAAAAAAGGATTTTTTAGTTGTTGTCCATGCTATCAATAAATTCAGACATTACATTACTGGCTACGAAAATTTTGTACATACAGATCATTATGCAATTAGGTACTTAATGAATAAACCTATCACTAATGGCAGAATTACAAGATGGTTGTTGTTGTTACAAGAGTTTAACATCACTATTTTGGATCGGCTTGGGAAACAAAACACAGTTGTTGACTTTTTGACTAGAATTCAAAATGATAATAATGATATGCTTGTAGAAGACAATTTCCCTAATGAATATCTTTTTGCAGTATCTACTAAATCACCTTGGTTTGCAGATATTTCTAATTATTTGACTACATGGAAGTTACCATCATATTTATCTCCTCGAGAAAAAAGGAAGGTAATTCAAATTACTGCATCTTATTCGTGGATAAATGAGGAATTATATAAAATAGGGCCAGATCTGATCATCCGAAGGTGTGTTAGAGAAGATGAAGTACAAGAGGTATTGAAAGTTTTTCATGATGATCTATGTGGAGGACACTTCGCTGAAAAAAGAAATTCCTACAAAGTCCTTATCTTAGGATACTATTGGCCTTCCCTTTTTAACGATGTCAAGGAGTATGTTAAGAGATGTGATAGTTGTCAAAGGATGGGAAAATATGTACGCTTTGATGAAATGCCTCTACAACCTCAAGTACTTATTGAGCCTTTTGAAAAATGGGCTCTAGATTTTGTTAGTTCAATCAATCCACCATCGAGTTAGAAAAGGTACATTCTTGTTTGCACTGATTATGTTACAAAATGGGTAGAATCTAAAGCACTCCCTTTTGCTACTGAAAATGTTGTCGTTTCATTTCTTTTCGAGGATTTATTTACTCGTTTTGGTGTCCTAAAGGAAATTGTAACAGATCAAGGTACTCAATTCGCATCCAAGTTGGTACAAAATATAATGGAGAAGTGCAAAATAAAACATCAGAATTCGACTCCATATCATCCACAAGAAAATGGACAAGTGCAGTCCACCAATAAAGTAATAGAAGCAATTCTCACCAAAATTGTGCATCTGCATAGAAGAATTGGGCAGAAAAGATTCCAGAAGATTTATGGACATACAGTACCACATGGAGAAACATTATAGGGCATACTCCATATGAACTTGTTTATGGGAAGCAAGTCCTTTTTCCTAATGAGTTCCAAGCAAAAACTTTCAAGACAACAGTTAAATTGGGTCTTGATCTTTCAGAGGCACAAAAACAAAGAATGGAGCAGCTAAATGAACTTGATGAGATAAGACAAGATGAAATCCAAAGAACCAATCTAGTTCAACAATAAAGATCCATATGGCATGACAAATATATCAAAGAAAGAAAGTTCTATCCAGGAGATTGGGCATTACTTTTTTATTCAAAGTTCAAATATTTCTAAGGGAAATTTCAAACTCATTGGCTTGGGTCCTATTAGATTGAAAGGTGAAGTTAGGATCAGAACTATTGATGAATAAAGGACCACCCTTCTTGTGAATGGTCATCAAAGGAGGATTTTATCAAACATTTGCAAGAAAACATTGATTTCCAGTTGGTTAAGAAGGATTTTCCTTCTCCTCCAACTTGACTCATAAGTATTTTTCTTATCTATATATATATATATATATATATATATATATATATATATATATATATATAAACATTAAAACCAACATTGTTGAAATATTTATATAGAAAATTTAGGGTGAAAACCAAGTAATTTTGGCATTCTAATTTTTTTTTCCCATTCTCATTTTCGTTTTGTCGCTCTTTTTCTTTCTAGAATAAAATAGCTACAGAATTGCTAAGAATCTGCAACCTTGATAGAATTATGCAACTGATGTTTGAAGTGGACAACCAATTGGAGCAATTGAATAATTGATCAAATCCATTCTCAGAAGCACCTGAGGCAACACAAAAAGGAGAAATCAAATGTTAGAATTATCAATTCAAAAGGTATGAAAATATTTAATTTAACAATAAGGTCAAAACATTAGTGTATGAATTATATGGACATTATACCGCAAGTTCAAAAACCATCATTGCCGAAAGTGAAATGAAAATATCTTGTCATATCAGATAAAAAGTCATAAATCACCCATTCATCCCTCATCATTACACAACACTCGTCTCAAACTTCAAATTCATTGTTGAAATCACCCCACTCACATCCATTCATACCCTAATGGCCACTTCATTTTTTTCCCCTGACTCTCGTTTATACTCTCATTGAAGCCATTATCCCAAAACCCAGACTCATACCCTGTCAAGAAGTGAATTATGAGGTAAAACTTCTCAACCATGGGTGTCATAGTGAGAACAAAACCAAATGGAAGGAAATTCATGGAAGGATATCCATAGGTGAAGGAAATGTTGTAGAAAGCAAAGTGGCCAAATTTTGTGGAAAATTTCTATGCTTTAACAAGGAATTTACTAAATCATTTGCCAGAGATTTGATGGCGTAGAGGTTGAAATTGGAGACATCAAGTTTGTAGTGACAAAATCTCTTATTGCTGAAGAAATCAGAAGTTCAAGGGTCAGAGAGAAATGGTGTAAGAACAGGGGAATTGAAGGAGAAGAATGGAAGACCACCTTGAAAAACCCAGGTATGGATATCACTATTTTCAAGAAAGGAATTCCCAGTACAACACTTAAGGGTAAATGGAGAAATTTGTTGCTAGTAATTTTGAAATTTGTTACCTGTGAAGGAAGATTTGGTTGTATGTTCTTTTACCACATTTGTTTAATGATGTGTTCTCTCAAAGAGAATGAAATAAATCTTCCTTATTTTCTATTAAATAGCTTAAGGAAAATGTCTGGGAATGTTCAAGAAAGGATCCAATTCATAGAAAACACCATGTATCACCATGGACTTATAAAAAATACTCATTGAATTTCATCTTGAAAGACTAGGAGATAATTGGGATATCTTCCTAGTTAGAAATCATTTTAAAGAGGAGGATCAAGAGTCAGTTAGCAACAACAAAGCCAAAAGAGGAAGAAAGAGAACATTTGAGAATCATATTAAAAACTTACCTCAACAACAACCACAAGAACAGTCAGAAGATTAGCCTCCTATTGCACAAATTTTAGGAAGCCTTAAAGAACAATCTGTTAGAAGACAGAAAGCCAGTAAAAAGGAAAAAAGCACGTCTAAGAAAACATAGGAAGCTAAAATAGAGAATAGAATAGTTAAAACTAAAAACCCTCTTCCATTAAATGTAAGAAGAAGCACTAGGCTTAATCAAAAACCATCTCAAAAATCTACAAATGTTGTTAATTTAGAGGAAGAAGAAAAAATGGAAATTCCATCACATAATGTCATCTCACATGTTCATAGCACGGGCCGAAGAACACCATAAATAGATCCAGTACAACAAGAAGTCTATGACTACATTTAGTCACTGGAGAGAAGGGTTGCATAAAAGGCATCTTATTCCACAGTCGATGAAAACAAAATCCAGTCTAATAGTCCACAAGAACCTCCACTCGTAAAAAATCTTAAACAAGAAGTATTTGAGTTGGAGACACTAAATAGACATTTGAAGAAAGAACATGAGACATTAAAGATGCAAAATGAGATACAAAGGACTGAGAATGATTACATTCTTCTACATATGGGCTTATGGTATGAAAAGAACAAAAAATTAAAGAAAAAGAATGAATCTCTAAGAAAGAAGGTCATGAGTCTAAAATGCGGGATTTTGATGAAGAATCCTAGAATTCTAGTTGCAAGAAAGATGATAAGAAGGACAAACTTGGATGTTCTGGCCCAAGTTTCTGAGAGAGAGTAGTGATAGAGAAAGATTTCCAGTTTTGAATTTTTTCATGAGGACATGCAATGGCCTCCGTGTGGGGGAATGTTGAGCCTCATGATTGCTTCATTTTGACACTCTCCTTGTTACACAATAATTTGTCACTCTCCTGTCACTCCCCGTTCTTGACCCTGGAGAACCCTAGTAGTGAATACTGTGTTATCCTTTCACCATGCAACCTATGCTCTTGCATCCCTTGAAGTTTGAAGAAAGTACTCCCCACTCGCTTCAGAACATTTCCAGAGAATCCTTCTTAAAACCCAGTTTTTAAGATCAATGATCTTTCCTAGTGTCTCCACCGTGCCGATGGCAGAGTTTTACACTGTGACCCATGCCGATTGACGCTACTATTAGCCTAATACCCACGTCGGTCTACGTTTGAATTTTTTTTATAAAAGGAATTAGAGTTTCACATCTAGAAACTTCTAGTGGAAATGTGATGGATGTTCGTTTGGTTGGATAAGGGCCGAGAACTCCTTATAAGGTTATTTCCCCCTTAAAAGTGGACCTTCCCAAGGAGATAAGACATTTTTTCCCTTGAGTGGATCTCATTCTTATCCTCCTCTCCCTATATAAACCACTTCCTCTTACCCTTTTTGGTTACAATACACAAACCAACTACAAAATTATAAAATCTTTAACTTTTGGTAGAAGAAGATTAGTCTTAGATGACAAAACACTAGTCTTTGGTAGCTAAAGCATGAGGAGAGAGATTTAGAGCTTGGAAGCCATTTCATGTCAAGCTAGAGGAGGAAAAGAGTGCTGAAAAGGCGTGTAGCAGGACTTGGATACTGCAAAGGAGATCTCCAACGTCAAGGATTCGATTGTATTTCTTTTTGAAGTTTATATTAATACAACTAATGGACCTTTATTTCGTACATTAGGTGTCATATTACATTTGATGGCTTAAGACTCCTTGACCTTTTAAGTAGATTGAATTCGATTTTATGTTATCATGTTTGTTATTGTTTCTTGCGTGTTTGTTTCAGGTATTTGAATGGAAGGAACGGAAGGAAGTCGAAGAAAGGAAGCAAGATCACCATCAAGTGGATTGGCGTTCTAAGAGGTAGGCCCTCTTATTTGATTCTAATCTAAGGAATTTTACAATATATTTTCTTGTTTGTGGCTAGACCCACTCTCTTGGGCTAGAGGGCTTATCTTTGTCCACAGAGAGAATTTTCCTACACCACAAATTGGCGACTCTGTTGGGGAAATACATATCCTTTTCATCACTCTGTCTTTTCTACTTGTGTGCCTAGTTTGTTTATTTATGGTCTTCTAGATCTGTATTGACCTGTTTGAAGGCATACAGACACTAGCCCACCCTCTGATGTGTTAATTCTGGCCCTGTGTGAAGTTCTTTTTTATTTTTTCTTTGAATCCCTCGATCAGCGCTAGTTTCAGCCAAACAGTGGCGTTGATCCCTCATGAACGCTAGTTTCAGCCAAATAGTCGCGCCGATCAGTGCCAGTTTTAGCCTGACAGTCGCACCGCACCCCTTTTCAACGCTAGTATTAGCCAAAAAGTTGTGCCAGTTTTTGAGTTAAGAAACATCAGAGTTTCTCCCATTCCAGTGCTAATGTGTCTTGACCCTCAGACTCTCTTCTTCTGCCCATAAGTGACTAGGATGCTTTGTTTGTTGGGTTTGATTGATTGATTGGCTTGAAGTTTCATTGCTTGATTTTTTGAGTTTTTTCAGATGGTTTTTATGACCCTAGGGCACCTAGGTCAATTACCATTCATTTGTTTGTTTACTCATTGTGTCAAGCTTCTAATTTTCTCTTCATTTAATCCATCTTTCAGTTGCAACATCTTCATTGCTTCATTTTCAATTGAATGTGTGAAAGAATCTCATTTGTTCTCTTATTTTGAGTGTATATTTTCTCTTTCCAAGCACATATTACATTGATTGGTTTGTCGATTGAAGAATTTATGTGTTTGGTTTGTTCTATTCAAGGAAGCAGTTGCTTTTAGTTTCATTTATCATGCTTTGGATTTGATCGATGCTTTTTTATTCGGAATTGTGAAAATTTTCATTAAAGTGCTTTATGTGAAAGACTAATTTTCATTTTATGAAAAGAAGAACATCATTCTAGTTTACTTAAGAGAAAATATTGCATTATTAGCGTCACTGTGAAGCTAGAATTGCATTGTCATAAGCATTGGAAATGAAATGAAACTTCTTTTGTTGTTAAGGGAAGATTAAGTGCATTTAGGACATGTATTAGTGAAAGATTTCATTCTTTAATTCTTTCATTGATTGTGTGCTCTGTATCCCTTAATTAGTCAAAAATACCAAAATGACTACTCAGGATAATCTAGGAAAAAGGGATTACCAGGTAACCGTGAATTGTAGAATACCTCCCAGCGAACTGAAAAGTACGAGCAAGCAATCTCCCCGAATGTTGTGTTCGGTGTATCACATTTAAAAGGTGGCAGACTCGGCTTCCTATGTATAAAGTATTGCAAACTTAGTGGGTCTCCCTTCATATATGTGATGGTATGGGGAGCACAAGTCCATAATAGCGCTGTCTAATGCTGAAGTGAAAAACAACTGCTAGGTTTAAAGACGCAATAACACATCTCTAGCCTAGACCACTAAATGTGATCATTAAGTTTCAATGCTTCCTTAGGTTAATTCAATAAATTTTAATGGTTGATCTTGAATTAGGTTTCAATTCCAAGTCCCTACTACTGTCATCTAAAAAATCCTATATGCAGTTATATGAGAAAATAAATATTTCTTTGATGAAAGTTAACACTAATTGAGGGATAGAGAGCACACAATCAATGCAAAAATCAAAGAATGAAATCTTTCACTAATACATGTCCTAAATGCACTCAATCTTCCCGTAACAACAAAAGAAGTTTCATTCCATTTTCAATGCTTATGATGATGCAATTATATCTTCTCAATGACTCTACTAATGCAAGATTTTCGCTAAACTAGAATGATGTTCTTCTTTTCATAAAATGCAAAATGAATCTTTCACATAAAGAACTTTAATGAAAATTTTCACAATTTTGAATAAACAAGCATCGATCAAATCCAAAGCATGATAAATGAAACTAAAAGCAACTTCTTCCTTGAATCGAACAAACCAAACACATAAATGCTTCAATCGACAAACTATGCTTGATTTAAGTTTGCATGCCCGCAACATAATGACTCAATTCGAGGTACATGCCCCCCAAGCTTCATTTCATTCAGTTAGGTGGATGGAATGAAGGTTCACTTTCGAGATCTAGGAAAGACTTGACTGGAATTTTACGAGATCTTAATCAAAGACTCGATTTGGAAAAGGGAGTTGTTTCATTTTTTAACGAGGTTGACACAGTAAAAGAACTGTCCTCGGACATCTGTTTCATTTTTTAATGAGGTAGATACAGGAAGAAACTATACTCAGACATTCATTTTTAATGAGCTTGACACAAGACAAGGAACTATGCTCACATCCCTTGTTTCATTTTTTAAGGAGCTTGACATAAGACAAGGAACTCTGCTCCACACGCTACTTCATTCTTTTTTAACGAGGTTGACACAGAAAAATAACTATCCTCGGAATCTGATCATGGACAATACGATAACATGGCTCCCAAGAGGTCCTCACTAGATGGGAGAAATACACTCTGGGAGGAACACATGTCAATTGGTACAAATGACAGATCAGGTTCCAATGTCCCCAGTACATAATGTACTATACCATCTATGTGATCATCAACAAATGTGGAGATGGAACAGGTAGCCACATAATTGACCTACGACAGAGAAAGTACTGCTTGAAAACAAGAACTAATAGGGGACGATGGTTGCAAAGGAGGCATCTAGTGACCAATGAATGACAATTGATCGATGGTCACTATTATCCCTTCGTGTGGAAAACAAACCACATCGAAAAGCGAAGAAACAAGACCTCCCAATGCCAGTGTGTCTTGACCCTCAAATTCTCTTCTTCTGTATAGAAGTGCTGGGTTTGATTGATTGATTGGCTTGAAGTTTCATTGACTAATTTTTTGAGTTTTTTGGATGGTATCTATGACCTTAGGGCATCTAGGTCAATTACTGTTCATTTGTTTCTTTACTCATTGTTTCAAGTTTCTGATTTTCTCTTCATTTAATCCATCTTTCAACTGCAACATCTTCATTGCTTCATTTTCAATTGAATGAGTGAAAGAGTTTCGTTTGTTCTCTTATTTCGAGTGTCTCTTTTCTCTTTGCAAGCACATATTACATCGCTTGGTTTGTTGATTGAATCATTTATGTGTTTGGTTTGTTCGATTGAAGGAGGAAGTGGTTTTTATTTTCATTTATCATGCTTTGGATTTGAACGATGCTTGTTTATTCGGAATTGTGAAAATTTTCATTAAAGTGCTTTATGTGAAAGTTTCATTTTGCATTTTATGAAAAGAAGAACATCATTCTTGTTTACTTAGAGAAAATATTACATTAATAGTGTCATTGAGAAGCTAGAATTGCATCATTGTAAGCATTGGAAATGAAATGAAACTTCCTTTGTTGTTAAGGGAAGATTAAGTGCATTTAGGACATGTATTAGTGAAATATTTCATTCTTTGATTGTTGCATTGATTGTGTGCTCTCTATTCCTCAATTAGTGTTAACTTTCATCGAAGAAAGATTTCTTTTCTCATATAGCTGCATATAGGAGTTTTCCGATGACAGTAGTAGGGCCTTGGAATTGAAACCTAATTCAAGATCAACTGTTAAAATGTATTGAATTAACCTAAGGAAGAATTGAAAATTAATGCTCACATTTAGTGGTCTAGGTCGGAGACGTGTTCCAGCGTCTTTAAACCAAACATTTGTTGTTTGCTTCGCCATTAGACAACACTAGTATGGACTTGTGCTCCTCGTACCGTCACATATATAAAGGGAGACCCCACTAGGTTTGAAATCCTTTATCTGCAGGAAGCCGATTCTACCACCTTGTAAATGTGATACAACGAACACAACATTCGGGGAGATTGCCTACTCGTACTTTTCGGTTCGTTGGGAGGTATTCTGCAGTTCACGGTTACCTGGTAATCCATTTTGCCTAGATTATCCTGAGCAATCATTTTGGTCTTTTTGACTCTTTAAATTTAAAAGATCATTGAGCACTTTTCCTTTCAAGCTCATTAAATCTGAAAGTGACTAGATTCACCTTTCGTTCTTTTCTCGACTCTTAAAACATGAAAGGAAAAGTTTTGTTTCAGTGTATTAAAATTAACTTCCCACGAAATATTCCTGGTTAAAGTTGTCTTCCTTAATGATTCTTTAGGGTTGATTCCAATGGCAACATTTCTAGAGTCTACCAGTCAAGGATTCCCCTCGAATGGGAATCCTGGTGCTTTTCCTTATTTTGGAAACATTGGTGCTCCTTATATGGCAATTCTTTCCCTCCCTAGGTTAACCATTGGTTTAACTATCTGGTTATTTTCGACCTCGGTGGTCCCGAGTGTCCTGAATCCTGCCCAACCATCTCTTTCATTTGAACCACATCATGTTGATTTTAAGGTTGGCCTCTCACCTTCTTCCCCTATTTCTTCACCTTCCTCTTCTACTTCGCCTGGTGAAAGTTTGAAATCTAGTAACTAGGAGGCTAAGAAGAAGAATAAGAAGACGAAGAAGAAGAAGTCAAATAAGCAAGAGGCCAATTGCCCAACTGTTACTCCAAATGCACCTCCCATAGACAAACCTTCCGATCCTCCACGAAAGGTCAGATTCCCTTGCAAGCTGTGTAAGGGTGGCAATCTCCTTCGAGACTGTCGTGGCATTCCTAGAGTCTTAGAGGTATGGTCTCAAGACCTGAATCAACCATCCCCATCAACCTCTAGAGATCATGTTGATGTTACACCCTCGGTTAGCGATGGTAAGAAGAAGGGAAAAATAAATTCCCCTGTAGGTTATGCGCTGAAGAGTGTTGGGTCCCTATAATACTAGTGATTACCCCATTAATATTGTAGTTATAGCCCTTATTTATATTGTTGTGCCCCTATTACCCCCATATTGTTATTTCTGTGCCCCATAGAATCCCTCTATTGTTATTTTTGTGGCTTTATATTATTATTGTTAGGTCGGCTGGATTATATTGTGACTCCCTAGACTCCTATATATAGAAAGGAGGTTTTGTCATTTGTATCATCCAAGAATTGTTCATTTATGTAATGTAAAGGAGGTTGCCCCCTCAAAGAGGCTGAATTCTAAGGCGTTGATCTATCTTTTCTATCTTTTCTTGAGCTGGTTTCATAACATTTGGTATCAGAGCTTTGGATTCTACGGTTTCGCTGCTCCAAACAGGTCATTGTGGAATTTTCGCTATAACTTTTTTCTGTGACGTTTCAGAAGTCGCAAAAAAAACCCATTTGAGAAGAAATCGCGCTGAACCTTGGGTCCGAATTTCAGAGCTTTTCGCGCGATATTTGCAGAGATATGACCTGAGAAAGTTGGTATTTTTGCAGACTCCTGAATTACATTCAAAATAGGTGACCTGGGGAAAATCGTCATAACTTTCTCTCTGGGGATCGGATTGAAATTTCGTAAGAAGGTACAGAAAGAGGACGGACTTTAGTTTCTTGTGTGTGTGCTTCAGATTCAAAGGTTGAAACAGTGACTTGTGGCACATCGTACAAGTTCGCTCTACTGAACCAGTCTAAAAACAGGTCACTCTGGGAGATTTCACATAACTCTTCCTTGGGGAATCCAATTTGGCTCAGACTTGTGGCATTGGAAAGAGGGTGTAAAAGGCTACTACAGGTAGCAATTTCAGAATTGGATGATCCGAAATTACAGAGATACATCAGATTCAATATCAGGCTTCTATAAAGTGAAAAAAGGTGTGTAGTTTTTTTTTTAATTTTTGTGTAAGCTTGGTTTAACGAAATTCAAAGGGCATAGTAAATCATTATTATCGTTAACTGATGCCCCGAGGAAAGAAAATTCAAACACCTAGTAAGGAACCTGAAAGCTCTAGCATGACCCATGAAGAAGAGGAATAAATGCTACATGATATATCAAAATTACAAGAACAAGTGCAACAAATGTCACGCTCACAAAAGATAACAGAAGCCAAGATAAGCGGCGTGGAATCTAAGATAAATGGCGTGGAATCTAAGATAAAGGGCATGGAAGCTAAGATGGATGATTCGAAGACAGATTTGAAGAGAGACATGGCATATTTGAAGATAGATATGAAGACAGACATGGAAGAATTGAAGAAGTTGCTACAAGAAAGGGTCACTAATGGTGAAAAGGTAGTAAAGGAAACTCATGATGAGAACAAAAGAAATGTTAATCATGATTCCATAGACGCTAATGTTGGATCGAAGAATCACCATATTCCAAAAATCGATATGAGGAAGTTTGATGGCAAGGATCCCACCACATGGATATTACAGATGGAGCAATTCTTCGATCTCAATAATGTGCAAAACGCACAAAAGGTACGTATGGAAACTGTATATTTGGAACCAAATCAGTTTGTATGGTATCAATGGCTTTGCTCTCGTAAACAATTTATCACTTGGGCAATTTTTACGGAAGAATTGATAGCACATTATGAAGATACAAAAAGCAACACTTTTTTTAGCCAATTGATAAGTCTCAAACAAAAGGGTTCAGTAATGGAGCACATTGAGGAGTTCCAAAAATTGAACATAAGGGTAAAAGATATTCCAGAGGAGCATAGGATTGATGTGTTCATAGGGTCTTTAAAGGATAATATCCAACATGATGTTCGCCTTTGGGAACCTGATTCATTAGAGAAGGCATTCAGGTTAGCAAGAAAAATGGAAAGCAAAATTATGGCAACCAGGAAGCATACCACTCACAACTATAAAGACGGAAGTGTTGTTGCCCCTAGTCTTCCACAACCTATAAGGTTGACACCACAACAATTGGAAGAAAAAAGAGCAAAAGGGCTTTGTTACAATTGTGATAGCAAATACACTAAAGGTCATAAGTGTGCTGAGAAGAAATTATTCTACATAGATTGTGAAGAGGAAGAAGAAAAGGAGCAAGAAAGGTCAAAAGAAGAAGATATACTTCAGGAACAAAGCCTAGATGAAGAACAAATAAATCCGACCATATCTTGTAATGCATTGGCGGGAATTACCACTCCTCAAACCATCAAGATAGAAGGACAAATCAAGAAGAAAAAGGTAATAGTGTTGATTGATTCAGGAAGCACCCACAATTTTATTCATTGTAGGGTAGCAAAAGAATTGAATTGCTTCCTATATCCAGCACCAGAGTGTCAAGTGATGATTGCAAATGGAGGAACAATAAATTTCTCTGGAAAGTGCCATAATATCAAGCTATCCATGGGAGAATATGTATTGACTAGCCCAATGCTTTCCATTCCAATGGGAGGTGCGGATGTTGTACTAGGAGTCCAATGGCTACAATCCTTGGGTACAATAGCTTTTAATTTTCAAGAACTTTTCATCAAATTTTCTACGGAAGGAAAGGAAGTTGAATTAAGGGGTATTGCAGGGAAACCAGGAAAGATAATAAGCTCTCATGGTATGACAAAGCTTCTAAAAAAGGAGAAAAGAGGTGTAATTGCACAATTATGCTCGCTAGATGTTTCCACATTGGAATCATCTATTTCTCCAGATCTCCAAAAAGTCTTGGACAATCATTCCAAGGTATTTGAGACTCCCAAGGGTCTCCCACCTATGCGTGATCATGATCATGCTATTCATCTGATTCCAGGAAGTGTTCCTCCAAACATCAGGCCGTACAGATATCCCTATGTCCAAAAAAGTGAAATTGAATGTATGGTTGCAGAAATGCTAGAGGCTGGTATAATTCAACCGAGTCAAAGTTCTTTCTCATCTCCAGTAGTATTGGTGCACAAGAAGGATGGATCATGGCGCATGTGTCCGGATTATAGGGAGCTCAACAAGCTCACTATTAAAGATAAGTTCCCCATTCCTGTTATTGATGAATTACTGGATGAATTGCATGGATCAATTTACTTCACCAAGTTGGATCTTCGTTCGGGATATCATCAAATCAGAATGAAGATTGAAGACATTCCGAAAACGACATTTAGAACTCATGAGGGTCATTATGAATTTTTGGTCATGCCTTTTGGCCTTACCAATGCACCTTCAACATTTCAAGGTTTGATGAATTCAATTTTCAAACCATTCCTTAGAAAATTTGTGTTAGTATTTTTTGATGATATACTAATCTACAACAAGTCTTGGAAGGATCATGTTGAACATGTTGACAGGGTGCTACAACTATTGGAGGAGAAACAATTATATGCAAAAAGATCCAAATGTTTCTTTGGAGTCCAGGAGGTGGAATATTTGGGTCATATTGTATCTCATGAAGGAGTTAAGGTAGACCCTAGCAAAATTAAAGCCATTAAGGAATGGAAAATCCCCACATCCATAAAGCATCTGCGAGGATTTCTTGGGTTGACAGGGTATTATCGCAAGTTTGTTAAGAATTATGGGAGAATAGCAGCACCTCTAACAACATTATTGAAGAAAGATTCATTTTCATGGACTCCGGAAGCAACAAAGGCCTTTGAACATCTTAAAGAGGCAATGTGCCAAGCACCGGTCTTAGCTACACCGGACTTCACAAAAACCTTTATTGTGGAATGTGATGCTTCAGGAAATGGAATTGGTGCTGTTCTAATGCAAGATGAAAGACCCATTGCTTTTGAAAGTCGTCCAATCAAGGGAAAGTTTTTAAGCAAAGCTATTTATGAGAAGGAAATGTTGGCAATACTCCATGCACTTAAGAAATGGCGACCCTACCTAATGGGAAGACACTTCAAGGTAAAAACGGATCATGATAGCCTTAAATACTTTTTAGAACAAAGATTATCCTCTGAAGAGCAACAAAAGTGGGTCACAAAGATGTTGGGTTATGACTTTGAAATCATCTACAAAAAAGGGAAGCAAAATGTGGTGGCAGATGCACTCTCAAGAAAGGATGAGGATGTGGAAGCATTGTTGTGTGCCATTTCTATTATCCAACCAGATTGGATAAACGAAGCAAGGGAGGAATGGAAGAATGACGAAGAAGTGTGGGCACTTATTCGAAAGCTACAACAAGATTCCAGTACTTCTGATACATTTAGCTGGCAAAATGATTCGTTATGGTACAAAGATCGCTTATACCTCTGTAAGAATTCCCAGCTAAAACAAAAGATTCTTATGGAATTGCACACTTCTCCCTTAGGAGGGCACTCAGGATTTTTAAAAACTTACCACAGGGTTAAGAAGGAATTTTTTTGGGATGGCCTTAAATCAGATATTCAAAAGTTTGTGGCGGAATGTTTGGTTTGCCAGCAAAATAAAGTTGAAACAATTAAGACACCGGGTCTATTACAACCTTTATCCATTCCAAGCCAACGTTGGGAGGAGGTTTCAATGGATTTTATCACAGGTTTACCCAAGTCTGAGGGAAAGAGTGTCATCATGGTGGTAGTTGACAGACTTACCAAGTATGCACACTTTTGTGCATTATCACATCCATTTAAAGCCAGTACAGTTTCTACTGCATTTATGGAAACAGTTCAAAAGCTACATGGAAACCCAAAGATTATTGTAAGTGACAGAGATCCCATTTTCACTGGAAATTTTTGGACAGAATTATTTTCTTGTCTTGGTACTCAGTTAGCTCATAGCTCATCTTATCATCCTCAATCTGATGGGAAAACTGAGATAGTAAACAAATGTTTGGAAGGATATCTTCATTGCTTTGTATCTGATAAACAGACACAATGGGTCAAATGGTTGCCTCTGGCTGAATGGTGGTATAACACTTCCTTCCATACAACAACAAAAATGACCCCATTTATGGCACTTTATGGGTATCAACCACCATCCATCACATCATATTTAAGAGAAAATTCTAAGGTTCAGGCAGTGGAACATCACATCGAACATCAACAACAAGTCCTCCAACTCTTAAAGGATAACCTCGTGTTGGCACAAAATAGAATGAAACAACAGGCAGATCAACATCGCAGTGAAAGAAGTTTTGATGTAGGTGATTGGGTATTCCTACGGCTACAACCATATAAGCAAATGTCCCTAAAGCAAGCTAAGAAGGATAATAAATTATCACCAAAGTATTATGGTCCGTACAAGGTGTTGCAAAAGATTGGTACTATGGCATACAAATTGGAGCTTCCTGCAGCTTCTCGATTGCACCCAGTTTTCCATGTTTCATGTTTAAAGAAGGTTATAGGTGACAAGCTCCCAATTCAAACAATATTGCCAGAACTTGACGAGGAAGGAAAAATTATATTGGAACCGGAAGCAGTCACAGAAACAAGAACTCGACAGCTACGAAATCGATCAATTTCAGAGTATCTTATCAAGTGGAAGAACTTATCCGCTGAAGATTCCACATGGGAGGATGAGAATTTTATGCAGAAGTATCCAAAACTACTCAAGCGTTGAGGACAACACTTTTTTGAAGGAGAGGGGCATGTTGGATCCCTATAATACTAGTGATTACCCCATTACTATTGTAGTTATACCCCTTATTTATATTGTTGTGCCCCTATTACCCCCATATTGTTATTTCTGTGCCCCATAGAATCCCTCTATTGTTATTTTTGTGGCTTTATATTATTATTGTTAGGTCGGCTGGATTATATTGTGACTCCCTAGACTCCTATATATAGAAAGGAGGTTTTGTCATTTGTATCATCCAAGAATTGTTCATTTATGTAATGTAAAGGTGGTTGCCCCCTCGAAGAGGCTGAATTCTAAGGCGTTGATCTATCTTTTCTATCTTTTCTTGAGCTGGTTTCATAACAAAGAGCATCTTCTTCACCTTTGTCCTCTCATGGATAAAGCCTCCAAAATTTTGGAAAACCTTACAGCTCCTCAAGCCCAACTCCTAGTTGGTTATCAGAGACTTTCTTCTGACCCTCTCCTAGGTGGTAAAGAGATTGACTTGGATTCATCTCTTTCCCATCCTACTCTTCCTAAGCATGACTCTCTTGTGTTTATTCCCAACCAACCATTGGTAAAAAAGAGTGTCAACTTGGCTCCGCCTTTAGTTGTTCACTCTTTTCCCGAAGAGAGTGGTGATCATACTACTCATGTTCTTTTCGTCTCCTCAGATTCTCATGAATCGAAGAGTGGCCCTCCCATCCCAGTTGTTTAGGAGATTCCTTCTCCTATTCCTGTAAAGCATGGGGGAAATCCTATGATACCTCCATCAAGTATTTCTGTCGTTTCTTTTGATTGGAGTCAATTAACTGCATTTCGCCTTTATAGATCATAGTACAAGCCTATAATATGGTAGTACATGGTGCTATATTAAATGAAGGTGCGTCTGTTGGCATCATGTCTTATACTACTTGGAAAGATTTGTGTTCCCCACATCTTGTGCCTGTCACCCAAAATCTATTGGCTTTCAATGGAGGAACCAGTCAGCCCTTAGGGATCCTTTCGAAGTTCCTTATTACTTTGAGAGGAAAGATCGTCTATATGGATGTGATGGTAGTCCAAGGTCCCTTGGATTTCAATATTCTCCTTGGACACGACTATGTTTATGACATGGGAGCTCTTGTTTCTTCACTTTTCCGTGTGGTTTGTTTTCCACATGAAGGGAGAATAGTGACCATTGATCAATTGTCATTCATTGGTCACCAAATGCCTCCTTTTCAACCATCGTCCCCTATTAGTTCTTGTTTGCAAGCAATAATCTCTTCGTCGCAGGTCAATTATGTGGCTACCTGTTCCATCTCCACATCTGTTGATGATCACGCAAATGGTATAGTACATTATGTACTTGGGATATTGGAACCTGATTTGTCATTTGTACCATTTGACATGTGTTCCTCCCAGAGCGTAGTTCTCCCATCTAGTTAGGACCTCTTAGGAGCCATGTTCTCGTATGGTCCATGATCAGATTACAAGGATAGTTTTGTTTCTGTGTCAACCTCGTTAAAAAAAATGAAACAGTGTGTGGAGTAGAGTTTCTTGTCTTGTGTCAAGCTCCTTAAAAAATGAAACAAGCGATGTGAGCATAGTTCCTTGTCTTGTGTCAAGCTTGTTAAAAATGAATCAAGGAGTCTGAGGATAGTTTTTTCCTGTATCTACCTCGTTAAAAAATGAAATAGATGTTTGAGGATAGTTCTTTTACTAAGTCAACCTCGTTAAAAAATGAAACAACTCCCTTTTCCAAATCGAGTCTTTGATTAAGATCTTGTAAAATTCCAGTGGAGTCTTTCCTGGATATCGAAAGTGAACCTTCATTCCATCCACCTAGCTGAATGAAATGAAGCTTGGGGGGCATGTACCTCGAATTGAGTCATTATGCTGGGGGCATGCAAACTTAACTCAAGCATAGTTTGTCTTTTTTCCAAACTTGCATAAAAATGAAACCAAACTTAAGCATAGTTTTTCGTTTCAATCTTGTGAAAACATGAAACTTAATTCAAGAATTGTTTCACATGGTTCAATATTGTGTAAAAATGAACCCATGCCCAATTTACATCTCATGATTTCCAGCTAATTTCTGCTAGATGAGCCTTGGTTGTTCCATTCCGTCGCCACCATCTCTTTGGCCGATCATACGCTTTCACTTGGTTGTTTTACCCTTTCTTGAGGAACCTCAATAATGAGTGGTTTTGCTAGCTAGCCTCTTGACCTTTCATTGTTTTGAGTGGTTCCCCCCTAATCGGAACCTGCTGCTACCCTTTTATACCACTCGTTCCTCTAGGATGAGTCACCTTTAAACTCTTTTCTAACTTGTAAAAAATTGAAAAAATTGCCGAGTATTTTTCCCTTTTTGACTCGTTAAAGTAAATATAAATAGGGAGTCTCCTTTAAGCTCTTTTCAAACTCTCAAAAAACGAAAATATTGTCGAGCTCTTGTCGTTTTGACCTCGTAAATGGTTCTGAAACGTCGTTTACCCAATATACATTTACCCTTTTTTCAGGTTGGGATAAACTATTTACAAAAAAGGAATACCTTAGTCAAACATGACTAGGAAGTTCTCTTGAATATTGTTTTCTACCTTTTCTGGTTCGAGAGACAATTTTATGAAAATGGGCCCTTGGAGTTTTCTTTTTCATGTATTTTTCAAACTCTCTAAACATGAAAAATATTTCAAGTTTCACCTTTGTTGGACTCGTTAAAAGATTAAACGATATAGGACTTGTCGTTATGACAAGACTAAGCTACTCCTTCCTAGGGCTCGTAAAAATTGCTAGGATGGTTCCATCTGAAGGATGGACTTATATTACAAGCATATGCTATCCCCGTCAAGCTTGTGTAAAAATAACTAGGGTACTCGCTAGAAATGGTGGGGGGAAATTGGAAATATTTCATTAGTTGTATTCTTCACTTGAGGCAGCATGTCGCTCTTAAACATTGACACTCATTTGTTGTTCGTGTCGGGTTTTGGGACATCCTCACTCTGTCACTTGCCTCCCTGGGTTTTGGGTTATCCATTTTAAACCTATCATATGATCTTTGCCACGTCACCATGACCTCTGATCCTATGATGTCAAATGCTACCAAAATATGAAGTCGTGTCATCCACATGTTCAAGAGAAGTCTTCCTACTTGTACATTGTCTGATCATATGTCACCATCTTGGATTAATCTCATTCATTGTGTTTCCTATTTCATGTTGATGATGAAGCATTCATTATGAACTTCCTTCGACAAATTTCTTCCTGTTGACTTCAGCTCATTATCCAGGAATTTGATCTAGAAACTCTCTTCCAGTACCTTAGAGCTTGCATGCCTCAATGGCAAGTTCTTCGCACTCGACGACGGGCTCTCATCATTGGCCTTTGATCAAATGATTTCACGAGTGTTCGAATTTAGTTCCTTATTCACACTTTGTGAATTGTACTGATAGCACCATGAGAGCCATTGACATTATGGGTGGTTTCTTTCGCGCTTGTTAACGATTCACATCATTATCCATAATCAAGTTATTTTCTAGCATGTTCGACTTCAACACGTCTATTCACATGTTAGAATTTGTACTTTGATCAGGACGTGTTGGAGCGCAAGACCCTGGGCTTAGATCACAAAAGTCTAGGTTGCGAGGAGTGATGATTCATTCATGATTATACATAAGATTCTTTAGACGGATGGTTGCGACCATGCCATGGGTATCATTTTGATCCTGCTTACCGTGGGTCTTTTCATTTTGATCCTCTTTATGCGGATGTTTGTGCCCATGTCGTGGATCTACTTCATATGATCCCTTCAATTGAATGGCTATGTCCATGCCGAGGATCCATGCACATGATCCTTTTCTTGATGGATAGTTGCGCTTATACCATGGATTGTATTGTTATATGCCTTTAATGATTATCAGGCATGACTATTAGATTTCAGATATGTACATGTATGTTTGAGTTCCAGGTCTTCTGATGTTGGTATTCCAAGTCCTCGCTCTGTCTTAAAGCATTTCAGCCATCGATCTCAGCTCCGACTTCATGCTTTAGGGGGCATCTGATACACATTAATTTTTCACTCTCGTGTCACTCCCCGTTCCTGATCCCGGAGAACCCTAGTAGTGAATATTGTGTTATCCTTTCACCATGAAACCTATGCTCTTACATCCCTTGAAGTTTGAAGAAAGTAGTCCCCCCCCCTTCAGAATATTTCTAGAGAATCCTTCTTAAAACCCAGTTTTTAAGATCAATGCTTTTTCACAGTGTCTCACCCGCACCGATGGCAGAGTTTTACACTATGCACTATTGTTAGCCTAATACCCACGCTAGTCTACTTTTGGAAAGTTTTTATAAAAGGAAACGGAGTTTCACATCTAGAAACTTCTACTGGCAATGTGCTGGATGTTTGTTTGGTTGGATAATGGCCAAGAACTCCATATAAGGTTCTTTACCCCTTAAAAGTGGACCTTCCCAAAGAGACAAGACCTTTTTCCCCTTGATTGGATCTCATTCTTATCCTCCTCTCCTTATATAAACCACTTCCTCTTACCCCTTTTGGTTACAATATACAGACCAGCTGCAAAATTATGAAATCTTTAACTTCTGGTAGAAAAGGATTAGTCTTAGATAACAAAAGACTAGTCTTTGGTAGCTAAAGCATAAGGAGAGAGAGTTAGATCTTGGAAACCATTTCATGTCAAGCTAGAGGAGGAAAAGAGTGTTGAAAATTCGTGTATCAGGACTTGGATACTGCAAAGGGGATCTCCAACATCAAGGCTTCGGTTGTATTTGTCTTTGAAGTTTATATTAATACAACTAATGGTTTATTTCCTACATTGGGTGTCATATTACATTTGATGGCTTAAGACTCCTTGACCTTTTAAGTAGATTGAATTCGATTTTATGTTATCATGCTTGTTGTTATTTCTTGCGTGTTTGTTTTAGGAATTTGAACGAAAGGAATGAAAGGAAGCTGGAGCAAGGAAGCGAGATCACCATCAAGCAAATTGGCGTTCTAAGAGGTAGGCCCTCTTATTCAATTCTAATCTAAGGAATTTTACATTACATTGTCTTATTTATGGCTAGACCTAGTCTCTTAGGCTAGAGGGATTGTCTTTGTCTGCAAAGAGAATTTCCCTACACCACACTCCCTTACCTATTTTTCCTTTCCTTGACCATCATCATCAACTCAATAGGCATCAAACTACAAGGTTTTTGACATGGTAAGGTATTTAATTATCTTATCTTTCATATTTTATAATGTTCCTTATTATTGAATTAATATTTGTATTAACTACTGAATTCACATGATTCTGCAGCTAATCTCTATTTCTGTAGCCGATTCCATGGTTTACCAGGATCAGAGGTGCGCGATAAGAGGAGAAAGATATGGATAGGTGGAGATTGATCCCTTTAACGATTTCCTCCTATTCATCTAAACCAGATCATCAAAAGGATTGTTCGATTGTGTGGTCAAAGGATAAAGTCAACGTGGTTGCTGAATAAGTGAGCGAGAGTCTGAAATTCCTACGCTTCACGATTTGATTTTCCAAATAGAAAATTGTGATCAACGGTATCTCAATAGTTGTTAGAAGATTAATTTAGAATTATGTTAGCTAAGGTAGGTGTGAAAGCCTTGAACAATTATTGACACGAGATTTTATAAATACTGTGCATTAAACATGAACAAAAGGTTGATTTTTATGTATGCGACATTGATGTTTTAAAATTATGTTAATGAAGAAAATCCTTTGAAGTTACAATGTGTAGCTGACTGTTCAATTGAAGTTCTATGACCACCTATTTGTGGAGAGACCTTGCAAATAGTGAAGTTTTTGCATTCACATATCTTTTCTTTGTCGTTTATTGCAGTTGTTCATACGTTTTTAGAATTGGCAGTCTCGATTTCATTCAGATAGTGATAACAATATTTCATTAATCATTCTTTTTCCAAGTTGATGTATAATGATTTTAATGGTAATGTAATTTCATTTCATAGATTTCCTTATGATTGCAGAGTGTTTCATTTCAAAGTTGATAGATTTTTTTATAGTTTCATTTTACAGTATTTCATTTCAAAGCATCTGTAATTTCTTTATGATTTTCATTTAAAGCACAAGTGGTTGATAATAAGTAAATTTATGGTTTTCATTTTGAATAGAAGTTAATTTTATTTTGGTTTTTATGCAAAGGATTGTTAGAATGCTAGATGAATGATTCTACTTTTAAATTAAATTTGTGTTGTAATAGACCAGTTAAGTTTTCTTAATAAGATAATGTGAGTTTTCCTTAAGTTTCATTTTGCAAGTGTGAAGAGAATTTTTTATTTCATTAGAAAGAAGTAGGAATATTTAATGTGTTAAATTAATTTTCCTTTGAAAATTAAGATAGGAATAAATTACATATTTAGAAGTAAATTTCAATAACTCAATCATGCACATTAATAATCTGATTTAATAAAATGACTTCTAGCATATATAGTGCAGCTCCACTTCACAAGCTTATCAACTCCAGTATATAATTCATGTAACAAATTAAGACAGTTAAATTGACAAACAGGCAGTATTATCCGGACAAGGTAGCCTATAATTTCAAATCTCAGGTCAAAGTTTGGAAATTTCAGCATGAGCATGTTGATTTCGATGACTTGTTTGAAATAGACTGAGACTATCAACAGGTAGAAATGTTAGCCAAAGCTCGTTCGAACCCCAAAGATTTAATCACGTTCAAAGAGTACAAGAGTACAAGGTTGAGGAATCTCCCTTTTGATATATTAGGGATTTCACAATCAATTCCATAGCAGGAACATGTTTCAGCCAAGGTTTCAAAGGACCCCAAAGTCAATTAGGGAAATAAGGAAAGCGCAACATTGACACAACAGACTGAGAAGTCACTCTCTACTAGCAATCTAGACAAGATATGGGAACAATTTTATAAAATTGTTAATACAAAATCACAAGAATCACATACCTCATCTCCAAAAGAAACTCTTAAGAATCCTGAGATTACAAAGAATGTCCCATTGACTATTGGGTCTTCAGATAAAGCGGTCAATACTGATTACTTGGTAGTAATTCCGGCTCACCCTACATCAGAAGTGCTGGCATTATGACACAGGTTTGGCGCTGTGACACAAGTGTTGTCCTTGATGGAAAGTCACTCAGATGACAGATCACCGTTCAGGATCACAAAATGAAGGAAAAACAGGTATATGCAGGTTCCCCTTGACCAAACCGCGTATACACGCGTGTTTGCAGACCAAAAGTTGCATATGCGTATACACGCACTTTCACGCAAGGAAGAGCGCGTACATGTTGCAAAACTTGTTTTTGGTCCTTGGTATTTTGACCCATGGTATTGGTCCAAGGTATCTTGTCCGAAGTGTTGACCCCAGGTATTTGGTCCAAGGTATTGATTCTAAGTGGTTTCAGACCATGGTATTGAGTAAGGCCTAAGACTATAAAAGGAGGAGGAGATCATTAGGCAAGGGCACTCAAGCATTGAATATCTAATGAAGAGCAAGATCTAGAATACTGGTCATTGGGTTATGGTGCATAGCTGGATCTGAATCAAGGAGGAACCTGAGCGCTTGAAGAAGGATAAGTTCTATTGATGGGTCAAGATCTTAAGGCTTGAAGAGAAGTATCTTTGTGTGGTTTTGATCTTTTATAATTGGCGCATGTCATAATCTGTAAATCTGATGATCTGGGTATAATTGATGTCTGAATAGTTGTAAAGGTTAAATCATCTTTTACAGATATGTACACAGGTTCAATATAGAAAAGGTGCATATACACGCTGGTTCGGCATTTCAAAATAGCGTATACACATGTTTGCCTTCATATAACAGCGTATGAACGCAGGTTCGACACATTGAAGTAGCATACGTCTCATAAAATATGTTTTAGCTACTTCTATTTGTTGTTGCAGTGTTCTGGGTTCTGGCTTGGGTTCTGGTACTATTACTGTATTCTGGTTACAACATTCATAGAAGTGATTGTTTGATTCAGTTTTGGTTGGTGTAAAGGAGATTGATTGATGCAGATATATTTTGATGTTTGATTGATGTTATTGATGGATTGAGTCTGAAAATTTATGAAACATGGTCCCTGGAAGAAATAAGAAGGTTGTAGCCTTTTGTAGGTCAGCACCTACGTACTAGTACATCAGCTAGTACAAGAGCTAAGGGGGTTGTAGCTCCCTTTCAAGAGAAGCTAGAGAACGAGAGAAGGTTGTAGCCTTCTGTAGGTAGAAGCATGCGTACTGGTATAAGACTGCACCAGTACAGAAATATTGTAAAAATAAGTTTCTTATTAAAAGAAGATAGAGACGAATTGTAGCAGGTGGTTTTCACCCACATTGGGTTTCCACCTTATATCTTGTGTTCTCGTGTGTGATTGTTTGCTCTGTTTTTACTGTACCTGGTTATTGTTTATATGGTTCTGATGCACAGATTAAAAATCAACATCTGATGAATTAACTAAATTATAAGTCTGCAGGATATATGCCAGTTTCCTTAACTACAGTTGCATATATACCAAAGTATCATTAACTGAAGTAGCGTATATAAATCTGATTGAGAAAAGAAATATTATTGACTTGATAATACTAATTCAGCCCCCCTCTCAGTATTATTTCCAACAATTGGAATCAGAGCAGGTCCTTCAAAAGAAGCTTGATCACTTGAAGGAAGATCTATCATCATGAGTAACTACGAAAGAGAGGCATCCATTAGACCACCAATCTTTGATGGGAGAAACTTCGTCTATTGGAAGGTAAGAACCACAACCTATCTTCAATCTCTTGGAACAGATGTTTGGGAAATCGTGGAAGGAGGATACACATTTCCATCAGCAATTCCTACAGATACGACAGGTAAAAAGCAGTATGAAACAAATGCCAAGGCTGTCAATACTCTATTGGGGAGTCTGTCACAATCAGAATTTGTCAAGGTTATGCAGCTCAAAACCGCCAAAGAAATATGGGACAAGATCATTCTAAGCTATGAAGGAGACAATCAGGTAAAATGTGCAAAACTACAATCTCTCAGAATTCAATATGAAACTCTCAGAATGCACAATGATGAAAGTATAGCTAATTATTTCTTACATATAGATGAGATTGTTAATCGCATGAAAAACTTGGGTGAAGAGATAAAATAAGTTACTTTAGTTGAAAAGGTTTTAAGATCCTTGTCTTCTAAGTTTGAATCAAAAGCTTATGCCATAGAAGAAAAGTAGGATCTTCAGAGTATTACTATGTCACAGCTGCATGGAATCCTAACTGCTTTCGAAATGAGAAAAGGGGTCCATCAGATATGAGAGAAGCTGCATTCAAAGCTTCAAGAAGAGGAGAACTCAATGAATTAGGACATACGTCAGAAGGAGAGGAAGAATCAAACTTTTTCAAGAACCTTCAACGGGGTTCTGGAAGATTCAGAGGTAAACTACCTTTCAAATGTTTTTCTTGTGGAAGAGTTAGTCATTATGCTGCCAAATGTCCTCACAAAGATAAGCTTGATAAAGGTAAGGAAAGAGCAAAATGGAATAGAAAACAAAGTGTAAATAAGAAGAGCTACTATACGCATGAAGATAGCGATGGTGTATCAAATAGTGATGAAGATGAAAATAGTAATGATTATAGACTTCTGATGGCTTTTGAAGAAAATGATTTCTTGGATGCTTTAGATGAAGATGGTCTTTATGAATAAAATTCTAAACATAAAATTTGTTTATAAGAAAATAATATGATTATAGATACTCTGACATTTCAACTTGCTGAAAGGGAAAAACACAATGAAAAATTAGAATGTGAAATTATGGGTCTAAGGAAAGATATTGAGAAAACAAAAGCTCTCAATCTCAGATTTGCTAAAGGATCAGAAACTTTAGATGGAATTATCAAAGTGCAGAATTCTCCTCTGATAAAGACAGGTCTTGGATATATTGAAGAAGCATCTCAAACACAGAAGTCGTCAACCTCGAAAAGCTATCTTGATGCAGCAATGAGAAGTGAACAGTTTGACAATCGTCAGCAAAGGCATAAAGCAAATCACCAAGTAAATCGGGTTCAATCTACTTCAAGGATGAACAGAAGCTACGACCAACCATAGGTAAATCATACTCAATTTGTTTCAAGAATGAATCACCAGGACAGTAGATTCAATAATCGCAGGAACTACTTTAATGGCCAATGTTTTTCATGTCATAACTTTGGACACAACACTGCTCAATGTGTTGCTTACAAGACCATCATGACTAGAGAAGCACGAAATCAAAGGAATGTAACTGGGATCATGAAAAGGACCTACAATAACTTTTCTCCTCTTGAAAATGAAATAGAATTCTCTATATGTAACAACTTCGGTCATGTAGACTCTGAATGCAGGAGCAAGGTTCAGAAAACATCTCAGAAGGAGAAAACTTCATTGGGTCCCAAAACATGGAGAAAGAAAGAACCACAAACAGAAAGATGTGGTATAGCCTTATATGCAGAAGGACAAGAAAATCAATGGTATATTGATAGTGGATGCTCGAAACACATGACAGGTGATAAAGAAAAACTTCAGTCATATAGTGCCTTAGAAAAGGAAAAGAAGGTCTCATTTGGAAATGACACTCCTGCTGTCATAAAAGGTAAAGGTTCTGTTCTCTTAAAAGAAAAGGTTAAAGCTGGGAATGTTTGTATGTTGATGGTATTAAGCATAACCTATTGATTTTCAGTCAAATGTGTGATCAAGGAAATGAAGTAGTATTTCGATCAAATGGATGTGTTGTTCGTGAGCTTGATATAGGAGAAACAGTGATCAAAGGCATAAGAACTCCAAATAATTTATACATACTCAAGAGAGGACAACAACGGTGCTATCTAAGAAAAAATTATGAACACTGGCTATGGCCCAGAAGATTGGGGCATCTAAACTTCCCTCAAATAAGGAAAGCATGCAAATTCTAGGCTGTTCGCAATCTTCCTGACATCAGAATTCCAGAAAATACAATATGCAAATCATGTCAATTTGGCAAGAAAACCAGAGAACATTTCCCAAAAAAGGAAGGATTAGCTAGCAAGCCTCTTGAACTTGTTCATACTGATTTATGCGGTCCTTCAAGGAAAAAGTCGCCTCGTGGAGAAGAATAATTTATATTGTTCATTGACGATTTTTCCAGAATGTGTTGGATAGGACTTCTAAAGCACAAAGATGAAGCATTTGAAAAGTTCAAAGCCTTCAAAGCTTTGGTTGAAAATGAATCAAATTGCAAAATCAAATGCCTCAGATCTAATCGAGGAGGGGAATTTACCTCAGATGAATTCTTCAAATTTTGTGAAGGACTTGGAATAAGAAGAGAATTTTCCACCGCAAGGACTCCTCAACAAAATGGAGTGGTAGAAAGGATGAACAGAACTATTCAACAAATGGCTCGTGCCATGCTATATGTGTCTGGAACTCCTGCAACCTTCTGGGGTGAAGTTGCATTTGCTGCCGTCACTATTCACAACAAAACAAACGTTTGGGTAAACAACACTCAAACTCCACATGAACTCTAGTATGACAAGACTCCTATGGTAAAATACTTCAAAGTTTTTGGAAGCAAATGTTAGATCAAAAGGACTGATGAAAAACTTGTTTGAACCTAGAGCAAATGAAGGCATTCTCCTTGGTTACTCTTCCCGAAGTAAAGGATACAAGTGTTATAATAAAAGACTAGGGAAAATTGTTGAAAGTATTAATGTTGTGGTTGATGAAGCAGTCGAAAATCCAAAGCAGGTAAAAACTGAAGAGTGGGAAGCAGATGAGGATTATCCATCCAAATCAAATCAGACTAATGTTGAAGAAGAAGAAACCCATGAAGCACTAGAAGAGCATATAACGGCAGAAGAAAATACTCCATCCAAATATGTTCAGAAAAAATCATCTAGAGACTCAAATTTTGGGAAAGAAAGAGTCAGGTGTGCAGACAAGAAGAACTATTACAGAAGCTTCGAGCTATCTAGCATTTCTTTCCTCTATTGAACCTCAAAATGTAAATGAAGCATGCAAAGATGAATGTTGGGTCAAGGCCATGAATGAAGAACTTTAGCAAATTGAAAAGAATAATACTTGGGAATTATTTCCTAGACCTCATGATAAGAATGTCATAGGAACAGAATGGATATTCAAAAACAAGCTGAATGAAAATGAAGAAGTTATTAGAAACAAGGCTAGACTTGTTTGTAAAGGGTATGCTCAACAAGAAGGTATAGACTTTGAAGAAACCTTTGCACCGGTTGCTAGACTTGAAGCCATAAGAATGTTCCTTGCTCTTTCTAGCTTTCATAAGTTCAAAGTATATCAAATGGATGTGAAATCTACATTTCTTAATGGATACCTAGAAGAAGAAGTTTATATTGAGCAACCAGACGGATTCATCCTTGGAAATGATCCAAAACTTGTATGTAGACTCATAAAGGCTCCTTATGGCCTAAAACAAGCTCCAAGGGCCTAGTATTATCGTCTTGACAAATACCTTCATCAACAAGGTTTTTCAAAAGGATCAGCTGATAGCAATCTATATAAAAAATTTGACAATGATAAATTTCTAATACTTCTTGTGTATGTTGATGATATCATTTTTGGTAGCAATGAAGAAGCCATGAATCAAAACTTTGCTTTGGTAATGCAAAAAGAATTTGAAATGTCCTTGCTTGGTGAGCTCACATATTTTCTTGGTTTACAAGTTCAACAAAATAAAGATGGTATTTTTCTATCACAAACCAAGTACCTCTTGAAGAAATATGGCATGGAAGACTCTAAACTAGTATGTACCCCTTTGGTAACAGGATGCAGCCTCAGCGCAAATGATGAATCAACAACAGTACATCAACCAACCTACAGATCCATGATTGGTAGTCTGCTCTATCTAACAGGTACTCGACCAGACATCATGCATGCAGTGGGAATAGTTAGAAGATTCTAACCAAATCCAAAGGAAGCACACCTTCAGGCAGTCAAAAGGATTTTCAAATATCTTCAAGGAACAAAAAACTTTCATTTATGGTATCCTAGAGATACAGATATTACACTTCATGCATATACAGATGTAGATTGGGCAGGAAACGTGGATGATAGAAAAGGCACTAGTGGTGGTGCATTCTTTATGGGTTCCAGATTAGTGTCTTGGTTCAGCAAGAAACAAAGTTCAATTGCATTATCTATAGTTGGAGCAGAATATGTGGCTGCTGCATCTTGTTGCACACAACTCCTTTGGATGATGCAAACATTGCAAGACATTCAGATCACATGTACTCCACCCATCTCCATTCTATGTGATAATACAAGTGCAATTAGTATTTCAAAGAATCCAGTCATGCATTCCAAGACCAAGCACATACCTATCAAATATCATTTTCTCTGGGAACAAGTGCTTGAACAATAGGTCAAATTGGAATATGTTCCCTCCAAGGAACAAGTTGCTGATATATTCACCAAACCACTGCCCTAGAGAGACATTTGAATACCTTAGACAGAAGTTGGGAGTAGTTGATGCATCATCTTGCTGTTGACACTTATCTGTTTCAGAGAAAAGTGGTTGTACGCAAGTTTCGTGAAGCGTATCCGCGTACATATGTCGGTTTTTGTGGATACAGTCACATATTTGTTGGTTTGAAGAATATTAGTGGACCAGACTCAGGATGAAAAGAGTCTGATATGGGTCTGACAGTGATCATCTGGCACAGGTTTAGGGGGAGCATATACTTCTAATAATGCATTGTTGGCATTATCTTAGAAGACCTTGGTACAATTTCACAGTTGTTTTTTATTCAGGTGGAACAAGGGCAGAAGCAGATCATGGTTGCTGGTCTGGATGGTGATTGATAGATGCTGCTGATGATAGTTTCTAATGACTATCATAGTCTGGTTTTAGATATTTTGTCTCTATGTCAAGTATATCTTGCATTATCAAGGTCATGTAAAGACCTATTTTGTTTCCCCAATATGTCTGGGATGGATGATGTAATGTTCTTGTTTTGTCATGTATAAACATCTGGTACATCCCCACTTGGTTGGGTGGATGAGTCAATCTTGGTATATCCCCACTTGGTTGGGAGGTGGATGTATGTATGAGTCTTTGGTGATAGAAAGGTCATTTATGATGTATAGAGTCTTGTTCTTCTTATAAGAACATATTTTTATAGACCTTGCTTACAGTTAGGGGGAGCATGGACAGCACACTTCAACATATTAGAGAATTCAACATTTACTCAGGGGGAGCATAACCCTTTTCCCTTGATGACAAAGGGGGAGAGTGGCTTGGGGTTGCCATCAAGTCCAAAGGGGGAGATTGTTGGCATTATGACACAGGTTTGGTGCTATGACACAAGTGTTGTCCTTGATGGCAACTCACTCGGATGACAGATCGTCGTTCAAGATCACAGAATGAAGGAAAAACAAGTATACGCACGTTCCCCTTGACCAAACCGTGTATACACGCGGGTTCGTAGACCAAAAGGCGCATATGCATATACACGCACTTTCACGCAAGGAAAAGCATGTACATGTTGCAAAACTTGTTTTTGGTTCGTGGTATTTGGTCCTTGGTATTTTGACCCATGGTATTGGTCTAAGGTATCTTGTCCGAAGTGTTGACCCCAGGTATTTGGTCCAAGGTATTGATTCTAAGTGGTTTTGGACCATGGTATTGAGTAAGGCCTAAGACTATAAGCGGAGGAGGAGATCATTAGGCAAGGGCACTCAAGCATTGAATATCTAATGAACAGCAAGATATAGAATACTGGTCATTGGGTTATGGTGCATAGCTGGATTTGAATCAAGGAGGAACCTGAGCGCTTGAAGAAGGATAAGTTCTATTGATGGGTCAAGATCTTAAGGCTTGAAGAGAAGTATCTTTGTGTGGTTTTGATCTTTTATAATTGGTGCATGTCATAATCTGTAAATCTGATGATCTGGGTATAACTGATGTCTGAATAGTTGTAAAGGTTAAATCATCTTTTACAGATCTGTACGTAGGTTCAGTATAGCAAAGGTGTGTATACACGCTGGTTTGACATTTCAAAATAGCATATACACAGGTTTGCCTTCATATAACATCGTATGAACACAGGTTCGACACATTGAAGTAGTGTACATCTCATAAAATATGTTTTAGCTACTTCTGTTTGCTGTTGCAGTGTTCTAGGTTTTGGCTTGGGTTCTGGTACTGTTACAGCATTCAGAGAAGTGGTTGTTTGATTCAGTTTTGGTTGGTGCAAAGGAGATTCATTGATGCATATATATTTTGATGTTTTATTGATGTTATTGATGGATCCAGTCTGAAAATTTATGAAACATGGTCCCTGGAAGAAATAAGAAGGTTGTAGCCTTCTGTAGGTCAGCACCTACGTACTAGTACATCAACTAGTACAAGAGTTAAGGGGGTTATAGCTCCCTTTTAGGAGAAGCTAGAGAACGAGAGAATGTTGTAGCTTTTTGCAAGTAGAAGCCTGCATACTGGTATAAGACTGCACTATTACAGAAATATCGTACAAATAAGTTTCTTATTAAAAGAAGATAGAGACGAATTGCAACATGTGGTTTTCACCCACATTGGGTTTCCACCTTATATCTTGTGTTCTTGTGTGTGATTGTTTGCTCTATTTTTACTATACCTAGTTACTGTTATATGGTTCTGATGCATAGATTAAAAATCAACATCTGAAGAATTAACTAAATTATAAGTCTACAGGATATATGCTAGTTTCCTTAACTACAGTTGCATATATACGCAAGTTTCATTAACTGAAGTAGCGTATACATATCTGATTGTGAAAAGAAATATTATTGACTTGCTAATATTGATTCACCCCCCCTCTCAGTATTATTTCCAACACAAAGTTGTGCTCAAAATAGAATAAATTCCTCCCCTTGATGTATTTTACAGTCCAAAGAACATGGTTGTCATAAGCACACAAAGGAAGAGGAAAAGAACTAAACTGTCCTAGGCGTTAGTTTTGGGAAATATGCGATTGGATATTGTTTGGAAGGATCCACAAACCGACCCTTCCGATGATCTAATAATGCTATCGCAATTTGCAGGAGCATATGATACGACCACTTTGGATAATGCCTCAAAAGTACAATAGCTGATCAAAGAAAAAGATGATAGGATCCTACAATTATAAAAAACATTACTTAATCCAAAATAAATTACTGATGAGGAATGGTAAGCACATATTACCCAACATCAAAAAGGATTTGATGAGATGAAGCTTCAGCATGAAGATGACATCAAAATAAAGAATGACCAATTGCATCAAATCTAGATTAGGATTGATCAATTAAAATATAGCCTGAAGCTTGAATATTTCAAGAAAGAAGTAGGGGATCTTAACACTCTCCTTGCTTAGCAACAAGTTGTTTTCTGCCAGAAATTGAAAACAATCAATGATTTGTATCAAACAAGCGATTCGCTAATAAATCAGTTGTCCAATCTAAGGACATACTTTGATGACATTGAAGAAAATATTTCTGACTATATTTCCTGGCAGGATAGCGCAGATGGCATAGAAGTCGACCCTCAAAGGATTCAGGATTCACAGAAGGAAATCATTTTTCGGAATTGGGATATGAAGGTGAAACAGGTAGAAGCATCCATATTTATCCCAAGAGGTGTTGCCAATAACCTCACCGAAACCATTTGCGAGAATCTGTTCAACAATAATTTGATTCAAGAATGCCCTATAGAAGCATTGCCTGATGTCAAAACACTAATGAGACACTGGTAGGGCTAGTCCGAGACGAAGGTGGATAACATAAAAAATTTATCCAAGTTAAACTTTGAACACTTCTGGCAATACTTGGTCAAACTGCATAGCCAATGGCTTATGCTTCGGTACTTAGCTAATACCAGTGCTCATATGCTCCCAGTGCTCTCCAATGCAGTCTATGCGGGACAAATGTGACTACAACTAGCTCATCCTCCTGAATTAAATCCCATGGTGGATATTTGTGACCTTAGGTAGCAAAAGGGAGGGCAAACAACTTCTCGTTCTTCATGAATTGTTTCCAACAGACTCTATTTTTATCTTGTAATTTTATTTTAATGATGGTTTGTTTGAACCTCCTTAACATTTCAAGTATTTTCTATTTTTGCAGTTGTTTTCTTAATTATAAATACCTCTTCCATGTCTTTTAAAAGGGGTTCTGAATTTTTGTAAAGAGGACTTAAGAGAGTTTCACTACTGTACCTTTTGAATCATCTTAATAGGAAAGTTGAACCAAGACTGTTTTCCTCATGAGAAGAGCTTTAATATATTGGGTACTAATATCTCTATATTGTTTTTCTGTTTACATCTAATTAATAGTCATTTCTTACAAATTGTTTTTGCTATGTATTATCTTATACACATTTGAATACTTGTTCACTATTGAAGAATACAAAATTTTTATTTTGTTTAATGTGCGTGGAAACAGTGAGAACGGTATGTGATATGTATTAATATTAATTGATTAACTATTTAATAAATTACATTTATTGTACTTAATTCTTAAATTGCTAGAGGATCTATATTGTCTAGCATATTAAATAATCTCTCAATCGCACAAGTTAAATCCTGGGGAATATATATGTATGTATATATATACGTTTTCACTCTTGTATTTCTATTCATTGCATCCATTTCACCTACATTATACCTCAAATTCCATTATATACTCTTAAAGGGAAACTGGTCCCATTATCCCTAGTCGAAGCGACTATTCCAAACGAAAAAGGAATGGTTTTCAAGTTCCCGGACGAGTGGTTATCCCCGATGTTGACGTAGCGACATTTCGAGCCTTCAACATTTTTGGCACTAGAAGGAGGGCGCCGACTATGAATGGCAACAAGGTTTGATCCTAAATCCAAAGGCCATCCAAAGAGTCACTCCCCCTCAAGATCTCCTCCAACTTCCAGATCTCATTCTAAATCTCCTACTCCTAGACCGAAAGTTGTGAAAAAAACCAAAAAATCTCCTAGCACTCTACCTAAGTCATTTGATCAACCTCATTCTTAGGAGATACCCAATGTACAAACTTTAATACAAAAGTTAGAAGGTTTTTATATTCCGGAAGAAAAGTCACAGTAATCTAAATTGTTTGAAGGTAGTGTTTCATCATCTTTTCAATCCACTCGTATTTTGACTTGATCCCACAGTGAGAAACTTGGGGTTACTCCATTTGAATTTCCCTTACCTTCCCACCAAAGAAAGACGAAAAAACATAAAACTCAATCATCCACTAGCGAGATTTTATCATCCACTCCACCTAAAACACCTTCATTTCATACCTCATCACCATTTTCCTCTCCTACGATCAATCCTCCCATTTATTCTCCTCCTTCTCAATTAACTGGTGCTAATTCGACTAGCACTAGCACATGTGTTACTTCTTCTTCCACACAATCGACCTCTTCTACTATTAAAACTCCTTCTACTCAAGCTCCCATAATGGCAGGTAGACAGCAAAACCGACCAGTAGCTAGACCATGGACTAATCCTGGAGCTGTTCAAATGGAAGCACCTCTCCATCCTCTACCTAAGCATCCTGAAAGATGGTTACCAAAGTTTAATCCTGATGATGGACTCCCTGCTGAAGAACATCTCCATAATTTTATGTTGGCCATTAATCTCAATGGAGTGGAGGAAGAAGATTGTGTAGTTAGATTATTTCCCTATACCTTTGAAGGATCTGCTGGTTCATGGTATTTTTCATTTCCACCAGCATCTATCACTAGTTGGGATACATTTGAAGAACAATTCTTGACTAATTTTGGTGATGATCGCACAACTGACACACTAATTAATGATCTCTCCAATCTTAAAGAAAATCCTAATGAAAAGATCAAGGGCTTAAATTCTAGGTTTAATAAATTGTTAAATAAAATTCTTGATACTTCTAAGCTCGGTGTTGATGTACAAATTGAATGGTACATTTATGCTCTTCCTTCTAATATCACAATCTTTGTAGACATGGATAATAGAGTGACTTTAGTAGACAACATGAAAGAAGCTTTGTCTGTAGAAAAAAAGTATACTTGCATTGGAAAACAAAAATACTCAAGAAGAAAGAAAGACTAAAAGGGTTACCTTCAAAGAGGAATCAAAGAAGAAAACTCCCAAAGATCCTTTTTATCTTGAAGGTGTTATCTATGATAACCCTAAATAAAAATTTTAGTTTGATTGGTCATTATAGATAGCTTTTTATGTCTTGGTTCATCTGACACCTGTTATAGGGTCCATTCAATGTTTAATAGGGTCATCATAACAAGAAAAGGTCACCACTCCATCCATTTTGAGGTCATCATTTCATATTAGATTGGTCTGACACTTCTACAAACTTTCGCAGCAAATGTGGTTACGCAAACCCAGAATTTGCTACAAAAGTCCCTAACCGTTCCATAGCAAAACGGTCCTCTCCGACACTTGTCTCACTATGAAAGTTTGTTGTTGTATAACGTTTTATTTGTAAATGATTGTTAGTGATGTTGAATGTACTGAGTCATTATAACCCTTCATTCATGTGTCCTACACTCCTTTTTATTCACTTTTACCTCTCCCTTTCCCTTTATACCATCTACTCTTATAAAAAAAAGTTCACAAGTGTTGTCTTAGATCAGGGTTTGCACTATCAAAACAGGTTTAGTCTTGGTCTAGGTGAGGTCTAGGTGTTCTAAATTTGGTGTGCAGGTGAAAAGGAAGTAACTGACAAGAAAATCTTGACGTGTTAGCAAGAATGGCCACCAGAAAACACTACAAGGGAGGGGTTGTAGTACGTTATGAGCCCACAGACATGAAACTTCTTGAAGAAGACCTGGATTTTATATAATCATTTACCAACGTGGGATGTCCTTGATTTTGTAGGGGTTGGCACGAAGGTGGGAATCATAAGTTTGAATGTCTCTCCATACACCATTTCTCATGCTACTAAAATACCAAGGTCAGGGGAAACGTGGTTTAAAGTTCATAAGTTCCAACTGTAGAATTTTGATGAATTCTTGAAGGAAGAACATCAAGGGATTGATATCATAGTGGGCATCCCCAGAACTTGTCTTAAAGAACATTATTCCAAGTTGTTGATGTTTATTCAAAAGTATTTTACATGTGAGGGAAGGTTTCATATGGTTTACCAATACCACTTCAGGTTGCTACTCCACTTCACAGGTAAATAGTCCTTAAATATTCCTTTTTTTCTCTTCAGAAGTTTAAGAAAGATAATTGACAAGGTGTAATCTAAACCAAATGCAAGTAGTACCTCTATTTTTCATCATGGTCTTATCAAATTGGTTGTAGTTGAAGAGATAAATATATTGAACAGGTATTGGATTACCCTTTTGTTCCTAACTGGATATGAACTAGATGTTGCTACCCCCTCTAGAAAAACTCCAAAATCCAAATCTGCAACCCCTAGAGAAGAAAGATAGTTAGTGACAGAGAAAGAACCTATAATTGAAGCTTATAAAAGTACTAATAGGAGAATTACCAAAAGATAGAAGAAAGAATAGGAACAGAGTGCAAAGAAGGGCAGATTGATTGACATTCTAGAAGTTATAGACATTGAAGAAAGCCTAGTGGAGCAGGATGTAGAAGTGACCCCAACTGAAACTAAGAAGAAAATCAAGAGAGAAAATAAATTACATTTTACTCAAGGAGAACAGGGTTTCATTTTTAGGCCAAGGAAACCTATCACAAGATCAATGCAGCAAGTTGAGAAGATACCTGAAGCACCATTGAGGAAAACAGAGTTATCAAAGAAACCTTCAAAGCAAAAGAAAGGCAAGGAGGTTGTTCAAGAAAAAAGTGAAATAGAAGTTCTACAAGAACAATTAAGGGAGTTCAGACAAGAAGTGATCAAGACAAAGCTATAGTTTTATGAATACCAAAATGAAGTTTTAAAACAAATAGATTTTTATGATGAAATTGCAGACAATTCTAAGAAGATGATAAAAAGGAATCTGCCTTTACACAGGATGTTGGAACATATGTATAAAAGAAATAGTTGGTTACAATAATATATGAAAAGCCTACAAGGACAAGTTACAACACTAGAAAGTCAAATTGAAATGATACAGGCTAAGCTCAAGAAGGGAAACCTCAAGATTGTTGCTAAAGTAAGTGTTACTCCATGATATGGAAAACTCTTCAATTTTGTCTTAACTATACTTAATTCAGTCAATTCAGCCATATGTATAGTTAATATGATATTAGGAGTCATAAGGAGGCATTCAAATCATGGAAACTAAAAAAAGTCAAGGTTTTGGAACTTTTGTAGCAACTACATATAGTGAAGCCGAGTTTTTGCTACGAAACTGTTGTATCATTCCATGCGAGTTAAGGATGGTCTAAAGTTCAGCAAAGGTCATTATAATGGCCTATGTTTAGCTCATAAACATCAACAAAGACCTCAAAACCAAGAGATGGAGGAAAAAGGTAGCATAGGAGTGTTTTTCAAATTTGCTACCAAAGTTTGCTACTAAACTGGTAAAAACGTTGTTTTGCTATGAAATCATAAAAAAACTCTATTTTTTTGCCTTTTTGAAGATTTTTTATATTAGACATCCAAGGTCTAGGTGGATTTCTGATGATAAACAATGTCCATATCATCATGATAAACTCCTCTTTTTCAGCATGCCAAGTCAGCAAATAGCCACATCTACATGTCAGCCAGCTCATCAAGACAGTCAACAAAAAGGGGAAATTAAATTGATTTCTATCAACAGGTTGAAGATTTAATGACACTATAGCAAATCTAGCATGTAGTTGGCTTCAGTTATCTACATCAACAAAAATTGATTACGGTTTTAAAGCTAGTAGAGTCGTAGTTGAGTTCCAACTATTGTAAAACAAAAAATCCCTATGAGGAATCCATTAGTTAGATGAAAAGTAGGAATAGGTCTCTAGAATAGTGGATCGAATTTGGCCTGTTAGGATATTCCAACACATAGGAAATAGTTAAGTATAACATGGTCTAGTGTAGAGTTAGGTAAAGTGTGTTTCTTTACTATGTACATTTGTAACTTACAATTCGACAGTCACAATATGTTCTAGACATTAAGTGATCCGACGGTTCATTCTCTCCTCAATATTGCTGACACTTGATCCATGGCTTAACACCCGATTGGTCCATGATCTCTATTTAAAGAGAATGGAGGGTCATTTGTAGAGTAACCGTTCACGAGAGAAGCTTATGTAAATTTTATTTATTTTCTTAATAAATTGCCTGAAGTGGCCACGTTGGCTCAGGCTGTGGACTGTTTCCCTCTTTGAGGGTTTTAACCATGTTAAGAATACTGTTGTATTGATCTATGATCTGTTTGTGAGCAGTGTCCCTTGGTGTTCTGTTTGAGGAAATTACCCTGTAAATTCCTACATGGTATGAGAGTGATTTGAGGGCCATATCTGTTGGTGATCCAAATAGGAAGCTAGTACAACTTCATTCGACTGTCGTTTCCTAGATATATTGTTTCTGACCAATTTCGGGCCTAGATGACTGCTCTATTGTGTTAGTAGCATCTGTTCTAGTGAGGAATCCCTTTCGTTTCACGCAAAAAGGTTTCTGGTAGCCCTAGCTACGTCATTTTTAAGATTTTGAGGTATACAATCTTTATTTGCAGTTTTAGCTATTTATCTCTATGTTTATTTCAATTTATTTATCTCTCTATTTTTTATTATCGGATATATACCTTTCATTTCTGTGTATTCTCTTTGCCTCACGACTCTGTGCGATCTGGGCAAATCAAAAACAAAAAGGAAGGATTTTTCTCATGCGTGTGCTCTTTTCCTTCACGCCTTAATGTGATCTTGGAAAATCAAAAACATTGAGGAAAATATTTAGTTTCTGCTGAAAGCTAACTTCAAGCCACAAGGTTTGGTTTTTTTTACATGTCCATGTTTGGTTGTGTAGTTTTTTGTTTTTTATGAAAAAAGAGCTTTTTCAAGTAAGTACGCACCCCAAAGATTCAGTGACTAAAAAAAAAAACCTTCCTCTTTTCCAATAATTACTAACCTTTTAAACTAGCTCACTTGGTCCAAAGTTGCTTTATGAGAATAGAGGTCTTGGGTTCAACTCTTTCTGTTTGTTGAGCTACTTTTTCAAAAAACACATGTAACTTATTTTTGAAAGCTACTTTATGTAAAAATGTTCTCACCCATTACAAAAAGTGAGTCACTTATAATTTTAAAGTCTCTTTATCTTTTATTTAAGTTACAATTTAGTGAGTAGCTCATAAAGTACCATTGTAAAAGTGACTTTCACTTATTTATAAAAGTGGGTCACATAATTTTTTTTCTTTTTAAAGTAAGCTAATTAGATTAAGTTTGGAAAGGGGGGGATTTTTTTTAAATATAACATTATCATTCACTTTCGCACATTCACGCACTTTGTCGGCATCTTCAACAATTTTTCTTCAAAAAGCCATAACTTCTTCATCTGGAAGCCGTTTTCAGAGCCGTTTTTTTTAATCGGCCTATTTTTTTGGGATCTCTCCCTTGGAACACTTACTTTCAGCATCTACAACTTCAGTTTCTATTAAAATGGAAAGTACATGCCAAGTCATTCTTGACAGCACCAACTACTTCCAATGGTGGTCCTACATTGTGGATTTACTTAGAAGTAAAGGTCTTTACAGAATAGCCTCAGGCCAAGAAACTAAACCTAAAGATGAAGATAAGGCAAACAAATGGGAAAATAGGAAAGATCAAGCACATGGGTTGATAGGGATGTCTATTTCTCCAGACCTTAGATTCCATATCGCAGAACTTGGTGCCCCTAATGAAGCAATGAAACAACTCACTAGAGGTTTTGGAATTAAAAATGAAATTAGAGTCCATCAACTCGAAAATGAGTTGCTTATGTTTGACCCCAATAATTTTTCTTCCATTGAAGATTTTTTGTCCAAGTTCAAGACCCTTAGACTTCTCTTGAAAGGTGTTAAGGTTAAGAAATAAGATGGTAGCCTTATCTATTCCATTCTTACTAAGTTGGGACCAGCCTACTCTGTGTTTGTTTCCACCTTCCATTCTACTAGAGAAGCCTTTATTTCTCAAGGAAAACACTACAAGTCCCCTTCTTTTGATGACTTTTGTGATTCTTTAATAAGAGAACAAGAAAAACTCTTACATCTTGGTCTTCTTAATCTTGAAAACTCTTATAAGAAAGCCTTAGCCACCTAGCACCAACCAAATTCAAAGAATCTTAAGAAGTTGTATCCTAAAAAGAATGGTCCTAAACCAAACAAGGGTCCTAAGCAATTTTAGACTCAAAATGATAAGGCAAATAAAAACAAAGGGAAGAAGACTGATAGTCATTGCCACTTTTGTAATCGAGATGGCCACTTAGAATCCAAATGCTTTAAGAAGATGGAATCCTTGTAAGCAACAATGAAGAAGCATAACATCCATTTGGATCATTCTTCAACTTCAACTTCATCTTTAGGAATAACACTTTCTAAATGTGGTTGTCAAGAATCTCAGTCTGGTTATGCACTTAATGTATAGTCTTCTTCTCATTCTCATGAGTGGTTCATTGATTCTGGAGATTCTTATCACATGGCCAAAAACAAAGCCATGTTTTATTCTTTAAATGATTGTAACACCAAAAATATATATGTTGGTGATGATATATATCTTAGTGTTGTAGGGACTGGAACTATTCATCTAGAAAATGGTCAATTTAATGATGTATTATGTGTTCCAACCTTATCCTGCAACCTTCTATCTATATATCAGATAACTCATTCAGGTGAAGGTAAAATCGTTGAATTTTCACCTCACGATGTTGTAATTAAGGACCTAAAATATCCTAGACAGATTTTAGCTACTGACATTCCTGATGATTCTATAAGGTTGTATAAGTTTAACAGCTTTGGGTCATCAACACTTCCCTCGATATTTGTTGCTCATAATGATGAAGTGAGCAAACTTTTTCATGAGCGATTTGGTCACTTAAACTATCACTCCCTTCAAAATATATGTAAATAAAATATGGTGATAGGTCTTCCTATGGTATCTTGCAGAGATGGTGTTTGTTTCAGATGTGTACTTGGAAAACATCATCGGGATAGTTTTGAAAAATGTGCCTCTTGGCACGCCTCATCCCCTTTACAACTTGTGCATAGTGATTTATGTGGTCCACTTCCAGTTGTTTCATTATCTGGCTACAAGTATTTCTTAACTTTCATTGATGATTTCTCCAGACGCACTTTGGTATACTTCTTAAAACTCAAGAGTGAAGTCTTTAACATGTTCTTGGCCTTTAAGGCCTTTGTTGAGAAACAATTTGGACATCAAATTCTTAAGCTGAGATCAGATAATGCCGGAGAATATGTTAACAAAAAATTCATCAAAGTTTTCACTGAGCATGGAATTCAAATGCAACATATTGTTCCATATACTCCACAACAAAATGGTGTAGTTGAAAGGAAGAATCACACCTTAAAGGAAATGGCTAATTGTATGCTTCAATCTAAAGGACTTAGTCTTAATTTTTGGGCAGAAGCAATTAACTGTGCAAATTAAATAGTGAATCACACTCCTACTGAAGTTTTAAAGAATATCACTCCAGAAGAAGCATGGAGCTCAATTAAACCAAATGTAAGTCACTTTCGTGTTTTTGGAAGTGAAGCATGGACCCATATTCCATATGAGAAACATAAAGCTTTAGAACCTAAGAGTGAAAAATGTATTTTTGTTGGATATTTTGAAGATGTCAAAGGATATAGACTTATTCCACTTAAGTCCAAAAATGTTATCATTATAAGAGATGTAAAGTTTGCTGAAAATATATCGGCATACGAGCCTAGTTCGGCGGATGTGCCACCTCTCTCTATCCCTTCTACGTCTGAAAATATTTCTTCTTCAGGTGATGAAAGCGAGGATGACAATCCTCCCCCACCTTCTCAGGATCCTCCTTCAGCTCCTCAGCTTCCAAAATGGGTCTGTGCTACTCGGGATGCAGCAGGTGCTCTTGCAAGTGATCCTACAGATCAACGACGTACACGTTCTCAGTTCAATAGAGCCTCTTCTTTACTGGCTCAAGCTTCATTGAATTATGATCCTGAAACCTTTGGAGAAGCTTCAGGCCATCTAAATTGGGACGCAGCTATGAATTAAGAATATCGTTCATTATTGGCAAATGATACATGGGATCTTGCTCCTCTTCCAAAGGGTCAAAAACTTGTTAGATGCAAATGGGTTTACAAAACCAAGTATGGACCAGATGGAAAAGTTGATAAACATAAAGCTCGTCTTTTTTCTAAGGGTTTTTCACAAGTTGAAGGCATTGACTATACTGAAACCTTCTCCCTTGTTTCCAAAATGAACTCTATCCGCCTTATTCTTTCCCTTGCTGCCTCTTTCAAATGGAAAGTCCATCAAATGGATGTTAAATCTGCCTTCTTGCATGGGGACTTGCATGAAGAAATCTATATGGAAAAACCTATTGGCTTTATAAAAACAGACTCTAGCCTTGTATGTCTGCTTAAGAAATCCCTTTATGGTCTCAAGCAAGCCCCTCGGGCTTTGTATGCGAAAATGGATAGCTTTCTTTTAGATACTAGCTTTTCTAGGTGTCATTCTAACAATACTGTCTACACCAAGAAAGTGGGTAAGTCTCTTATCATTCTTGTTCTTTATGTTGATGATCTTATCCTTATTGGTAGTGATCCCAACCTTATAAACCATGTGAAGTCCAGCATTAAAAGGAAGTTTGAAATGACAGACTTAGGAAACTTACATTATTTTCTTGGTCTTAAAGTTTTGCAAACCAAGGAAGGTATTTCCCTTTCCCAGTCCAAGTACACTTGTGATCTTCTATGCCACTTTCACATGGAAGACTGTAAGCCAAACCCTTCTCCCTTTCAGTCTGGAGCCAAGCTTTCAGTCACTTATACTTCCCCTGAAGTTGATGCTACCTTATACTGTCAGCTTGTAGGAAAAATTTTGTATCTGACCCATACTCGTCTTGAACTTTCCTTTGTTGTTGGCCTTATTGCTCAGTTTATGCAAAACCCACATGAAATTCATTGGAAAGAAGATAAAAGAATACTTCATTATGTTCAAGGTACAATTCAGTTTGGGATTCATTATAGTGCAGAAGAATCTCCTCTATTGGTTGGTTTCACTTATTCCGATTGGGCTGGTGACCCTGATGATTGGAAGTCTACTACAGGTTGTGTATTCACTCTTGGTTCTAGACCTATTTCATGGGCTTGCAAGAAACAAAGTTCCATTTCTCTTTCTTCAGCAGAAGCAGAGTATCATGGAACAGTAGAAGCTAGTAAGGAAGCCCTGTGGCTTTGTTAGATCCTGTCAGAGTTTGGTTTTCAGCAGCAGCATCCGACTACACTTTGGTGTGATAATCAAAGTGCCATTCAACTATGCAAAGATCCATTCCAAAATCAGCGCAGAAAACACATTGAAGTACACATGCACTTCATTAGAAAGCTCATTCATGACGATGTTCACAATATTGTTCAACCAATGATCAAGTTGCAGACACCTCTACAAAGGCTCTCACGGAGGCGAAGTTTACTAAACTTGAATTTATGGTTGGAGTTCGGGAAGTTGTCACTAAGGGGGGATAGGCTCTAATGCCTCTTTCCTTCTCCTATTGTGTCATATTTGTACATCCTTCAATCCTATCCCAAGTTGTGTTGGATTGTGTTATATTCTTTCCACGACTAGCCGATGTAGTTAACGGGGGAGTTAGAAGGGGGCGGAGCCCCCCCTTCGTTACGTCGATTACGTAGCGGGGAGAGGGGGGTCACAGGTGGTTTGAGGGGTGTAGGTAACCCCACTCTATGGGGTCTGGGGCAATCCCCCAGAAAATTTTGGTTTTGGACCCTATATTAGGTTGGGCGGACCTAACTATGGTTCTGTGCATGTTTTTTGCACATGGTTTTGGACACGATGGTTTTTGGTCCATGGTTTTGGACGCGATGATTTTTTGGTCCATGGTATTGGATGCTTCGAGATGTAGAAATATGTATTGTAACATTGAAAGGAATGTAATAAAAAATCAAGCTGGTAGTCTCGGTTTTTGGATCCAGGGGAAATCTCTGTGTATATGTGTTTTATGTGTTATGCTCTCGCATTGTTATTTTCTGTGTTTTAGAATTCATATGCAGGTAATTTCTGTATGGGGTTAATACCTACATTTGGTTTCAGAGCTGTTTTGGCTTCAAGGGGATGCCTTTTTTGCTAAGGGGTTTTGCTCGAGCCTATGGTAGACCCTATTCAGTGGGAAATCTGTGGGATCGATTCTAGTGGTGAAAGAAGATGACGAGCAGTGGAAAGATAGAGATTGAGAAATTTAATGGTCAGAGTTTTGAGTTGTGGAAACTCAGGATGGAGGATCTGTTGGTGGATGAAGATTAGTGGATCGCAGTAGATCCGGGTACTAAACCAACGAGAGTGTCTGATGAAGAATGGAAGAAGTTGGATCGGAAGGCAAAGAGCACAATACGATTGTGTGTCTCATATTCAGTATTGCTGAATGTATTAGGGGAAGCTATGGCGAAGGCTTTGTGGGACAAGTTAGGGACTTTGTACCAATCTAAGTCTCTGGTGATTAAACTGTTCCTACACAAAAAGTTGTATAACCCGAGGATGAAAGATGGAGACTCGGTGACAGAGCATTTGAATGCGTTTAATACTGTGGTAAGTCAATTATCGTCTGTTGATATCAAAATTTCAGATGAAGATAAGTGCATTAGTTTGTTGCGTTCTCTACCAGATTCATGGGATGGTCAGGTTATTGTAATAGGTAGTAATGCAACTGCCTTGCAGTTTGAAGAAATAGTCTCATCCTTGCTGACGGAGGAGATGAGATGGAAAAATATGGAGATCCAGAATGGTGATGCCTTGTCTGTACAAGGACGGTCCCAGAATAGAAACAAAAATAAGTCATCGAGTGGGAGATCTAAATCTAGAGGGAGATCTAAATCTCCAGGAAAACCTATAAAGGTGGTGTGTTGGAAATGCGGAAAGCAAGGGCACTACAAAAGGGACTATAAATCTAAAACTCCTGACAAAGGAAAGGGATCTGATGATGATTTTTCTGCAGAGGCAAAAACTACCTCAGATGAAGGTGGGGATTGTACTTGGCTTCTTCAAGTACACATGTAGATCATGAGGCATGGTTTATTGACTCAAGTGCATCCTTTCACTTCACTCCCCATAGAGAGTGGTTCTGCGAGTATGAGAAATACGATGGTGGTGATGTCTTCTTAGGGGATGATAGGAAGGCTAGAATCATTGGTCGCAGAAAAGTAAAGTTGAAGTTGTAGGTGGAAGGGTTAGAACACTTCTAGGTGTTCTACATATTCCTGCATTGGCCAGAAATCTGATTTCTATAAGCAAGTTGGATGATGCAGGTGTAAAAACAGTGTTTGAGAAGGATACATGCAAGATGGTTCATGAAGCACTGGTATTGATGCAAGGAGTTAGTATTGGAACTCTATACAAGCTGCAAGGTAGCATTATTGTTGATGGGTGCAACAATTCTGTGGTTCCTGAAAGTGGAGTAGAAAATATAGTGGTCTCTAGATAGAAGACTGTGCTGTGGCATCAAAGGCTTGGACATATTGGATAAAAGGGCCTTCGAATACTTGGTAAAGGCGTGGTAGAAGGTATGAGTAATAACTCTCTGGATTTTGATTTCTATGAAAATTTTGTATATGGGAAGCAGAATCAGGTGAGTTTCCCCTCTAGTAGTAAGAGGGTGAAACATATATTATAGCTTGTCCATAGTGATGTGTTTGGACCTGTGAAGGTTCCATCACTAGGTAAGTCTATGTACAATGTATCATTTATAGATGACTTCTCAAGGAATACATGGATATATTTCCTTAAGAAGAAATTTGAAGTCTTTGAAAGGTTTAAAGAATTTAAGGCTCTAGTGGAAAACCAAACAGAGAAGAAGATAAAGGTGTTGAGGACAGATAACGGTGGAGAGTTTTGCAGTAAGGAATTTGAAGAATTCTGTAAGAAGTGTGGTATAGCATGGCAGAAGACTACTCCATATACACCTTAGCAAAATGGAGTTGGAGAAAGAATGAACAAGACGTTGATGGAAAGGGCAAGAAGCATGCTCAATGGTGCCGGGTTAGGACAAGAATTCTAGGCAGAGGTGGTGGAGACAACATGTTACCTGGTCAATAGATTGTTGATTGATAAAAGGTGACTTTTAAAACTCCTAATTATCCCACATTAATTATCAGCCCGAGCAAGTCCTCTTATTTCAAGAGTGTACACAGTATGTGGTTGTTCTTAATTCAGAGAGCAATGTTTCCTAAATTGCAGTATAGATATTTCAATACAAGAGTAAATGGATGCATCTAATAAACTCAAATTGCAATCATTAAAGGGAATGTAACATCTAAACTTCAAGACTCAATCTTCTACCGAAATTGTAATCAATCCTTACTCAAGCAATTCGACTATAAATGGCATCAGTCAAGAGTCCAGTAGCAATAACTCGTCTCTTCTTAACTGATTTAATCTAAATCGAACCCAATCTCTAGTAAATAATCTAAACAACAATGATATCAATATGAGAGTCTAACAACAATAGTTAATACTCTTTATAGTTGATCAAAGCAAGTTGAATATTTATCTAAGTAACTCAATCTGAAATGAAAGTGAATTCAATCAATGACAATGTTGTAAGTCATATAAAGCAGAGGTATTTTGTCAACACAAGAAAACAATAAACAGCGAAGGAGATAAAATCACAGAAAGTAAGAAAACTATCAAACCATCACACTTGCGAGAATTAGAAATGTATGACACAAAGAAAGCAGTTAATTCCACCAGAGGCTGGGCCCTTAGCCGCCAGCGAACACTGCTAAGTTACTTTAGATAACGTGAGGGAAAAACAACTTCACTTATGTATTAATCATTGAATGTAAATAGCGTTACAATATAACCGTGTTCTCTCAACAGTGAGAGTCTGTAATTAAAATTAGAAATTCAATAATAATCGATCTTCCTCCCTTTCTTCTTACAATTGTCTAATTTTATAATCAGAAAGGGTCAAAGATAAATGGTAAACGCGATCCCTCAGGCTCTCCCGATCTTGAGGGATTTGCAACTGATTTCCAACTTCAGACATCCTTTCCTTTCTCACGCTGATCTTCCTGATTCGTCTTTAGCCTTATCCACAACCGTCGCGTTCCTTCCTTGGATTGTTGATTTTTGTTTTTCCTTCATTAGGGAACAACAATTGTCCCTTTTGTTGTTTTCCTGCATAAAGAAGGGTAATAATTAGCTAAATTGTAACTGTAGATAATTCCTTCATTTCTTACCATAATTCCTCAATATATTAACACATTAGGATATAGAAAAGATAAGAATAAAGGAAAAGGATGATGAGATTAATAGTAACTACATACCCATTTCGTGACTCAACATACTCCCCTGCTTACCCTGTTTCATGTCCTCATGAAAAGAAAGTAATTCGTATGCAGAGCAGTTAAAGAATAAGTTGGAGAAGGAATGTCGTAAAGTGGTCTAAAACCATGATTCTTGGCCAAGAGCTCAAAGATGGGCCCTGTCTGTCCTTCAGGCAATTCGTATATAGCCCGATAACCTTCAACAAGATACCAAATGATGGGGCTATGGAATCGACATCCTAACCAATAAGGACCTTCTCTCAAAATGAGATTACTATATGTGACAAAACGGTCTGTAGCTAGTTTAAAATTTTTAAAATTAAATGGCTCTCTATTCTGTACACCACTAGTGGAGACTGTCCACTTGAGTTTGGTGTTGGGTAGCGAAGGTCCCGCGTAACAGTTTTGGGTCTGATAGCCTAGAAGTTAGGATAAAAATATTGTAAACCTCCACAATATGCGGAGAAGGTCGAGTCAAAGGGTTGTCTGCCCAAGAAATATTATAGAATAATAGGAAGTAAGTCAGTCCGCGGACGATAAGAAGGTATAAATAGAGCACGGCTCTAGGGGTAGAAGGCAGTTTTTTGGGTATGATCCTGGATCTGAAATGTAATGGGTTTTTTAGAAGGAAAGTCTAAAAGCATCTGTAAGTCCGAGTCGAGGGTGTTTGGTAGTGGATAGAGGCTCTGCAGCTATGCGTGCAGAGGCCTGGAAGAGTCCGCAGCTGTGTGCACGGACCCCTGCAGCTGAGTGCACTGGGTAGATTTGGATGTATTGGTGATAAAATGGAAATAAATATAAGTTGCTTCTGTAATTCTGTGTTAAATCTGAATTATCACGGATCTGGCTTTTTGTATGGTTAATATAACTGTTTGATCTATGCGCATATGCTTATGTTATGAATATATGTGAATCTGAGTTTATTTTGAGCGTGCGAACTAGTTAAATATGATAAATGTGTGCTTAAAGAAGACCCTTCTAAGTAGATATGTTTTATAATACATCATTAAGTAATTAATATTAAGAAGTAGCCCGGGTCCGGATCTACGCGGAAGCAGAGCAACGCGAGGCTGCCGAACGGCGCGCGAAACCTCTAGACCACATCTAGACATCCCAAGGGTGCAGAAACCTGGTTCCAACACCCTCCCCTACTACCTTGGGTGAGACCTCAGTCTGCGCTCAGCAGGCTGTTGCTGAAAGGGCCAGTAGCTGCAGGATTTGTTTGGCTAAATATTCTTCCAAACCTGGGTCAGGCCCATATAAGCCAACAAATGGTTCCATTGTCAGGACTAGGATCTGCCTAAGGGGTGTCTGATGTGGAATTCGGGGACTCCATAGAAAAAGAATTGAAGGATCGAAGGGACCAGGAGCAGTAGTAGTTCAGAGTACAGTGGCAGAGCTGACAATGATGAGTGCGATCCAGCTACCAATATTCAAAGGAGAAGGAAGCGAAGACCCATAACAATTTTGGTTCATGTTAATCTCAGTGTGGAACAAACATAGAATTACAGATGATAATATCATAAAGGCTACCTTAGTTAGTGCGTTGTAGGACCGGGCACTAACATGGTACATAAAGTACTCAAGAGATCACCCAACTATGGGGACGGCAGAAATCTAGACCGAACTAAAGAAAGAG